>BMAC01000911.1:414046-442376 GCA_014905375.1 Phtheirospermum japonicum | reverse complement strand
GTTTATCACTTTACAGCTAAGTACCCGGGATTGTTCAGCGCCCTTAGAGATAAAGTACAATGATCGAGAGGTGAAGATCGAATTTTCCGGCGAAAAATAGCAAGTTCGTGAAGTTAATGGTTACCCTAACGGTTATACCAACCGTTAAGACCAACCATTAGTAGCAGGCCCGAAAGACAGAAAAAGAGGCTAACGGTTGCTACTAACGGTTGCTCTAACCGTTAACAACCAACCGTTAGCGGGGCCCAGAATGCAGCAGACAGGCTTTTCGGCCCAGATCACAGAAAACCCTATAAATACTCTTTAATCCGAATTTCGGGTAGCTAGGTCTGCATGTACGCCTTATAACCCTAACTTCAGAGGAGAATCCGAGGGTTTCAAGACGGACAACAACCACAAGACGCGACGATAAAGGAACGACAAGGAATCGACGACTAAGAGTTCTCGAGCCATTCAAACGTCGATTCATCCATTGGAGTCCTGTTCGCTGGCGTCCTCCCTTCGGAATAGCCGAAGATCTTACGAATTCCAGTAGTTTAAACGAGTACTTTGAACGTCTATCCAATCTTCTTAGCTTTTCATCATTAGTTTTTAACGTTAGAATATTGCTTCGTTTGGATTTGTTGAACTATTTGGTTGATCGATCTTAGTTTATATTCAGTAATTCATGTTTTATATTGGATGTGTGATATCCTATTGGTTTGGAATTAGTTCATGCATGCAGGTTCACAGTTTGAAAATTCTGGGTTGTTAAAGGTTACAGCTAAAGGTTACTCCAACCTTTAACAGCAACCTTTAGCGGCCAGTTTAGTTATTTAGAATTCGAATCTCATGCAATCTGTTAGTTTAATTTAGTAGTTAGAATTCCAGTTTCAGAGGTTTTAAATCAAGTTTATTATTAGTTAGGTTTATCTGTTGGTTGGAGATCAGTTTACGTTGAGTTCTTACCAACAGTTAGTGGTAACTGTTGCTGTTAACGGTTAGTGTTAACGGTTGGACCAACAGTTAGCAGTAACCGTTAGTGTTAACGGTTGCAAGCAGCAACAGTTAGCGCTAAAGGTTGCAACCGTTAGCAGTTTTTCATTTGAATGTTTAGTTTAAATTGCTGTTTCTGAATTACTTCTTGGTCATTGAATTAGTTAATTATTGCTTAAGTTTATTTTGTTAATTAGATAATTTAGTTTAGCTTAGTTAAATTAATCTAGTTTAGTTCTTTAAATTCGTAGTTAATAAATCTCATAAAAACTCCCCCCCATTTGTGTGTGTTATCTGAAATTGAACAAAACTGTTTAAGAATTCCGATTGTATGTTCCTCGAGAGACGACTCGAGTCAATTTGCCAACCTACGCGCGACCCCGTTCTCTTGCGGGCAAGCTTTTGAATTTTTGACACATTTCATAAGTAGGCAACCAAAAAGCTTGAATCATGCTAGACCATCTTTTGCTCCACCGCCGACTCATAATCCTCTTTCTCATCCTAGTAACCGCATGCAACACAATTTTAGTTATGACTATACAAATGTGGGTGCTACTCCTCACGTGGGCCCATCTCGTTCGCCTATTTCGGTGATTGCTCCTAACCAACCTTCCAATCCGAATCTCTTGGTCATTATGAGACAAATACAATCTTCTCCCGTTACATCAGCCTCGTTCGATGCTAGGTTCAATTCTCTTGAGACTATGACCGATGGGATAAACACTAACATGGGGCAACTAGCAAGCGATGTCAATATGCCAAATCAAGCTAATGAGGAAGAAATATTGCAAAGACAACCTCCGCATATTCATGTGATCACGGTACTTGGAAGTGGTGGGGTGGTTGATAATACGGTTGTCCCGCCGTCCAACGAGGAGGTGGTTTCTATTCTGAGTGTTCTTACTCCTCTTGATTCCACCCCCGTGGGCCCCACTTTAGCAAAGGCACTTCCCGGTGGCCTACACAAGTCTTCGAACCCATACAAGTCATCAACATCTAAAGCCCTTATGCCTTCTCCATCACGCATATCTTATGAGGATTGCTTAAATATGGACGTGATCCAAGCGTTGGTCGAACAAGCTTACAAGGAGTAAAAGAGCATTGAGGAAGAGTTTGACCCGGGTGCTAGTGTTAAAGGTTGTGGTGAGGGAAATGAGGCCCTTGTTCGTAAAGATGATTCAATTGTGCTTCAATGTGACCAAGGTTTATGTGAGAAAGATTGTTTATGTATCATTGAGGGCAACGATGAAATATTAGAGGGGGAGGTGGAGATTATTGATGAGAAGATTGAAAATTATTTTGAGGGGATCGTTGAATTGTTCGAATTAGCCCCCAATGAAGACGAGAGGAGGCACAAGCCCGAGCTTAAGCCTTTTCCATATCACCTCAAGTATGTCTATTTGGAGGAAGAGGAGAGCAAAACTGGTTATTATCTTGGCAAATTCGAATCAAGAAGAAGAGGAGAGGTCGATTGAAGTGCTTAAAGTTCATAAGGATGCTATTGGTTAGAGTACCGGAGATATTAAGGGAATTAGCCCTTGGACTTGCATGTATAAGATCATTTTGGAGGATGATGCCAACCCTTCTCGCGGATTCCAAAGGCGTTTGAATCCAAATCTTAAGGAGATAGTGAAAGTCTGGATATTGAAATTGTTGGAGGAAGGCTTGATGTTTGAAATTGCCAAAAGTGAGTGGGTAAATCCCGTTTACAAAGTACCAAAGAAGAGCGGCATATCCATCGTTGAGAATGAAAAAGGAGAGTTGTTGGCCACGAGGGCAACAACGGGATGGAGGATGCATATCGATTTTAGAAAGTTAATGCGGCCACTAAGAAGAATCATTTTCCTCTCCCGTTCATCGACCAAATATTGGATGAGTTGTCGGGTCACTTTAAAACCATAATTCCACCCGTAAATCAAGACAAGATGACTTTTACTTGCCCGTTTGGAATGTTTGCTTTTCATCAAAGGCCATTGCCGTTATGCGACGCCCCGAGAACATTTCGAAGATTGGACCCTCCCAACAAGGAGGTTGTTGCTTTGGTGGATCCTCCCGTCTCAACTTCACCATGATCAAGAAGGGAGTTCGTCAAGCTAATGACGTAAAACAAGTGCTTCTTGGGAGGTAACCCATGTTCTTTTCGTTTATTTTTTTATTTTTACATTTATTTCTTTCTCACTTCCTTATTATATAAAAATCCAAAAACATTCAAAAAAAAAATTTTAAAAAGATTTTTGTTGTCTTTTGGTTCTTTTTAATCCTTGGTTTTGTTTTATTTTGATTTATGTGCATATTTTCTTGTGTTTTTTATCTTGTGTGATTTTCTTTTATAGTGTTTTATTTTCCGACTCCAACCTTGGTAGATTTGATAAGTTGGTAACGTTCATGGAACCGGGAGAAACAAGCCATGCTCGATTTTTGCTTGGATGTTTAAGTGGACCCCACCGAGCTCGACCCAAACTCGCTCGAATAAGGAAGCTTCTATATCACCCTCCTTTTACTTGATTTTCATTAAAATGCAATAAGGGCATTGCATGGTCTAAGTGTGGTGTGGGTAAGTGGTTAGGGTCCGGGTTTTACAAAGCATGATTTGTCTTTTTTAACTCGATTCTTGGCGAAGAGACGTATTCTTGGCGAAGTGACGCTTACTAATTGCGCATTTATATGGTTGAGTCATCTTTGTGTCGTTTGTGTTTATTACATTGTTGAGCAATCACCACATGCTTCGAAGTTTGAATAGTTTACTTGTTTATGCCCTCTTGTGTAAGGAGTTGAATTTTTGTGCTTCGTCCAAAACCCGCCTATATATATATACTCAACATTCACTCGTGAAAAGAATTCAAATCTCTAAAAGCTCTTTTTTTGTTTTCCAAAACCCAGTGCAAATTAGTGAGTAGCCTTGTGTGAATTATCGGTTTTACTTGCATTTTTATAGAAATTGCATTGAGGAGGCTTGATTTTGCTCGTACATGATTTAATTTGAAATGACCTCGAGGCACATATATTACCCTTATTCCGGCCATATCCAAATACATAAGCTACTTAAAAATCCCAAATGAGCCCTCTTGAGCCTATGCCCTGTTTCTTATTAGCCGAGCTCGATTTTAGCTCTTGTATCTTCATAAATTGTGAGGCGAGAGTGTATGTTGTTCGTTGACTAGAAATGTGTGGGAAATCAATTGTGGGTTTCGGGTTTCGGGTTTTGAGTTTCTTATATATATAAAGAAAAAAAAAAGAGGAGAACAACAAGTAAACTCCAACACAAATCATGAAAAGTGATAAAGCGTGTGTTTAAGCGAAAAGCCTAATGTTCAAAAAGGCTAAGTTTAGTAAAAAGAAGCGAATTAAAAAAGCTTCTAAGTGTTGTGAAATAAAAGTCAGAAAAGTGTGCGAGTGTACGAAAGGGTTTCAAATGAAGTTTGGTAGTTTGGGAAGGGTGAAGCGATTATAAGCTTCGAGTTCTAGAAGTTAGGGTTTCATGTGTTATTGATCACGCTTGATCGTGTGTTAGCCACTATATCCAAATATTCCACACCTTATCAAAGAGCCAACATTACAACTCAAAATAAAGACTTCTTTCGATTCTTGTTTGGTCATGTACAATGGGTGATTTCGAGTTCTGATTTGTGAAGTCTTGACAAGGAGCATGCATTGTCCGACTTGAGTGTACACACGTCCCATATAAATAAACACTTGAGCTAATTGAGCAAACACCCTCAAAATTCCATTTGAGAGGAAGTCATCGATTTTGTTTACATTTGAGAAAGAGTAATACGAGCAATGCTTGACGATAACGAGTTTACGTTGATATTTTCATCATATTAATTAGGACAAGCACAAGGATTTTTCTTTTTGCATAATGTCCATTGCATGTACATTCTCAATTCTTTTCGTTGCTCGAGTACAAAGAAATCGATAAGTGTGGGTGGTTGTTTAAACTGTAATTGTGGTGTCTTTCTTGTGTTTTTAATTAAGGTTTTTTTTTTAGTAGTTTGAGTCAAGTTTTGTTAGGTTATTCATTTGTTTTCTCATTTTGGTGTTTTTCGTGTTTCTTTTTGATTTTATACTTAATTTGGTTAAATGGGTTCAATTAATTTGAGATTTGGTGTAATTCTTGGGTTTTTATGTTCACAACCCTCATTTCATAGGTGGCTCAATGATTTGAATTCAAGTTAAGGCATTGAGGCTCAAGAATCAAGTTAAGTCGTGCCAAGACATGCCAAAATATGTGTCAAGAGCAAGCTCCTAAATGACCAAACATTCTGGAATGATAGCCAAGCCTTGCCATGGCAAGCCAAGACTCACGCCAACATCCGTGCCAGGTATCCCGCGCGCAACTCCCGCAATGCCCGTGCGCACCCGCCCATGCCTGGCGACAGCCTGCACCCGCGGTGCTAGGCCGAGAGCTGCCGAGTCCCGCCGTGCGCCACCACGGCCACGCCTGCCGAGACCCTGCTGGCTACGCCCGCCCAGCGCCGAGACCTGCCGCCCATGCCGCGCCAACTTGTGCCAAACCTTGCCAAATGACGAGCCAACTTATGCCAAACATCAAGCCAAGGTCATTTCGGGTCAACCTTGGTCAACCCCAGGAAATCCAAGCCTTTAAGGCTAATTTGACCCATTTACCCTTATTTAACCTAATATAAATAGATAGATCTCTCATTAGAAAGAGATATCCCCCATTCTCTCAACCCTTGCATGGGTTTGAGATTTATTTTCTCTCTCTAGTTCTTAGATTTACTTTCAAATTTTTCCTTGGGTTTGTAAGCTCAAGAAGAATTCAAGTCATCACTTGGATTTTAATTTGGGTTGCAATTTAATTCAAGTTTTTGTTTCTCCTTCTTAATTCAAGTAGGTTTTTGCTTAATTTCTTTCTTGTTCTTCAATTTTAAGCTTGTTCTTCAATTTCAAGCTTGTTATTCAATTTATGTATTTTGCCTTAACTCTTAGATTTATTGTTAGATTTTGTGATTTGGCTATGGAATCTAGGTGAGTGACACACCAAGATCATAGATCGGGTCCTTGATCGTTTTTATTTTGAGTATTTCATATGCTTTATTTTGATTTTTATTTTCATGCATGGTTTTACGCTGAATCCTAGATCTACTCTTCGTTTCTAGTTATTTTTCGAAAAGATATAAACTTTTACGTCAACTTTTATTGCTCTTTCTATTGGTGCTTTCAATTTTCGTTGATTTGCTTTATTTAGATTTTTTTGATCATGCATGGATAATTGTACTTTAGGTTTTCATACTTGTATTTTTTCCTTGCTTTTATTTGCTTATTTTCTTTATTGCTTGCGATTCTCATTAGGCATACGCACGAGGAATACGAAATACTCTACTTTAGGTTTTCATGCTTGTACCTTGTTGTTTCCTTGCTTTTATTTGCTTATTTTGTTTATTGCTTGCAATTTCCATTAGGCATACACACGAGGAATACGAAATACTTGCATTTACTTTCATAGTTAGTCATAGTTCTTCATTTTACTCCCTTTACTCGCTTTAATTTCGTTCATTTTCATTTTCCTTTTAATTTCTAAAAGCTAAAAACACATTGATCTCTATAATCAATCGAATTCCGATAATACCAAGCCATGAACCCCTTATATATTCATCACCACTAAAAATCTACAAACAGATGGATAATCTCTTTAAAGATTATTTCAATTTCATGTTCGTATACATTGATGATATACTCATCACATCAAAGAACATGAAGTCTCATCTAAAACATTTGGAGATTTTCTCAGATGTTTGCCACAAAGAAGGATTGGTGCTTTCAGAAAGAAGGTAGTAATTGCTACAAGAAAAATCGAGTTCCTTGGGATAGAAATCGATGAGTCTGAAACTATTTTACAAAATCATATTGTAGAAAAGATACAAGGATTACCAAACATGCTCATGGACAAAAAGCAACTTCAAGTTTTCTAAGAGTTGTTAATTTTGCTGGGATGTTTATAAATAACCTGGCACATTATAGGAAGGTTTTTAGTTCCTTACTAACGCCATTTTTATTGGGAAAAAGAACACCACGAAGGAATTAAACAGCTTAAGGAGGTTTGCAAACAACATCCCCAATTGGCAATTCCAAATCATGAGGATGAACTGGTTCTATACACAGATGCCAGTGATTATTGGTGGACGGTCGTTCTTACGAAAGTAACACCAAAAGGAGAAGTTCCATGCAAATATTGCAGCGGACTTCAAATAGTGAGGCAAATCGATGACATATCAACGAGAAGGAGTTTTTCGCAGTTAGAAGGCGTTTAAGAAATGGCCTTTATTTCTGCTATCCAAGAAACTCACCTTGAAATTGATAATTCAAGCGTTAAAGCCTTTTTAAAAAATAGAATTGAATCTAAACCCCAAAAGGCTAGATTACTTAGATGTCAAGGTGAATGACAATATTATGATTATGATATTGTCGTTATAAAATCTCACAAAAATGTTCTTACAGATTTTTAACTCGAGATGGAGGGACATGTCGCTGACGATACCCTCAAAAGGCTAAGGCATCTCAGGGGAAGCCTGGAGATCCTTAAATGAGGTTTTGGGACGCTATGTCTCAATGCGAAGGTCGCAAGACGACTTCAACAGGCTGATCAGGAATCTATTTTTGATCACATACGAGCATGTCAACTGGTACAGTGTCAACTTTTCTTAGCTTTGCGAAGGTCTATTCTTCAGGCCGCATCTCCTACGGTGCAAAAAGGAGTAATTCGAGAATGGGTCTCTAACCCGAAGGTTATGGATTCAAGTACCATAATTACAGGAGTTGCAGATGATGCATTCCATGAGGATCTACAAGCTATAACGAAGGTTGAAACCTCGGTGTCACAATTAGAGGTTTCAAGTCAACCTACCACCTCTGGGGATAAAGAGGTAGAGTTGAATCTTAGGCCACAGACTGGCACTTCTAAGATTCAAACTAACGAGATTAAAATTTCTCCTATGCAGATTTATCAAAGGCAGGAGAAGCTAGCTACCAGAAGAGGTATCAACCCCGATAAAACAATAGTTGATATCTTTGGAGAATATCTGAGATTTTGGATGAAAGTGGGAAGTCATCCAAATGAAGTACAAGAATGGTATAATTCTGGAGCCTTAGCTTCAGTTTATACTATTGCACCAGGTTTCGCAGAAATCTCCAAACTACCAAAATGGATTGGGGAAGCGATTCACGAGACTTGATCCAATAATCCACATTTGGCCAGAGGAGACAACTTGGAGCTGTATTTTATTAGTGCAACACCTGAACCAGCGAAGAGGCTTCAATGAAGCTTTTCATTTCATCAAGCTTAGAAGACCGGATGGGAATGCCACGAGAAATATAAGGCTGCCTCACCGAAGGGCGCACTAGTGATAGTAGGAGAAATTCCAGAAGATTATGCTTCTACACGATGAGCATGGAGACTATGGGTTTGTCAAACTTAAATGGACAAAGTAAAGTACCCATTTAAGTTCTTTCAGAATTCGGCAAATGGATCTTTCCTTCTGAATTCCATGACAGGAGCTACTACAGGCTTTGCAGAAACTCTTTTTGAAACAAAGAGAAGAGTCCTTTGGGAAAACATGATTCTGGTGAGTAAAGAAACCTACTGGAATTTTGCAACATAGCGCATGTCGGACGATGGATTGACCGGATCTGTCAAGCATGCCCGGAACAGAAGGAACTCGAGTTTGAGAAAGTTTTCGACCCAAATCGAAATGACAGGAGAATACAGCTGGAAAAGATAAAAGACCAACTGGTTTCAAAAAAGCGCGAGGTCCACGTCAAAATACCATGTGAAGAGATTCTCGACAGCACAAGATGGCTGAGTCATAAGGGACCAGTAACGAAATGAGTTAGTGGACACTAAAACAAAGGGCCACTGACTCACAATAATAGAGTAAAAGATGTAAGTAATGACGCATAGCTTTGGAGTTCTAATTGAAATACGGAGTCAGGTCTATAAATACCAGCGTTTGAGGAAGTAAAGGAGCTAGAGCATTCACTTCTATTTTCTCATAATAATAGTATAATTTGAGAGAGAGAGAGAGAGAGAGATAATAAGTATTGTAATAATTGTTCGTAATAGTGAGTTTATGTATTTTCGAGAACCAGCCTTCTCTATGAGAGATTAAAAAGTTATCTCCTCACAGAAGGAGATTACTAATGTAATAACTTGCTTTTGAGTCCTTAATAAAATAAAGACTTATGTATTCAACATGTGTGATTAATATCACATTACTTTATCTCTACAAATTAAGCATCTCGTACGCCTGCAGTAGAAAACGAACCAAGGCTGTGCTGAATAGTTGTTGAAGGAGTCGGATAACTTGCAGTTCAACTTATAAGAATAGAAGTTAGACGGTGATACCGTCTGTAAAACGAATTAGGGGCGGTAATTTTTCGACTAGTGGCATCGCAACCCATCTCACCCGGTGCTATTTTGGTCAAAGAGAGGTACAAAATTATAGAGGAATTTTGATTTTACGGAAGCATGTTGGGCCTAAATACTATTTGGTAATTTTTAAAGTATTCTTTATTATGTACCTAAGTATTAAGTATGATACAACTAAGTACTCAATTTTCTGCACAAAAATCTAAGGACATACATGTCACAAGGGAGTTAGTTTTAATCTATGTATTGGATTATGGAGTGGAAACGAAAAAAATTTAAAAAAGGAGACCCCAAAATGAAAGAAGGTAAAGGGAGTGGTCCACAAAATTTCCAATTAATTGATTACCACATAAAGGAGTATATAGGACCATTATTCATTTCCTCATTTCAAAATGAGACCTGATTTAGGCCTAATTTCTAGAACCTAAGGAGCACGTTTGAATTAGCATTCGTTGAAATTTTGAATTTTAGTATTCACAATCTTAGAGTATTATGAATTCTGTAAACAGTAAGAGTTCTTATTTGTTATATAATTCAAAATTCTTTTCTTTTTACTGTAGATATCAAATTATATTTGAAAATGAAATAATAATAATATATTATTATATTATATTTGATGTCAAATCATATTTGTAAAGAGGTGAGAACGTATTATTATATTGTATTTAGTAATATTTAATTATTTCGTTGAAAAATATTATTATTTAAATATTTAATTTTTAAATTTTAAAATAAACGATTATTAGTGAATACCCTTGCCCAAACGGGGCGAAAAGAAGCGAGAAGCTCAGGTTGCTATAATATGGACTGGGCTCAAGCCCACTCTCCATCCTCGTGATTGAGGGTCCGGAAAGATCGACAAAACATTTTGATTTTTAAGCTAGTCCGCGCTACACAGTATCAAAGCTCCAAACCCGATTCCACACGACCCTTTATAAATTCATTTTACAACCCTAGCTTGTCAGTGTACATTTTCCCCATTTCTCGTTTTGCCTTACAAAAACCCTAAAACCAGCCTCTCTTTCTAAAACCCCGCCTTCTCAGTCTTAAGGTCTCATATTCTTCGGCGATGGAGTTCTGGGGTGAGTCTCTCTGTCATATCTCTGTATCAGTTTGTATGTCGTTGTCGATAAGCTCCGCCGACAAGTTATGTTTTCAGGAAACATTCTTTTTTTTTTGTTTATATTTTTATTCTTCATTTTTTCTGAGTGCGAATGCAATTTTTAGCTTATCTGCTATTTGCAATTTCGAAAATTTAAGGTTTGCAGATTCTATTTGTCATTCCAGTAGTAGAAACCCTACTATGACACTACATATCTTAGCAAACCTAAAACTATTTGATTCATTGTGTAATGTCATCGGTTTACTCGTGCTAAAGTAAAATCATAATGTTTTAATAAAAAGTGACACTTAGTGTTGTGATATTTTGGCTTTACGGTTGCAAATTAAACGATCTAACATTTGTTCTTTAGAATGTGTATACCTATTGCATTAACCGCTTGTGTATATTTTTCTTAGCTGTTTCACCTAAGTTAAGTCTATATGTCCATACAGGGAAAATATAATTCAGTTATGTCAATGTTTTTCTTGAACCTCTGTGTCTTTTGTATTCTTATTCAACTTTACTATTTTAATTGTGTTGCTTAGTGGTTATATATTTGATACATTCTGATGAAAACATACTCATTAATGTGTTACAAAGGTGTTGAGGTGAAAAGTGGAGAGCCTCTTAAGGTGACGCCTGGTGAAGGCATGATTTTGCATCTCTCCCAGGTCTTAATACATTTTTTTTGACAAATATATTTTTCCTATGGCAATATTTGTTTTTACTGTATTTGAAAGCCCTTTTTTTGACAGGCTTGTCTTGGGGAGCTGAAAAAGGAGAAATCAAATGATTCTGTCCACCTGTTCGTGAATGTTGAAGGAAAGAAACTTGTTCTTGGAACACTCTTTGCCGAGAAGCTGCCTCAGCAACAGTTTGACTTAGTGTTTGACAAAGATTTTGAGATATCACATAACTCGAAAAGTGCAAGTGTCTATTTCTACGGATACTTGGCCAGTAACCCCTATGACGAATATCCTTTTGAATATATTCTCCAGGTTTAAATATATATACATATATCTCCTGATACTGAATGTTGTATTGTATGATTATCAATTTTCAATGGATACCCATTTTTTTCCTTGACTTGTTGTTTTCTTCGATTGCCACGGACCTTCCAGAAGATTCAGGTAACCATTCCTTTCATGCCCATCATTTTTTAATCTGTTTTTGTCGTTCATATTATGTTTGCTTAGTGACTCATAGTTGTGTATCTTTTCAGATTCTTTTGATGATTCTGATGAAGAAATCCCACTCACAATTCCAAATAATGGTACCACATTGCGATTTTGGTGTTTGATTGATTAAAATGTTTTTCGTTGGATTTTTGTGTAGTCTTTTTTTTTTTTCATTTGACATTTTACTTTGCAGGGATACCTGAGCCGAAGGCCAAGGAAGAGAAGTCTGTTGAAGCTGCGAAAGCTAATGCTGCCAAGGGTAAAGGTAAGAAGTCTGGTGATGGTAAGCAGAAGGTGAAGATTGTGGAGCCAAGCACAGATGAGGATGATGATAGCAGTGATGAGGATTTGATGTCTGAGGACGATGATGAAGATGATACTCAGGTATACACTTGTCCATTTTAAGGCTTGTTATGGCTTAAATATTACTAAACGGACATTTAACTGGACATGTATGACACTTAATCCTGTGTGATGTATGCTATTTGGTTAATGTAAAGTATGTTTGTGCTTATTTGATCATATCTTCTTCCCTTTGTGATGTATTATGATTTGCCTAAGTCTAACATGTAAGTGTGAAAGAGTTTGCAAAATGATAGCCAAGGCCGGGCCCTCAGGGTTGCCATGTCTACTGGGTCCCAAAATCATGTATATCTTTAATTCACAAATTGACTGTTGTGTTTTTATTCTGAATAATCTTGTGTGTCTATCATCATATATTTTAGTGAGGCATATATGTTGTTGGAATCTTGAGCTTGACTACATTGTAATTATTCGGTTTTGATTTATTGAGTTGAATTTTAAGCATGAGTTTTGACAGGAAAAAGAATGAAAGTGATATTTAAGCAATTAGTGTTTGTTTATTTGTCATTTCTTGTGATGTTTTAGGGTATTCAAAAGTATCATGCTCTTGTAAATGACCAGTGTAACTGTTTGTGTTGTAGATTTTTGTAAGCAAAGTCGTTGAGTTTTGTTTTTTCTTTTTTAAAACTCATTCAAATTAATTGGTGAATGCTAATATTTCCATAATTACAGGACGAAGATAACTCTGGTGATGAATCCGAGAGTGAGGAAGAGACACCAAAGAAGGTAAATACGCAACATTATACATTGTGAATGCTACAGAGTTCTATGTTTTTATGTATTTTGGATGCTAACAATTATTACTCATTTACACCTGAAAGGCTGAGCCAAGCAAGAAGCGACCTGCAGAATCTGCTACGAAAACACCTGTTCCTGATAAGAAGGCAAAAGTGACTCCCCAAAAAACTGGTGATCATCTCTTATTTTTGGGTTGTTATTTGTAGTTTTGATTTGTTTTGGTATTTTGTTAAAATTTTCATCTGTCTATTTCAGATGGCAAAAAAGTTGGTGGTCACGTAGCCACACCCCACCCAGCAAAGCAGGGGAAGACTCCTGGCAACAAGCCTAATCAGCAGACTCCGAAATCCGGGGGTTCACATTCCTGCGCGAGCTGCAACAGGTACATCTTCATGTGATCATAATAAATATTTTGAAGCATTCTTGTATGTTATGATTGAATAAAAATGATATAATTGATGGATTCTTTTTAAATTTTATTTTTTGAATTGCAGGGCATTTAATTCTGAGCAAGGTCTGGAATCCCACAACAAAGCTAAGCATAGTGCTGGGAAGTAACTTGAAATTAGTTTCTTTTGCATTTCTGCGCATGTCATTACGAGAGAGGTTGTTTTGTGGTTTTGATGTGTTGTGTAAAGCCTGGGGAGTAGATTATGAAACCTAGTGGAGCATTTTGGTTAAATGAAACAATGTAGTGGTATGAGGTTTTCTATGCTTTTGGCGAATTTCGGATTTTTTCAAATATGAATTGACTATGATTATGGTCTCTTTTTACTCGTTACCTTTACTTTGATCCTGTTGAAGCTGGTGAGTGTGATGCTCTTCAGTCTTCCCTCGGCCTTGATGTTTCACGCCTATTAAATATTATAATTGTTAATTTTTAATTTGAATTGTGTGGTGATGATGAAATATTTTCTGTTTCAATAGTGCCTTTGGTTTGAGACCAGGGGATGAATGGAAGGTTTTGTCTTCTAAATAATTAGATTTACCCAACTAAATCCGAATGTGTTTAAACTTGTTCTCCACCATGCAATTACAGTAAGAACATTGTATTTCAAGTTCTGAACTCAAAATGCTTGGTTAGAGTACTATGATTCAAATTTATGAACCTCCCTTCACCTCTGAAGCTCATGTAACACTCCTGGGAACTGGTATCTATTTTGGTGCGTCCCCTTTGAAGTTCATTTAACATGCCCAGGAGCTGGCGTATACTTTGGCGCACCTTCCTTCCCCAAGCTCATTTAACACGCCCATGAACTGGTATCTACTTTGGCGTCTTAACCTCCCTTCCCCTATACAATGATTCTAATAAATGAGATTCACATTAATGAACCTACTCCCTTCCTCTCTGAAGCTCATATAACACGCCCAAGAACTGGTATCTACTACTAAAGCTCATTTAAACGCCTAGGTACCTACTTTGGCGCTTCCCCTTTGAAGTTCATTTAACACGCCCATGAACTGGTATCTACTATGGTGCCTTAACCTCCCTTCCCCAAGCTCATTTAAAACGCATAGCAATTGGTATCTACTTTGGCGCCTTAACCTCCCTTCCCCTGTACTATGATTCAGATTAATGAGATTCACATTAATGAACCTCCCCATTTTGAAGTTCATTTAACATGCCCAGATACTGGTATCTACTTTGACTTAGGCACGTTATCTCCGTCAATATGACTGGTATCTACTTTGGCCAATAGGATTAATGTTGGCTTAGGCACGCTATCTCCGTTAATAAGATTAAGCCCAGAAATAGCTAGTCAGCCTCTCAATAGGATTAAACCCAGGATTAAGTCCAGAAATAGCCATCAATAGGATTAGGCCCAAGAATAGCTGAGTCAGCCTCTCAATAGGATTAAGCCCATGAATAGCTAAATCAGCCTAGACACGTTATCTCTGTCAATAGGATAAAGCCCAAGAATAGCTAAGTCAGCCTAGGTACGCTATCTCCGACAATAGGACTGGTATCTACTTTGGCCAACAGGATTAATGTTGGCTTAGACACGCTAACTCCGTCAATAAGATTAAGCCCAGGAATAGCTAAGTCAGTCTCTCGATACAAGGACTTATATGAAAGAAAGCCCAGGAACTGGTTTCTACTTTGTCTTAGGCATGCTATCTCCATCAATAGGATTAAGCCCGGGAACTGGTATCTACTTTGGCTTAGGCATGCTATCTCCATCAATAGGATTAAGCCCGGGAACTGTGCGGCCATAGCTTCTTTCCGCCCCGTGCAATAGTTAAGACAGCCTCTCGATACACAGATATATGAAAGAAAGTGTTGTAGGCGAGGAAACGAAATATCTAGGATCAATGTGATTGTGCGACCTTAGCTCCTTTTCGCCCCTTCAGCCTCCCGACATAAGGGTTTATGAAAGAAAGTGTTGTGGGCGAGGAAATGAAAGTAAGAAAGCTAGAAAAGCTTGTTGGATATATGCACCCTTTATTATGCTTGAAAAAACTCGATTGCTTGAATGCTTGGTTAGTTGTTGGGTGTGTACAAATGAGGAGTTCTACCCTATTTTAGGTGTTCCATCTCGTCTAATGGAACTCCCTAGAGAAGCCTACAAAAACCCTAACATCACCTCCTTAATTGGAAGGATATAGAACGCCCTAAACTAATCATTCCCCTGAGAAGACTCTAAACTACTTTCTAGAGCTCTTTACATCACGTCCCTATATTTACATGACCCTTCTAGAGAATTCTACCATTCTCTAGACACTTCTTATTATTTACAAGCATTAACCAAGAGATATTCTAGGAAATTCTAGAATATTTCGCTCCCTTGTGAGCCTCTCTCAAATTTCAGCCCCTTAAGCTACTAGAATGGCCCCGAACCATCCACATGCCTCCGCAAGGTTCTAGCAGCTTCTATCATATTGGTCTGCCCATGAATCTTCCCAGACCGAACCCGTTTGAGTAAGTCCCGTACATTTCTGGAAGATTTCATACACTTAACACATGGTGCCTCCCTTGCACCATTTTTCCAATCACGTGCACCTCCATTGTGCACCTTGGGCCATGCTCGTCCTGCCATGACTCTATCCTCACGCGTGGGTCGTGACATTCTTCTCCACCTATTTGGGCGACTTCCTCGTGCCGTGTCCCTTCGATGCGCGTGCAGTATCTAGGTTTCTCCGTAAGTTGGGTCGCGCCTAAGTATGTGATACACGATCCCTCGTAGACCTGGATTGCCAATATCCTCATCCCACTCTCTGCTACCTCCATCGGTGTGGAGATGTTCTTGTCCCCGAAGATGCATAGGGTCTTCATCGACGACACTAACGCCGCATTGTGTTGCCGCATGAAGTCCAGCCTTAGCACGATGTAGGCACCATCCATCGGCGCGACAAAAAAGTCAACATGGCCCTCCCATGGCCCAAGGCATAGATTGACTCCCTTAGCTACGCCCGATATCGGTCTCACTGGGGCATTGATTGTCTTGATCCATGCGTCCGCCCGTGTGACTCGCACACCGAGTCTCTTTGCTTCCTTCTCAGTAAGGGAGCTATGAGTGGCCCTCGTGTCCACTACTGTGCATATCTCGAGCCCGTTGATGTAGCCCCGCGCTAGCATTAACCTTTGCTTCGTCAGTGTCTCGCTCTTAGGTGAATCTCTTCTGCCCTTCATGGCTTTAACCACCTGAATAACACCACAATGTTGGGCCTCATCATCTCCGTGGTGCGATTGCCCCTCCTTGTACGACTCCACCATGGCCGAAAAGGATCCCAACCTAGGGCAGTTCTTCGCCAAATGCGGTCCCTTGCATAGATAGCAAACCTTGGCTATGAAGGCATTCTTGCTCTCCTCGTACTCCTTTCGAGGGTGATGGTTGTCCCTCTTCGATGGACTAGCCATGTCCTGGTCTCTCCACCTCAGTGTGGATCTCGGTTGCTCTTGGATGTCGCTCACGTCTTGTGGGTCTCCCCCACCCTTGGCTGGATGCTCTTCCTTTCGCCAAGAAATGGCTTGGAGACCCACCAAGGACTCTGCAGCCGCAGTAGCCCCATTGACTATCCAAATGTCCCGACGATGCAACTCTTTCCTAGCCCAAGGTTGGAGCCCATCCACGAAGTAGAACAGTGAGTCGTTCGAAGACATGTTGGGAATTTGTAGCATTTAGTTCGTGAACTCCTTGATGTAATATTGGATTGAGCCTCTTTGCCTCAATTCCCACAGCCTCTTGCGCGCCTCATACACGACACTCTCGGGGTAGAATTATTATTTTAGCTCCTTGATAAAGTCACCCCATGTCATGATCCGACACATGCCCTACTCCATGTCAGCGTGTTTTCGGCGCCACCATAACATGGAACTGTCCTTAAAGTAAAAGGGTTTCGGTCTTTACCTTAGACGCCTCGTCCTGTATGTTGATGCCTTCGAAATACCACTCCATGCCCCATAGGAAGTTGTCGATTTCCCTAGCGTCCCGTATGCTGTTGAACCCTGATGGCCTCGGATACTCAACCCTCATGGTTTAAATGGATGTGCTAACCTCCATGCTAGCCACAACCCTCTTGCACACCGCCACATCCTCCCACAAGGCGTTGACGATGGCCGCCAGCTCATCCAAGCATTCTTCAAACTTTGCACGAGCCTCCCTCAACTCTTGGATGACCTCGTTGTACCCGCGGGTGGCGGTTGTGCACGTCGCCCTTGTTCGACTACACCTCTTCCAAGACGTGATCCTCTAACATCTTGAAGGTATACTCGACCCGCTCAAGCCTCTCGGCGAGCTCCCCTACAACAAGATCCATAAAAGATGCCTCTGTGCGAACCTTGCTACGATCTCAGTTTTTCTTCCGCTCGGTGGTGAAGAGTTCCCTCCCGCGGTTATCTTCGACCATGACCGAGATCTCCACAACGTCGATCTTGTTTCCTCCATCCATACCCGAATTACATAACACGAAACCCCAACCGGGCTCTAATACCATTTGTCATGGACTTATTCCTCAAATAAAGATCTGTGCGGCCTTAGCTCCTTTTGGCCCCGTGCAGTAAATAAATCAGCCTCTCGATACAAGGATTTATGAACGAAAGTGTTATGGGTGAGGAAATGAAAGCAAGAAATCTAAAAAAGCTTTGTGGGAAATATACACACTTTATTATGCTTGAAGAACTTGGTTGCTTGGATGCTTGGTTGGTTGTTGGGTGTGTACGAATTAGGATCTCTACTCCTATTTATAGGTATTCCACCTCCTCTAATGGAACTCTCTAAAGAAGCCTATAAAAATTCTATCATCACCTCCTTAATTAGAAGGATGTAGAACGCCCTACACTAATCTTGCCCCAAAGAAGACTATAGACTACTTTCTAGTGCTCTCTACGTCATGTCCCTATATTTACATGACCCTTCTAGAGAACTCTACCATTCTCCAGGAACTTCCTATTATTTACAAGCATTAATCAAGACATATTCTAGGGAATTTTAAAATATTCCGATCCCTTGTGAGCCTCTCACGAGTTTTAGCCCCTTAAGCTATTAGAATGGCCCCGAACCGTCCACATGCCTCCGCAAGGTTCTAGCAGCTTCCATCAGATTGACCCGCCCATGAGTCTTTCCGGACCGAGCCCGTTTAAGCAAGTCCCTCACATTTATGGATGATTTCGGACCCTTAACAAATGGTGCCTGCCTTGCACCATTTTTCCCATCCCGTGCACCTCCGTTGTGCACGTTGGGCCATACTCGTCCCGTCATGACCCGGTCGTTACGCGTGGGGCATGACATGTTGCTCTTATTTGAATTATAACTCATGAAAAATTAACTTTTGTACGAGTCTGGACAAGGGTTCTTATGTTTGTCTATCATTTACACTTTTAAACTGTATATTTGGATAGGATTAGACTGTTATAATTCAAATTTATGTTTTTTTTTTAACTTGTATGAAGTTTAAGATTAATTGTTATATTGTTTAGTTCTTCATTTTCTTTCGTTAAAAATTAAAGATTTATGTACTTTTTTAGACGAGACATATTTTTGTGAGACCGATCTCACATTGAGACCACTTAATTTGCGCACTCTCGTCCCATAAAATAGACTCATGTTTATTTTATACAATTTAAGATTGTCTTTTCTTTCTATGCCTTCATGGTTAATTGATTGTAAACTTTTTTAATTATTTTTTCATAAAAGTAACTATAGGTAAATGAAGTGATGTGATATAATATAATTAAATAAGTTATACAAGAAAATTAAAATGTAACTACATGCTAAATATAGTAACAAGAATATGTTTTTGGAACATCCGAAATATAAATGTATCATATTATTTTTAGGATGACGGAAGTAATATTTAATAAACTTATGCGATACTTTAAACAAAATTTAGTAATTGTGATATTTAACTATATTCAATAATAATTTAACCTGATACTCAGTCTCTAACTATGTTAGTGAGACCACTTTCGAATTCTTTACACACTATAGTGATAATGTAAATTTCCTTTTGTCATTTATCGAGAGTAATTAAATGAAACAATGAAAAATTTACTATTTTTTTATATTTTAATTAATGCTGGATGACAAATAATTGTACAAGATCAATTTCATATGAAAAGAATATTTGTTAATGTATTTATTTATTTGACTCGCATACTGTTTGACTCATTCATATTCATAATTCTAATTATATATATAAAAAAAAACCACAATCACATATTTCACTCATTACCCATCTCCCCAGCCTCCTTCCATATTCTCTTTATCCTTTTCGCAGCTGACCCCAACGTCCACCACCGAGCGTCGTCCATCAATAGCATAATACCAAAAAAAAATTCATTTGAATCACAAATTATAAAAAAGTATCACAAATCTAATTAAAAAGTATATAAGTCTCGTAAACACACTGGTTACAATAGAAATATATATTTTATAACTGATTAATATTTTATTTTAAAAAATAAAAATGATAGGGGGCACTGACATGTGCCCCACAATGGGCATTGAGAGTCACGTACTACTCTTTAAAAATAAAAAAGCGTGGATCTCACCCGCAATAAGACAGATCGATTATAGTGCAGTGAGTTCTTCTCGAGCCGTAATACGGTTTCTATGTTTGTAAAACGAAATATGAAAACAAGACAAAAACAATCTTTTCTAAGCACAGGGACACATTGCTTGGGGTTTGGTTTTTCAATAACTAAATGAGAATTGAAATTAAAAACAAGAAAGCAAGGGTATGGCACTAAACTTGTCTCCACAATCAATTGGACAATTGATGGAGTATGTAATTTGCATAAGTCGTGGTCGTTAGTCCCAACCTCAATTTACCTAAATTCGACGTTAATATTTCCTTTCAGTATCGAACACCTAAAGACAATTAAAAGTTGGCCAAACAATTAATTTGGCAAAAAAAAAAAACAAACATATAAACTTATATAGACACAATAAATTACATAATGACTTGCCAATTAATATTTCTAAACTACCTAGGCCCTATAACAAATAGATCTAGCTTAACGACATAATAAAATTGCAACCAATCAAGTCCAAATCAAGCAAGAATAATAATCATGCAATTAAAAATCGTAAACATAAAATTAAGTAATAAAGACATGAAAATAATCAATTAAACTCAAAATTGAAGTTAGATCTAACAACCTAAGCACACAATAGTCACAAAATTCAAAACTTTAAAAGAAATAACAACAAAAGAAGGCTAGATCTAGAAAATAAACAATTAAAAGCAATAAAGACAATTAAAAGAGAAATCTAATTAAAATTCTCTTCAATCCTTGTTTGCCACATAAAAGGAAAGTCACAATTTTGCTTGCAAAAAACTTAAATTAAAGAGTAGATCTATAATTTACCAAAAACAAGCAAAATAACAACTAAGAAAAAATTAAAGATAATTATGAAAATCTTACTTAAAATTAAATGAAGATCTTCATTCTAAATGCATCAACAAACCAAAATATCGAATCTTGAAGAAAAATAATGAAAAACGAACCTTAAATCTGAAAATCAACTTTGAGAGAAGAAAACCTCTCAAACTTGGAGAAAAATAAATTAAAAATATAAAAACTAGTCTACATAGAGTTTATATTGAAATGGGGGAGTAAGGGTTAACAGGGTTAAAATGGTCATTTGGAGCCAAAAAGACCACATTGCTGAAGTGGTTCGGTGCCAACTCGTTGCTGCGCGCGTGAATGCCAGATAGTGCTAGGACGTGAGCATCATCTGGCATGTCGACCAAGTCCAGAGGCCATGAAATGCCATTGATTGGCGTGTCGATGGGCAGTCGGGTTGAAGCGGTTGTAACACATGGAGTTGGAAGCAATTTGAGGTTCGAACCTCCGAATAAGCGCTAGATGTGTGAATAAGAAGTTTAGCCTTGTTTCTTAACTTTCATATGGAGTTTGAATTACATCATTTAGAATTTGTGTACAGAGTTATGGCCTCCACACCAAGACCTGCTACATTTGAAATTTAGCGCGACGTTTCCGTTTTCAGCTAATTTTCACCATTCTTAACATTTGAACTGGATAAGTAGTAACTATAAAAATTATAGATCTCTCTATTAGGTTTCCAATGATGTAAAATACAAGCAAATCGCACGACACTAAGAAAGTTATGCTCAAAATACAAATGATGCTACATGAGCCGGCATCTGCGCTGGGATGTGGGCGAGAGTGTGCGGTAGCATGCGGATGGTTGGTACGGTAGCCTGTAGCCATGTGCGGTTTATAGGCGTTCACCGACGACGTGCAATCGTGGCTTCATGTGTCTTTGATTCTCGACCGTCGTCATTTTCATTCAATTTTCGCACCATAAACCCATCTTGATTATTGGGATCAGCTCGTCTTCCGAATTCGGTATGAGCTCATTTGACCAAGTTTGACCTTGCAAAATAAAATAACATGAAAAAAAACCTCAAGTACAAGAAAAATACGAAAATAATAAAAAGACAAAACAAGTTATGAAAATCTGAAATAAGACAAAATGATTTAAAACACGACAAATACTCAAACAGAACATACAAAACGAGACTGAAAAACATGCAAAAAATACATACAAATGTGTACAAATTAAACATGTAACTCCGTATATAATTATGACCTTTCATGAAAATAATAAAAYGACAAAACAAGTTATGAAAATCTGAAATAAGACAAAATGACTTAAAACACGACAAATACTCAAACAGAACATACAAAACGAGACTGAAAAACATGCAAAAAATACATACAAATGTGTACAAATTAAACATGTAACTCCGTATATAATTATGACCTTTCATGAAAATAATAAAAYGACAAAACAAGTTATGAAAATCTGAAATAAGACAAAATGACTTAAAACACGACAAATACTCAAACAGAACATACAAAACGAGACTGAAAAACATGCAAAAAATACATACAAATGTGTACAAATTAAACATGTAACTCCGTATATAATTATGACCTTTCATGAAAATAATAAAAYGACAAAACAAGTTATGAAAATCTGAAATAAGACAAAATGACTTAAAACACGACAAATACTCAAACAGAACATACAAAACGAGACTGAAAAACATGCAAAAAATACATACAAATATGTACAAATTAAACATGTAACTCCGTATATAATTATGACCTTTCATGCGTGATGCATGACAAAATATCGAGTATTCCATCATCGATGGACTAGAGATGGAATTATAAGAAAATGACAAAATATCGAGTATTCCATCATCGATGGACTAGAGATGGAATTATAAGAAAATCGTGAAGTTGAGGGGTAACGAATAACAAAAAAGTTTGGAGAGTAAATAAAAAAAACAAACAAACCGTAGTTTAGGGTAATGTATAATTTTCCTTCAGTTGTGGAAGATAAAGTTAAGCTCATCAGGTAGGACAATTGTTAAATATAACATAAATGGTTAATTGTAAAAGCTACTCTTGAGGTTTAGACTAATAGACTCAATTATCTTTCATAATTACAGGTTGATATTTGTTTCTATTTTATGAGTAGCACTCTCAACAAGTGTATTTATTAGGTAAATCCCAATCTCAAAAACAGTGTGTAAAGATTGTTATGCATTAAAGTTTGCCAATTATAAAAGAACCTGCAAAATAGAGATATTTCAACTCAAATCAAAGCCTTGGAAACTGATCAAACATCATTCGTCCCATCATACAAAGTCCCTATGATCATTATTTTAAAACAATAAACTCACATCTTACATCTTACATCTTACATCTTACATATTACATCAGATATCTCAAAGCAACTCACAGTAGCTGAAACTTATTAAGTTCTTTTGCATCAAAGCTGTGATAGAATATCAGCAGCTTGATGCCTGGGAACACAAACAGCCTCCAGAGGGTTCACCTTCTTCAACATAAGATGTTTATACTTGTTCTCCATCTCCTCATGTCCCAACACTTTTTCCCACTCAAAACACTGAACAAATGTGCCCAACGCCAGTGAAACCGTTCGCATTCCCATGGTGGACCCAGGACAGGCCCTTCTGCCCATTCCAAACGGCACGAATTTATATCCTTCTCGTTCCATTTCCATGTCCATAAATCTCCCCGGATTGAACTTATTCGGCTCGTCCCACAATTTTGGATTCCTGAGCATGGCCCATGCATTCACCAGCAGAATTGTACCTTTGGGAACGTTGTACCCTCCGACCGTGCAATTTTCTGATGAATAGCGAGGTAAAAGGAGTGGCACTGGGGGATACAATCTCAGTGTTTCGTTTACGACGCAACGAAGATAAGGAAGCTTGGTGAGATCTGAATCGCTCAGCAAATGATCGTGTCCTATGTTGTCGTCTATTTCTTGTCTCAGTTTATGCAGTTCGTCGGGGTGAGTTAGCAGAAGTGACATTGCCCATTCGATTGTCACCGCAGTGGTCTCTGTTCCAGCTATAAACAGTATCTGGCCACAAACGCAACTTTTTGTGGTAATAATTCCTCAACTTTCTAATTAAAACAAGGTGTGCTCAGATTTAGTTCTTCATTTTATGCTATTTACAGATTCACGGAGCAAAGATAAGAGTATATTCTCAAATTTTTAGCAGAATTGGCGAAAAGTATGCAGTGGGAGTCATAAAGAAATACAAAGGGAATATGAAAATTTGTCTCTCAATATAAAAAGAACACTTAACTTTTGTAATTACAAATATCCCCTTGAAATACGTTTGTATCATGCAAATTGCAATTTGCACCTATTGACGGGGTGTTGAAGGTGGTAAATTAACAGTATAAAGAAATACAAAGCTCAATGGGTATGTGTAATTTTGAAGGATAAGTGGAGTTTATTTTTTTTAACCAGACTAAAGGTTGTTTATATTATTATCATCTCTCTGTGTTATTTGTAACCCTTTGATGTATAAGGGTTTCATGTTAAATTTGAAGTAAAAATAAGAGTGTCTTTTGAAATTTGTAATTAAAGCTCATAACTACATTTAATAATTAATCAAAGAGAGTATATTTATTTTAAATTGGGAATGTGATCAGCACACGCTATACAAATCTGATCATAGACAGACTTTTATAATTATTGAATTTAGTCTAAATCGAATCTAGATCCATCAGTTTTTTTTAGGATTAAAAAAATTAAAATCCAGTTGTATACACTTATTTAAATTGTAATTGGGAGTTGACTACGTGCCCAAAAAAGGGGCAGGGCTTGAAAACATTTCGTGGGTGATGAATAGTATTATATAAGAATCATCACAAATTATCACAAAAGAAAATAAAAATTAAATCTAAGAAAACAAAATAATTCAGAATCTTAAAGAAATAAATAATTATTACTTACCAGTATCATACTTTTGATGACATCGTCGGTGTAGAATTCAGGTTCAGATTCTTGCAGCGATAGCAGAGTTTGAATCAAACTGCTCTTGGCATCATCGTTTTTGAGCTTAACCTCATCAATCAAGTTCTGAGAAAACTCATCCCTCTTCTTATGCAGCGACATCAAACTCTTTTCCATCCCTTTGTACCCAATCCACCTCAAAACCGGGAAAAAGTCACACATCCCCAGCGACAAATTAACCGAAAAAAGGCCTCGACCCCGTTCCAGCTTTTCCCTTCCAATTTCACCCTCAATTTCCTCCTCCTCAACGCACGATCTACCGGCAACGCCTCTCATCATGTGATTAAAACTATAAACCGAAGCCAAATAATTCAAATCGACCCTCTGCGCTCGGTTATTTTTCAGCACGCGAATGATTTTGCGCGTCTCCTCCTCGCGAGTCACGGCGGATCTCGCCAGGCTGTGCGAGGAGAAAAGCTCGATGACGGTTAATTTGCGGAGGGTTCGCCAGAAATGGCCGTACGGCGACCACACGTAGGCGGCGTAGTTGTAGGTCAGACGGTCCCCCGCCATGGTTCTGGGGCGGTTGGCGAATACGACGTCGTTTTTGGTGAAGCATTCTTCGACGGCGGATGGGGAGGAAATCACGACGAATGATTTGCAGCCGAGGTGGAGTGAGAATATTGGGCCGTATTGGGATGAGAGAGAAGATAGTGAGATGTGGAGGGCGTTTTTGATGAGGTGGAGATGGCCGATCAGTGGGAGAGAGGGTGGGCTTGGGGGTGAGTTGAGCTTTTGAGATGAGTGCCGCTTTTTCAGTATGATGAAGATAACTATGAGCAGAACAAGATAACAGTAGCTCAGATGCTCCATATGCTTCTTTTCTTTTCCTTTCCTTTCCTTTTAGGTCCGACCGAGTTCCGAGAATATTTATCGAGGCTGCAAAACAAAGTCTTCATTCAACAGCACTCTCGTTAAATTTAAGTTATTTTATTTTTAAGTAGACCGGATCAAAGTGCGATGTATCATTATACTTAGTGAGACCCATGTTATAAATCTAATCATTGTTATTCATATCACTAATCCTGTAAAATTAGAAGGTTTATGGTTTTAAAAAATAAGACTCAAATCCACGATGTTGTTAATCAATGTTAACAATACCAGTTAACAACATCGACCAGAGTAACGTAAATTTATGCAGCGAAATTTAAAATATGAGAATACGATTAAACAAATTCAAGGGGGTGTATTCATTTGAAACTTATAGAGACATTTTAAGATTTGTTTCACTATAAGATTTGTATTGATTTTATATATTTGTTGGGAGTTTATAAAAGTTTTGTGAAATCTCATGTTTAAAGATGAGATTTGGTAGTGGGATTTAGTGTATATAATTAACTTAGAAGTTTAGGAAAATCCAGTCAAAATACAAATTCAAAGAGTATTTGACTTTTTAAATACCTCGTGACAATTTAAGATTTCAAAATATCTCAAATGAATACCTTAAGACTTTTATGAACATTTAATAAGTCATTAGAAATCTTAATTAAATACCTCAAGACTTTTAGAAGTTTTAAAATGTCTTAATTAAATACACCAGGATTTTAAAAATCTTAAAATGTCTCTATAAGTTTCAAATGAATACACCCCCCTCAGTTCACAAGTAAATACTTATGAATTTGGGTGTACAAACCCGAAAACTATATTTCTTTCACTTCACGTTCAATACAAAATATAAAGTAATATATGAAAACTAAATATCAAGAAACTTGATACTAAATAATTGTTGCCGCAATGGCAAGATCTTCTCCGTTGGTCACGCAACTTTAAAAATCTTGTTTCTCACGAACGTTGGCTCCAAGTAGTTTTCTTCTTCGTGTTCTTCTTCTCTTGTGCGTCTTCCTTGCGGTGAGCTTCCTTCAAGAAAAAAGGTCCAAACTTTAGGATTTCTAATGTCTTAAATAGACAATTCTAAAATCCTAAATTTGGTAAATACTTAAAAACAAATCCTAAACACAATTTAGAAATAATTAAAGTCTTGTGCATAAACTTGGAAATATAATATTGTCCTATATCTAATTTCCTAACTTATTTTGTACCCAAGAAAGGCAAATAACAAAATAGAAATTATTGTCAAGAATAAATTCCTCAACAATCTCCCCCTTTTGCCTTTTTGGACAAAACACTAAGACGCAAACACAAATGAAAAAAATACTAACTCCCCCTAAGACAGAAACCTCTCCCTAAACAAAACACCCAATGTTGTTAACACTCAAACCAACATTACAAACCAACATTGTTCAAAATAACCAGCACTTCACAAAACAAACAGAGTAAAGGAATTTAATGACCTCGAATCCTCTTTGACTGTCGAGGAGATGTCGAAGTTCCTTCAKCACTCTTCTTCCTCTTCTTCTTCTCCCTCAGTTTCATCATCTTCTTCAAAACCTTGTTGCGCGCTCGAATTCGCTTACTTCTCTTCTCTTGAGCAAGGCTTGCCAAGGCTTCGGCGGCAACAACATCTTCAGCATCAGCAGTATCATCTCCATCGGCAACATCTTCTGCATCAACATTTTCTGCCCCTATGTCCGCGTCAACGTCCTCTCCCCCTTTTTGACCAGAAAGGGAAAGGGCCTCCAACAGTGAGCAACGAAGTGCCTGCAGTTTAGAAATCTGCAAGTCAATGGAAGCAACATGCGCACGCAGGAGCTGCGCAGAAATGCGGACCATGTTGGGATCGTCCTTCCCAACATCACTATCAACATCAGCAGGAACTGGAGCCTGCCAAGGCAAATCGATCACCCTAGCACCAGTAGTATGTTGGCCTTTTAAAGCAAACCAATCCGCATCATCAGTGAGCACATCATCAGGGAGAAGCGTCAGACCTTGGTTCTTCAACAAGCTGAAAATAAGAGAGGGAAAACATAACGAGGCAGCAGACCTTGATGTGGCAAACTTAGTAACAATATCAAAAACATGATGCCCGAAACTGAACTTTACACCCTTCCCAAGTTTAAATAAAAACTGGGCCTGAGGCCGAGTAACAACCGTAGTGTTCTTGGAAGGGACCCAATTGCAAAGAGCCACTTTGTGCATAATAGAATACAAAGACGAGAGCCTAGTGCTCGGCAGTTGCTCAAACCAAGAATGCACCATACCACCAGATAAAAAAGACACAACCTCATCCATATCATCCACAGCAAAATTACCCCGATGTGAAGTGGTGCCAAATAAATCATCAATTAAGTCAGGGGTGAAGGCAAACACTCTACCACGCAGAAAAACTTTTCCATAGTTCACGGAGCTTAAATCAACAATCGAGGGCAGCATATTCGCATAGAACTCAAGAACTATGTCTCTAACAAATGGAGCGACGGTAGAGACTGTGGAATACATACCGTGAAATCGGAGGTAGGCTATCAGGTTGTGGCGCTCAAACAAATCAATCGGCACTTTCCTCTCAGCAATCATATGGTGAGTTTGATAAATATCAAACAACTCAGCAGCCTCAGCGGTTAAAAATTTCTGTGAAAAGGGCTCCATGTCCTCAATCTCGGGTGTAGGAGTAGCAGTGCCAGATGAGGACTGGGAGTGATCACAGGCAGCCGAGGAGGACTGCGTGGAAGTATGAGATGGAATGGGAACAGATGCAGTGCGGGAGGACGAGACAGACTTTGAACGACTCAATGTTGGTAAGGGGCTACCAACATGACTAACAACATCATCCTTTGCAGCTGCCTTCTTTTTCTTCTTATCCTTTTTGAATGCAGCAAGAATATCTTTCAAGGGCATATCCATTGAAGAGTCAGGGGAATGTTCAAAAAGACCT
>BMAC01000911.1:326965-408360 GCA_014905375.1 Phtheirospermum japonicum | reverse complement strand
CTCATTCATTCTCATAGCCTCGAATGTGGACAAGAGCATTCTTAGTCTGGATTTCTTCACGCTTGCTGTTCCTTCACACACCCTTTGGAGTGCGTCCCATGCATCCTTTGCCGACTCGCAGTTCTTGATGATACGATAGTAGCTTGCATCTACATAGCCACACAAGGCGTTGATGCATTTAGAGTTCCAATTTGCAGCTAAAATTAGAAGGTCTATGGTTTTAAAAATAAGACTCAAATTCACGATGTTGTTTAATCAATGTTAACAACCACCAGTTAACAACATCGACCAGAGTAACGTAAATTTATGCAGCGGAATTTAAAATATGAGAACACGATTAAATAAATTCAGTTCACAAGTAAATACTTGTGAACCTTGGGTGTACAAACCCGAAAACTATATTACTTTCACTTCACGTTCAATACAAAATATAAAGTAATATATGAAAACTAAATATCAAGAAACTTGATACTAAATACTTGTTGCCGCAATGGCAAGATCTTCTCCGTTGGTCACGCAACTTCAAAGATCTTGTTTCTCACGAACGTTGGCTCCAAGTAGTTTTCTTCTTCGTGTTCTTCTTCTCTTGTGCGTCTTCCTTGCGGCGAGCTTCCTTCAAGAAATCCGTCCGTCTTTTTCTCTCAAAAACCGTAGGTCCAAGCTTTAGGATTTCTAATGTCTTAAATAGATAATTCTAAGATCCTAAACTTGGTAAATACCTAAAAACAAATCCTAAACACAATCTAGAAATAATTAAAGTCTTGTGCATAAACTTGGAAACATAATATTGTCATATATCTAGTTTCCTAACTTATTTTGTGCCCAAGAAAGGCAAATAACAAAATATGAATTATTACCAAAAATAAATTCCTCAACAAATCCCGTTGAAAACATTGCTTTCAGTCTAAGTATTTAAGTAAGAATTTGAGGTAGTGTGCTTAAAAATTTATTAAATATCTAATGTTCAAAGTATTAAAAAAAATAAAATCATTAGAAAAAATAATACTTATTTGAGTTAAAATAACTTATAAATTCTTTAAATAAGTTACAAACGTTACGTAAGTTGATCAATCCCGAGATGTATATCATTTAACTATCGTATGTGTTTATATAGTATATTTTTCTAAATTAAAAATGATTTTCAACGTTATACACTAGAGGTCCTTCAAATAATGTGATCGACGTGAACATTACGAGTCTAGCAGAGGGTTCATATATATGAAAGCATATACTGGATTTAAGATAAATAGTTATAGCTTCCACACAACCGAGCAAGGATCTAACAAGTCAATATCGAACAGTGGACTGTGCATTAAAGGATCAAAGTATGGGGCAGCCGAGTATGATTATTACGGTCGTCTCATAAAAACTGTGCAGCTCGAATACACCGGATGAATGGAGAAAAACACACTATTATTCAAGTGGGACTGGTTTGATCCAACTCCTATAGGCGCAAGAGTTCATCCACGTTAACCTTATCGATATCAATCCAATCGACATGAACCATTTGTAATTGCTGCCCAGGCTGTACAAGTATACTACCAAAGTTTGAAAGGAGACAAGTTGAACTGGTGGGAAACATGTAAAGTCAAGGCATGATCAAATGTTGAGTTTATCGAGCCTCTAACAGAGCAATCATTTCAAATGGAAGTTGTAGATACACGTAATCCAACACAATTGGATGATGTCGATTTCTAGTTGCACGACCCCACTGACAATGACGTAAATGAGCTTACTGACGAGGAAGATGATGATATAGAAGAAGAGTTACTCACTGATCAAAATACATATCAAGACATAGACGATGATGAGTATGGTGATACTTTAATATGAAAGTGTTGGTTCAGATGATTAGTTTAAAAGAAAGTCGTTGTTTTATTTATGTGTAAATTGTTCATATTGTAAAACGCTCTTATTTTAATATATTTGGATCTATAAACGGTTGATATATACACATATTTTGTAAAATACTCGTATTATATTTATTTTTATCAGATGCCGAGGGTTCGTGATGCGGGTCCAGTCTAGGTCGATCAGATATGGAGTCAGCTAATTATCTAGTTGATTTTGATGATGATTACGGGGGTATTAGTACTGATCATTCAATGACGACATCAGATTTGTCTACACCAACACCGTCCAATGCGGGTATATCCCGACAGCCCTCAGGCCCACCAGAAAGGCGATACCTTATTTATATCGCTGAAAAGAAGTAAGTAAATTAATAATTATAAAATCCTAATTATCATTCTTAAATAATATTTGTAATCACAGACACAATTATCGGCTACATAGGAGGGAGGTTAGACTGACCAACATATCTCGAGAGATCATGGAGAAGGAACTCCATCCTGCAGGGTGGAAGTATAAGGTGGTCCCTAATCATATTTGTCGATTGTGGTGGGACATGTTTCAAGTAACTAATATATTTGTGTCTAAATTTATTGATCATTAATGTAACTTGTGAATTATATATCAATTGAATTATAATTATTATTTTATTTTGTAGGATCGTTGTTATTGGGACACGGACCTGTATACTCCACAAGCTATAAATGTGCATTGTTCCACATGATGGGGGATAAGTATGGGAAGTGGCTTAACGAGTATAAGAAATTTCTTGATCAGACTGGCCAGGAAGGATCGCTGACGCGGGGGTCTAGAGGTAAATGATTTTCTTATATCTTTTTATTAAATTATAAATTCTTATTTTTACAAATAATTTAGATTTTATATATCATGCATCTCAATTAGGGCATGGAATATTGACTGGGATAAGCCCGAGAAAAAGAAGAGGTACAAACAATGCATCGTCAATAGGAGGAGCGAGCCTGCTGGTGCGGGTACTGGGATGTCAAAGCACACTCAGGGTTCTAGATCTACGATCGATTATTCATATGATATCTTAAGTAACTTTAGATCATAATACATTATTTATTTATTTATCTAATGTTAATTATCTGATAATTTCATATAGATACAGGAGCGGGAGATGTTTGGGCCGGCCACTTCGTACCAGGTTTTTGTAAAAACAAACAAGAAGGACAACGACATGTGGATTGATACGAGACTAGTAATATTAATGTAAAGTCTCTTATAATATTATAACTTGCCTTTTGGTTTTAACGTAAAACTTACTAACGACTTGTATGATGAGGCACGTGCATCTTCACAGGATCCAAATAACGAGGTTGACCCTAACCTTGTTTATTTCTACGTAATCGGGTCGATTAAGGGGCCGACACTACGGCACTGGCTGATTCAGGAAGTTGGTGGCTGCTATGAAGGGTTTTGCATGCAGCGGTTTTTCCTCCTCCCAGCACGAAAAGATTCATGTTAAGAGCTCCACGCGTAGCTCTAGACGCAAAGGGAGGGATAGAGGCCACGAGACGAGCTCAGCAAGTGATGAAACAGAGGTACAGTGAGTCTGAACTTATTATGTGAGCTACAACGGCGGGAGTAGTAGCAGTTTCAGCCGCATATAAACGCGCAAATGGCCGAGTTATTAACTCATTACAGCAGTACCCGCTGCAGCCTCCCCCATCATAGGACTCCTTTGATCAGATGTTTTTATCAACTTTTAATATTTCTAATATTTTTGTTGAACAAATTGAATCATTGTAAATTTTATGAAATTTATATAATTAGTTAATTTATTTGCTTGTTTGTTAATGAATTATTTTAATATTCTATTTTTAGTTTGTGAATATTTGAGGTATTTTAAATAAAAACAGGGATTAATAATAATAATCAAAATAATATATATTTTTAAATCGAGGGTAATGAGACCCTTGGAAAAATCGTGGGCATTTCTACTATCGGTTTTCCGAGGGCATTAGTGCCCTCAAATTTCTCGAGGGCTTTGCTCCCCTCAATTTTCTGAGGGTTTACTGCCCTCGATTTTTTCGAGGACTATCAAATTCAAATATGCGGGGTTTACCGAAAAAATAAACCTTCGGTAACCCTTCGAAATATTTACTAAGGGCACATTTCCCCTCAGGTAAATTTAAGGAGAAGGGTCTTTTCGAGGAAAAATTCTCGTCGGTATTCCCTTCAATAATATGATTACTGAGGGTAATTTTATCATTACCGAGGGTTTTCTAAACCCTATTTTTTTGTAGTGTTCGACCAAATAATATTATTTGAGTATAATAAGCTTATAAATTCTTTAAATAAGTTATAAACTAACTTATTGTACTTACCAAATATACACTAAAATAAATGTAGTAGTAGTAGTAGCTAAAAAACTTGTTTTCATTTTAGAAACTTGGAAATGAAAGAAAATAATAGGAAAAAAAAAAGAGGAAGAAATATATTTTTTTAATATGTGAATGGATATGAGATGAAAAATATTATTAAAGTTAATTTAATATAAAAAAAATTAAAATAATTATTGAAAATGATTGGTGGTTGGAGTTATAAGAGTAAGTGAATAGTAATATTTATGAAAAATTGTATAATATTGATTTGTGATTGAATGATTTTTTTTATATGAACTCAAATGATTAGGGGAGAAAAAGTTAAAAGTGGAGGAAAAATATAAACATTTAAACATTTAAAAAAACCAAGCTCGAAGTTTTCCAAAACGAGAACATAGGCATCATCGCAGCCTTAACATTCTAGTGTGTCACAATAATGATGCACTTGGATATCATCTCATTTTGGAATTTATTTCACTTTGATTTTTTTTGGAAAATTGAGGATTAGATAAACATTTCATTTTGGGTAGGCTCATCTCATTTTGAGTTATTATTATTATTATTATTATTATTATTATTATGATCATCATCATCATCATCCACCACAACCTCTGCAAACGACGACTTTTTTTCTTTTTTGCCAAAACTTTTGAAAACATAAAGTAAAGAAATTTCTTGCCTTTTTTTTTTTAAATTTAAGTAAAAAGTTTTTGCAATGAACTAAGATGATTTTGCTATCATCAAGCAATAAATTTCCCATTGTTGTATTAAATAAAAAAAACATTACAAGTATCAAATAAGATATTTTTATATTACTTTTTTTCCTTTGCAAAAAAGAAAAACAATATGTTTAATAAGTAAGAAATACATAACAACATTTGAACTAAGTAAAAAAGTTTTGCAATCAAGTAAGAATCTTTTGTCGTTTATTAAGAATTTTTTTAACATATAATTAGAAATTTTGGATATATAATAAGAAAATATTGGCCAAATAAAAATCTTATCAATTTATATTTTCCTGTGTCAGGAAATTTTCTGGTTAGCATGGCGGTGGCGACAGTCACCCTACGACTATTATTATTATTATTATTATTATTATTGTTGTTGTTGTTGTTGAAATAAATACATATACAAATAGAATAAAAATAGTATTTATGAAGTATAATAATGAAATGTCGAATAAGAGAATTGGTAAAACAATTACTAATTTCAACTCACATCTCGATTTTCTTTTAAAAAAATCTCTTCTGAAAATGAGATGAAAGGTTTCAAATGATATCCAAATAGTCTAAGAGAGCAATTGGATAGGGTTTGAAAGTGATTTTTTTTTTTTTTTTTTTTCAATTTGGATCGAAAGTCCAATGGGTTGAGATTGAATATCAAATATGTTTTGAAAGATGGTGTCTTCTCTTGAGTTTTGTATAATAATTGGGTCATTACTTTATTAATTTTATCGAGCTCACTCCTTTTACACATTGATATATTCAACTAATACTACTTATATGATACACCAATAATTTTCAATTCAATAACAGTAGGTAATGGCGAAAAAAACAAATGTTCAGTTTTCGTATTCAATTACTCGCCAGCGGACCCAACTTCATTGCAAGATTTTAAATCTCGTTTAGAAAATAAATAAATTATAAATCATATCCAAATGCTCCCTAAGTCGTTAAATTCTTTTTTAGTTTAAATTAAATTATTGAAATTAGCCTTAATATAGCAGGCACAAACTATTTACCACAAAATCTTATTCTATAGTCTAAAATAACAACGGCAAAGTTCAATTCATCTTACCATCCTATATTGCTATTCATTCATTTAAATAAAATGGGCTTTATTATTTTAATTGTCAAAGTGTCTCGTTTTAGTCAAAGTATTCTCACACTTTACCATTGAGAGCTTTCGAGAAATCGCGACTCCCCACTCCAAAAAGTTTTCTATTGATTAATAATCACCTCTTTTTCCCCTCCTCATGGGAGGAAGAGACAAACTTTTATTTTTAAATTAACTAAAACTAATAAATTGATGATAATAAATTCATGATGGGTTGAGGCAAAATAATACTCCCTCCGTCCTAAAATGATGGTCCTGCGGTTAGTTTCACACAGATTAAAAAATGAGTAGTTTATATAGTTAAATCATTAATTTAGTTAGTATTTTCTAATTATACTCTTCTTAAATTTATTAATATCAATTAGTAATTATAAAAATTAGTGTTGGAATTAGTATATTTGTTATTGGAATAGTAAGATTTTGCATTGTAATCATTAATTCTCAACTTACGAGGTAGAAAATTAGTATTTCAAGAATATTAATTAAGGGTATGTGTGGAAATGAAAAATTAATGATATGTTAAATATGGTAACTGGACTATCTTTGTGGGACGGACGAAAATGGAATACTGGAGTATTTTTGTGGGACGGAGGGAGTAAATAAAGTATGATAAGTTAGGTGAAATGTAATTATAAAAAAGGATTATATAAAGAAATTTAGAGATCTAGGAACAACAACAACTACTAATTATAACAAGTCAAACAAAATAACCAATATACTCATGTTTCCAGATTACCCAAACTTTTCAACACTAAAAAAATTTCACGGAAAAATTCAGGAAGTTGTTATGACCAAAGTTTTCAATCGTGTGTCAAATGCTAGATTTGTTATTAAATTTAATTTTTAATATTTATGAATCTCTAATTAATAATGAGATTAACTATCCATTCGATACTCGGGTAACTGGTCAAGCGCCAAAAACAGGGCACTATGATTGTAACAATGAGTTTAGAAATCGAGAATTTAAATTACGAGAAATCGGACGCTGTTAAAACGATTGAGGAATTGATTGAGGCTAATAAAATTATATGTTGGAGAAATAATTAGATCATTTTTTAAAATAATTTTGAAAAAGCTCCACCAAGAAGCTTTTTTACAATTAGATCACTAAGAAGCTCTACCAACGTTTCTTTAGTTGTTTATTATTATTATTATTATAAATAGATTGGAGAACGGAGGCGAGTCAGCCTCGTGAATATTAGTTTGGTTATATTATTATTTTATTTTTGGTTATATCGTTATTATTAATTTTACTTTTTTGGTATGTGAAAACAAAGAATTTAGGAGAATTGTTATGAATTATTGGAGGTTTGATTATATTTTAATTAAGTATGTTAAATTGTTATTTATGCTAGGCTTTATTAAGGGTAAATGGGTCAAATAGACCTTAAAAGCTTGGTTTTCTCGGGTTTGACCAAGGTTGACCCGAAATGACCATTTGGCTTGATGTTTGGCGTTGTTGTTGGCTTGGGTTGGCATTTAGCATGGCGCTTGGCAAGGTATGGGCATGCAAGGGTTGGCATTGCTGTTGGCGCGGACGCTTGACGAGGCTGGCAAGGCACGGCGCAGATGCTTGGCGTGGCTGTTGGCGCAGGCGCTTTGCGTGGCTGTTGGCGCGGGCGCTTGGCAAGGGCTGGCGCTTGGCAAGGCGCTGGCAAGGCATGACGTGGGCATGCCTTAGCGTTGATATTGGCGTGCGCTGGCGTGCACCAACATTGGGCAAGACGCTGGCATGACATGGCGTGGGTATGCCTTGGCGTCGATGTTGGTGTGCGCTGGCGTACACCAAGGAGCTTGGCGCAAGTCTTGTCTTGCCTTGGAAAGGCTTGGCTATCATTTTAGAATGTTTCGCCATTTTGGAGCTTGCTCTTGGTGCAGATTTTGGCACATCCTGACACGTCTTGGCTTAAGGGCTGACTTGGCCTCAATGCCTTCACCTATGAAATATGAATTTTGAACATAAGAATTCAAGAATCACAAAAACATCACTAATATCGTACACATAAGGTTAAAAATAATAAAACGAGAAAACAACCTAATAACCTAAATAATCGACTTAAAATCACTATAAACAACATTAAACCTTAATTAAAAATATAAGAAAAACACCACAATTGCATGCAAAACACATGCCACCACTCCAACCACAACCCATGGGACCCACCTCTCCTTTTCATTTATCACATTTTCATAAATCGCAAAACTTCATTCACTGGCTTCTTAGTTCTGTAAATTAAATGTGAGAGTCGACTCAATTATAGCAAGTGAAACAAAAGTCAACTCCAAGAAACACGGTGATAATTTTTGAAAGGGTTAAAAATCAAAGGGACTAATAAATGAATTATATTCTTATTTAACCATTAAGATACATTAATGGTTTCTGGAGAATTGCCAAATAAATCTCCATTGTAATCGACCACCAGAACAACCGCCTCAAAGAAACCTAACTCCATTTGGTTGTCTGCCTCAACAATGTCTCCGCTGCTCGCTCACTCGTCGCCGTCAGAGATGACATCTCCATCCAAAATTCTGGCAAATGTAACCCTCTTTAGAAAGCACTCCTTATTCACAGCTCGAGAATCTACAAGAACATTAGTGACTCTCGAAACAAAATTCCAATTTGAATCGATTGGAGTTTGAAGTTGTTACTTGCTTCTTTTTTCAGAATCAGACACCAATTTCTCATCTTTCATAAACAGTTTTTTATCTGAATTAATATTTTCATCTTCATAGAACTTTGACTTCTGCTCTCAAATCTGCAAGAAAAAAGTGTTTGAAGAGAGAGATAAATGGGTTTGAATTTTTTACCTAAGATTATCAGATTGCAAATCCGACTTCGGATTCGTAACGAGGGTGACGAGACACTTTAAATGACCTAAAATCTATCAATTTCCGATGCCAATGGCAAGTTGCAGTAGGTGGCAGGCAACAACGACAACACTGGCTAACGAGATGAAACAAGTTAGGAGTTTGTGGGTTTGTGTGAGAGAGGAATTAGAGACATCTGGTTCTTTCCTGTTTTATACTTGGATATTACGCGCAGGTTGTGGGTTAAATGGGTGGGCAGGTCATATGGGAATGTGAGTATAATGAAAAAGTAACAACAACAACAACAATAATAATTTCATAAACAGATTTGGAAAAGTTGTTTTCACCTAGAAAATCCTTAAGGGCCCTTCATGTTAAAATTTTATAACTAATACAATCATAGTAAAAAGAAAAAAAAAAGATTATACAAAAAATATCAATACATCATATTACAAAAATCGATACATTATAATATAAAAATTAATATTTCTTACTAACACCAATACGTCATAATACAAAAATAAATACATCATACAATCTTATATATATATATATATATATATATATATATGTATTTTTTTATATAATAATATTATATATTTACAATATCATTATTCATAAATACAATTTACATTTATAAATATAATGTAATTAATATAAATATAATTTATAACTTAATATATATTTTAGAAATATATAAACTCTCGCATGTAATTGCTTTGGCGAGACTGTAACACCGCTCCTCTATTTACAACAGGTCGCGGGTTCGAATCGCACCCATACCATATGTGGGATTTAAATATATGCAGGTTGGGTTGATATGAGTTGAGGGTTGTAGGCCAGACAAACCTGTCATCAAATGCTGATATGATGTCGTATGATGCTAAGGAACTTTGCTGACGGTCTGTACCCATCAGCATTTGTTGATGGGTAAAATAATCCCGTCAACATATATTTGTTGCCAAGGAACTTTGTTGACGGTCTGTACATAATCCCGTCAACATATATTTGTTGCCAAGGAATTTTGTTGACGGTCTGTACCCATCAGCATTTGCTGATGGGTAAAATAATCCCATCAACATGACTTCAAAAATGTTGACGGACAGCAGTCGACGGAGTTAGAGAGCTACGAATACCAATACAATCGAGTACAAATATCAATATATCAATTATGTTTGCTAAAATATAACAGTCAAGTCCGCCATTAAACATTTTTGAAACTTGAATTGAATTCTTGAAATTAGCCTCAATATAGCAGGCACAAACTATTTACCACAGATTATACCGTGTAGTCTAAAATAACAACGACGAAGTTCAATTCTTCTTCCTACTATCCTGTTCATTTAAGAAAATGGATTTTATTATTTTAATCGTCAATTTGTTTTGTTCCAGTCAAGAGCATGTTTAATCGTCAATTCATTTTTTAAATTTAATAGGAACAATAATTAGGATCTTCACAGAGCATGTTCAATCAGTAATTCACTTTTTAAAATTTAATAGAAACAATAACTAGGGATCTTCGAATTGTAGAGAATCTGCCACGTACTTTATTCGTAAGGGGATTTTACAATTATATATCATAAGATTTATCAACTTGTCCATCAACCCCGCAAGACGATCCATGTAGAATCTGAAACCATATGAAATATTAATAACAACGTGATAATAATGATTACAATAACGAGTACTTCTCATTTAATCATATCCATTAAATTAAAAGTTAATTATAAATAATGGTAGATCAATTGATGTAAATGGAGGAGGAGTGGGGTGTATGGTATTTTTACGGTACCGTAGTCATTTCCTATAATAATACCCAAATATGTAATTTCTTGATAGAAGTTTATGGGGTTTGGACAAATTGCAAAATAGACAAATAACTTAACGTGTTGATAATTTAATAACACTAAATGTACTCGGTGGTAAATTTATCCAATAACTTATAAAAAGATACCACTCCGTTTTAAAATAAATGTCGTTCTAAAGACTCGATTTTATTACAAATTAAGTGTCGTTTTAGAATTTTTTACCACTTTATTCCAATTTTATTCCCGCTTATTTTAAGAAATATAAACAAGTTTATGGTAATAAAATAACTAAAGGGAAAGAATGGAAGTAATTAAATGAGAATATTATTAATTGATTGAGGAAGTATTAGTCAAATATTATGTTCTTTAATTTTGAACAAAAATTCTAAAATGACACTTATTAAGAAACGGAGGGAGTACTAATTTAACCACAATCTCGCCGGAATAAAGAAAATTCGCCGAATTCTTTCAATTTCAACTTTGACCAATTTTAACAAATTCAATGCTGGTGTGGCACGAAAAAATTAACAAAATTATTTAATTTTTATTTTAAGAATCTAACACTATTTAAAATATAAGATTTAAAAAGATGAAAAATATATTATAAAATATAAGATATCTTAAATATGCCAAAAAAGTATTATAAAATATAAATTAAAACAAAACTTGAAAAAGTATTTTTATAAATATTTATAAAATAAAAAAAATGTGGGAAAATAACTATAAAAAATCTGAAAATATTTTTATATCTTAAACTATTTTTTAATATTTATAATAATTTCAGGTATTATAAAATAATTTTCTATATTAATCTTAAAACATTCTCTATTCATATGCAAAATAATCTCTTCTATAATTAAAACATTTTCTAGATTTTTTTTATTTATGTATTTTATATAATATTTAAATATTAAAAAAACAACAGATTCTTAATAAATATTTTTCCATATTTAGTACTGATTTTGTTTTTCACATAATTCAAATAATTTCAAATTTTACAATTTACTTTCTCAGATTTTTTTTGATTTATTTGTAAATAATCTTTTTGAATACTAAAATATTTTCCTATATTTTGTTTTAAATATATATTTTAATAGTGTTTTTTAGCAATTTAATATAATCTCAAACTTTATAATATATTTTTTAATTTTTTGCCACATCAGCGTTGACTTGGTCAAAATTGGTCCAAGTCAATATTTTTTCGCCGAAATTCAAAGAATCCGGTGAATTTTTTTTGCCGAAATTTGGGTTAAATTGCTATTTTTTATAAGTTATTGAGCAAATTTGCTACCAAGTATATTTAGTTGTATTAAATTATCACCACCCTTAAGTTAGTGGGACTACTTTACAATTTTGCGTGGAGTTTGTCAAATCTGCCATGAGTTTGTATTGTTAAATTATTTGCCCCAACGTTGAGGTTTGTGCAGGGCCCACCACCGATTTAGAAAATACCATTAATTTATATTTTTTTTGAAAAAAGATATTCCAATTTTATATTTGGTTAGATTTTTTCCAATAATATAATATTTATTCATTCTTTTACGCTGTGGGTTGAATTTATCTCAATAATACGGACTCTAGTTAGCACTTATATTAGGATATTTGAAGTATAATTAAGGTATTTTAATTATTTTGGTTATTTATTTCTAGTTGCCTAATTGAGATCCTTAAAATTAGTGTTCGTTTTATTATTTCTCGGTGAACAGTTTATTTTTTCTTTCTATCGCTCTCTCTGCATCAATTCAAAAGAATGCCAAACACCAAAACTCAAGCAAGAAGAAAAAATGATTTTTTTTTCTATAATCATATTTCGATTTTGAATCAACTAAATCTGGGAGGCAAAGAAGACCGTATGCTCAAAAAAGGATCCTCAAAATCAACTAGATCTGCATTAATTCTTTATATTGCTCTCCTTGCATCAATTTGAAAAAATGCCCAAAATCAGAAATTCAAGCAAGAAGAAAAAGAAGAAGGTGTTCGAGAATCAGATCCCGACAAAGCAGGTTGTGTGCCCCGATGAAGAACAAGAATCTGAAGTGGAGAGGTTTGGGTAGGGTGTAATGGATAGGATGAGAGATGTAATCAGCTCGTGGCTCGGCAAGAGTTACAGGATTCCAATGGCTCAAGATTTTACGATGGGACAATTGGATGTACTCGTCTATATGACAAATATCATGCAACTCGAGGCAATAGAGAACTTGTTAAAAAAAATTCTATTTTCTTCTTCTATTCCTTTGATATAGTAGTGCCAATAAATAGATTTTGAATAATTTTGTCATTTTATTGACTACCCCTTTTAATAATTTTCCAAATATAAATTCTATTCGTTATCTGGACTTGGCATTTCTCATGCTATTTTTATTGATTCTTTAAGGGTCATTTCAAGAAGTAAACTGAACTCCTCCTTTTCTAGACCAAGCGTTCCTGCTGTAATTCTCATAGCGGATGCCCAACCATTAATCAGTATTTCGCAATTCTTAAAATTGGAAATGCTCATATTTAATATTAACCCATATGGATGTATGAGATCCAATTCTGATTTCCCGTATGGCGTGCTGAGAATATTGGGCTGCAAACGTTATCTGGTGCCTACTACTATTTTGTAGGATCTCCTCTTATAGTGAAATCTCTGGTATGTGGCATCGGTTCGTCTCGTATAGGCTCACCAGATCTTGTACTCTCAGTCGTGTTGAAATTTACTGGGGCTGGAACTTGAAGATTTCTTGTGGCCAATGTTGTCGATACATATCCCATGATCATTTTAGATCCACGGTCTCTAATCCCTTAAAGGATTGTGCAAGATCATGTAATTCTTCGAGATTGACTCTATCCATCACTTATTAGGTGGTAATAGATCTCCCTTGATGATGGCTATCATCCTTTCTTCTTCAGTCACCCATCTTATAATTTTAGTCGGTTTCCCAATTTGATGTAAAAGAGGTTTCGTTTTGAATGTTATGTGATGTCGTCCTCTAGAGGAGCTTGGTCGGGTTTTCAAGGCTTTGACTCATTTTTTAAAATCCATAAGGACTTCTAGTATTTCCTTTAATGTTTGCATATCTCTTCCAATTGAGTGTGAACATGCTTGGTATTTGTAAGAATTGTATTTAAATGGTTTCCATTGTTTTACACCAGCATTTGGATTTCTCTAACTTCTTATATATACTTAGAGGAATCTGGTTTGTTGTAGTTGTGACTACCACTCGGACTCATGAATGGTTCTGATGGGCTTCCTTCTAATGATTCATTAGATATATTTTTAGCAACTAATTTTCCAAAGGTAATTAAGGTGATACGCATTTTATTTCTCGCATTGTCTTAAAATTTCTTTGTTAACTCCTGTGAGGGTTTGTTTAATATATCGGGTATCTCAATACATTATCTTTTCTTGGTGTTCTAGCTTGTACATTTCCAAAATTTAGAAATATTGCCTGCAATGAATATATCCTATCCATCTTTTGAGATAAGTCTCATCACCAAAAGTTAATTACATAGTTTTAATAAATTTTCTTAAAATTCTTAATAAACATAGGCTCTGATATCATTTTAAAGGAATGATTTCCTAGTGGTGTGGCATAAATAGTTAGACTTGGTTTGGGGTAGACCTAACCCAACGTCACTTGGAGGAAAACCAGGAAGTATATCCAGCTTTGACTTAGGGTGGCCAGCGGTTTTAGCCAGTTCATCCATAAGGAAATCAGGATGAGCTTAGTTCAAGAAGAATCCCTCATGGAACAACCACCAGAGGGTCAGCTAAAAGCAGGTCTGACCTCCAGATTTGCTTCAGGGGAACAAGCGGGACTTGTTTAGAAAGCAGGGCTAAACCAGAGCAGATTTCTTGGGCTAGGAGATAAATGTAAGGGAAGAGCAGGATTAAAGAAGACCTGATTCCTTAAACACCTGGGAGGAGACAAGTGGGATCACTTGTCAGAATTGGCTACGCAACGGCCCTTGATTCGCGGCATATGCTCCTGAGATCCCGGCTGGGGTCCCCACGAGGAAAAACTATAAATATCTCAGCCCCAAGGTTGAGAGAGGTATGTCATTTTTGTGCATTCCTTCTTTCTTTTCGGAAAACACCTCAAACGCTTTCTGACTTAAACATCGGAGAGGTTTCCACCGGAAAACCCCCGTTGGTCCTTTCTAATGTATTGGTGTGTGCAGGTTAAGAGGAAGTGCAGGTCTCAGGTGTTGGGATCCATCATATTTTGGGCTGAAATAACTGGCGCCGTCTGTGGGAAGTCGATCAAGCTAAGACGTGAGATTTTCTAATGGCTTCCGATGGGTTACGACGAAATTTGGTAGGGGAGCTCGGCGGAACCCCTAGCTCGGCCGCTCTGTGGGGTATGCCGTAGTCGGCAGAGCCATCAACGACAAGGCCCGAGGGGACAGAGCCGTCAGTGGCCACTGGATCAGGCACCGTGCCGCCACCCTCCGGCGGACCTACGCCTGCTGCTGGTGGGTTGTTAAACGACGCCCTTCTCAGGCAGTTGTCTGAGCTCATTGTCAAGGCCGTGGAAGCGGCTGTGGAGAAGAAATTTGCAGAAATCTCCATGCCGCCATCCAGTGCACGGCCAGATCGGACAGTCTCGTTGGCGGATACGGAGCCATTGCTCCACCAACGCACTGATCGGATTCCTCTTCAAGATAGGGAAGAGAACTTCTCTACTTCCGATAGCGAGACGTCAAGCCAGGCCAATCCAGGTCTGGCTGAGCAGATGCAGAGCTTGCAGAAGGAGGTGAGAGAGTTCAAGAGGAAGATGGCGAGTGCCAGTACGGTGCCCACACGGAGAGGCACGCAGTTCACTGAGGAAGTCATGCGCGATGACGTGCCAGCTTCCTATAGATCACTAGGTTTTGAGTATAGTGGGACTACTGACCCGTGGGATCACCTCAGTCGCTTTGAGATCGCAGCGGCAGTACATAAGTTTTCTGACGCAGTCATGTGTCGGGTCTTCCCAATGACTTTCACCAAGTCTGCCCAGCTCTGGTTTAGCCAGTTGCCACTGCGCTCTATCAGCAATTTTGATGAGTTCAGCTCGGCCTTCTTACATCAGTTTACCAGCTGTCGAAAGTACCAAAAAATGCCGCTGGAGTTGTTCAGCTTGAAATAGAAAGAGAACGAGAGCTTGCGCGCTTATATCAATAGGTTTACGACTGCAAGGCTGGAGGTGCCTTCTGCATCAGAAGAGCTCCTTGTGAATGCACTGGCACAGGGCCTCAGACGGGGGGAGTTTTCCAGTCGCTGGTTGTGAAGCCAGCCCTGAAATTTGGAGAGCTTTTAGAAAGGGCTGAAAAGTACATCCATCTGGAGGAAGCCCTGAAAATCAAAGATGAGGGAGAAAAGAAGAGGGAAAGATATGATAGAGAAGAGAGAGCACCACTAAAGAAACCAAGGGCAGACCTGGTTGGCGGACGACCTCATTTTGATAAGTATACGCCCTTGGCGACCCTTCAGGGGGAGATCTTGCAAGCTATTGAGAGGCATCCAGACCTCAAATGGCCAAAGACTTATTCTCAGAAGCCGAGGAAGGAAAGACCAGAGCGATTCTGCCGATATCACAACGAGTACAACAATGACACAGACCAATGCACTCATCTCAAGGACGAACTGGAGAGAATAGTGCAGGCCGGGCATTTGAAAGAGTATGTCCGAATGCGAAGGGAAGAAGCCAGATCTGGCCATGGCAGTCATGATCAACCCCTACAGAGCAAGGGTGAGCAAGATGGTAGGTGAAATGGAGGCAGGAGGAATGACCAAGCCCAGGTCATCCGAGGGGAAATTCAAATGATCACTGGGGGCGAATGGGATGAACATTCCAGACGAACCCAGAACAGCTATGTTTATGCAGCCCGAGACCTGGTGAGGAAAGGAAGGGAGGTAGGGCAAGTGGTATCGAGCCCGAACGTTTGCTTTGGGTCAGAAGATGAAGACGGGATCCTGGCTCCCCATATGGATACCTTAGTACTCACGGCCACCATAGCGAATTACAACGTCCGGCGTATTTTTGTAGACACGGGAAGCTCAGCAGACATCATGTTCTATGATTGTTTTAAGAAGATGGACTTGGATGTGGAACTGGAGGAAGTTACGACCTCGTTGGTTGGATTTGTAGGGGGTGCGCCGAAACCCCTTGGAGCAGTCGACCTTTTGGTTACGCTAGGGGATGAGCCGTCTAGGCAGACCAAGACAGTCCGATTCTTGGTCGTAGACGCAGCCTCATCCTATAACGTGATGTTAGGAAGACCTTGAGCAAATTTCAGGCGATAGTCTCAATCTACCATATGAAGCTGAAATTTCCTGCTCATGATGGAGTAGGTGAGGCAAGAGGAGATCAATATGCGTCGAGGCAGACGTATGTGGAGAGCATCTGACGAAACGAAGAGGAAAGACAGGCTAAGAGAGCCCGAACATAAGACAGACCTGGATTAAATCAAAGAGAGGAAGGGTTAATGATGGTAGAGGTAGTCCCAGGGGACGACAGTAGAGTCCTCCGAGTGGGAACAACCCTTAGTCCTGATGTGTTGACAGGTCTGGTAGATTTACGGGAAATTGCAGACGTGTTCGGCTGGTCTCCCCAAGACCTGGTGGAGATTCATCCAGGGGTGATCGAACACCACCTCAACATCAGCCCTGCGATGAAACCAGTCAAGCAGAAGAAGCATAATTTTGGGCCAGAGAAGGAGGCCATTATAGAGGCTGAGGTGGAGAAATTGTTGAAAGCCAAGCATATCCAGGAAATACAATTTCCTGAGTGGCTCTCCAATGCCGTGCTGGTACCTAAGACCCTAGATGACTGGCGCATGTGCATCGACTTTCGTGACCTCAACAAGGCTTGTCCCAAAGACCATTATCCATTGCCACGGATAGACTAGTTAGTCGATTCCACGTCAGGGTGTGAGCTCCTGAGTATGATGGACGCCTCGCAAGGCTATCACCAAATTCATTTAGCTGAGGAAGGCCAGAAGCGCGTTAGCTTTATAACCCCAAAAGGGACGTATTGCTACGTGGTTATGCCTTTTGGACTTAAAAATGCGGGAGCCACATACCAACAGTTGGTGGACAGGATGTTCAAAAACCAGCTCGGACGAAACATGGAGGTCTATGTGGATGATATGCTGGTGAAGAGTACGAGGGCGTCTTCGCATGTGGACGACCTGAGGGAAACCTTTAATACCCTGAGAAAATACAGGATGAAACTAAACCCCAAGAAGTGCATATTCGGTGTAAGAGTTGTAAAATTCTTGGGATACATGGTCACAGAGAAGGGTATTGAGGCTAACCCTGAGAAGGTCAGAGCTATTATGGATATGCAAGCGCCAAGAAACGTCAAAGAAATGCAATGTTTGGCAGGTCATATCAATGCCTTGAGTCGATTCGTCTCGCGCTCAGCTGAGAAGAGCTTGCCATTTTTTCAAGTTTTGCAGAAGAAGGCCAAATTCCAGTGGAACAACGATTGTGAGGATGCGTTCAGAATGCTGAAGGAATATCTGGCTAGCATGAACTTGCTCATAAAGCCCATCCAAGGAGAGCCTCTAATCTTGTACTTGTCTGTTGGGCAGCAGGCAGTCAGCTCTGTCTTGCTTAGAGAAGAAGGAAAAGTGCAGAGGCCTTTCTACTATTGGGGCAAGGTCTTGCATGACGCAGAGGTGAGATATGTAGAGGTAGAACGGGCGATGCTGGCTCTGGTTGGCACAGCTCATAAGCTACGTCCATACTTCCTCTCACACAGCATAGTTGTGCGGACCAATCTACCATTGAAGGCCATAATGGATAAACCGGAGGCGTCAGGAAGGCAGGTCAAATGGATAATTGAGCTCAGCTATTTTGATGTTACGTTTGAAGCCAGGACAGCTATTAAGGCCCAGGCGCTGGCTGATTTCATGCAGGAAATGACTAGCTCTCCCGATGGCAAGCTAGAATGGACAATCTTCATGGACGGCTCTGTAGGAAACCAGGGCTGTGGGGCAGGAATAGTCTTGATAGACCCGGCGAGTGTTTCCACTGAGTATGCCATACGTTTGAACTATGCACTGTCCAACAACGCAGCTGAGTATAAGACCCTCCTAAGAGGAATCCAGATGGTGAGAGATTTAGGGGCAGAGCAGATATGTGCTAGGGTGGATTCCCAGCTAGTCTGCAAGCAAATAAGCAAGGATTTTGAGACAAGGGAAGAGAGCATGCAGAAGTACCTAACTAAATTTAGAGAACTTGCTAAGGAAATGAGGGCCCTGACGGTCCTTCAAATCCTCAGAGAAGAGAACGGAAGAGCTGACTATCTGGCGAAGGTAGCCAGCTCAGCTACGGATTTCCAGGAAAGGGTGATCACCCTACTGAGAGCAGATACAGAGTTTAGGACAGAGCAGTTGTGCTCAGTAATTGAGAGAGATGACTGGCGTTCCCCCATAAAAGCGTATTTAGAAGAGGGAGCACTACCGAAGACAAGAAAGAATCGATAAAGGTAAGAACCAGGGCTGCCCGATTTTGCTTGATTAAGGGAGAGCTATTTCGGAGAGGATTTGGGCAGCCCCTCTTACGGTGCCTAAGCCGAGAATAAGGAGCCCATATCCTTAAGGAAGTACACGAGGGATGCTGTGGCAACCACATGGGAGCTAGAGCTCTTTCAAGCAAGATCTTGCGAGCGGGATATTTCTGGCCACAACTGAGAAAAGAGGCCGAGGATTTTGTGCGTACATGTGAAAAATGTCAGAAAAATTCATCCTTGATACACAAGCCTACGGAAGAGCTCATGACGATGAGCTCTCCTTTTCCATTTGCCAAATGGGGAATCGATTTGGTTGGCCCTTTTCCCATGGCCCCTGGCCAAAAGAAATTCTTAATAGTGGCCATTGATTATTTTAGTAAATGGGTAGAGGCTGAGGCCTTAGCAAAAATCACAGAGGATGCGGTTATGAAGTTCTTATGGAAAAATGTTGTGTGCAGATTTGGCGTTCCTAGGATTTTGGTTTTGGATAATGGCACCCAGTTCATGGGTGCCAGAATCAAAGCCTGGTGTGTGAAAATGAAAATTGATCAGCATTTCACGTCTGTCTACCATCCTCAGGCCAACGGTCAAGTTGAGGTGACCAGCCGCATACTGGTACAGGGGATCAAGACACGTTTGGAGAAGGCCGGAGGTAGGTGGGTTGACGAGTTAAATTCAACTCTATGGGCATATAGAACTAATCCTAAGGAGAGCACAGGGGAAACGCCATTTAGCCTGGTTTATGGTATGGATGCTGTGGTCCCCGCCGAGATTAGTATGGAAACTCATCAGGTCCAGAATTTCGTAGAAGAGCAAAATGAGCTATTAATTCAGGATGCTCTGGACTTGATTGAGGAGAAGAGGGAGAAAGCTGCCGCCAGAATGGCACACATCAAGGGGAGAATCAAAGCGACATACGATAAGTCTGTGATTAAAAGGCATTTCCAGGTTGGAGATCTGGTATTAAGAAGGGCTGACTTGGGAAAAATAAAAGGAAAGCTGGACGCTGAGTGGCAAGGACCACTTTGAGTAGCCCAAGTCTTAGCGGGTGGAGATTATAAGTTGGAAGAGCTGGACGGAGTCGGAATTCCTCGTGCATGGAACATTGTAAACTTACGAAAATTTTATGTATAATTGTGATCTTTTAATATAAATGATAATGCAGGTTTTCTTGTTCTTCGCCAAAGACAAAGCATCTCGATAAAAGTCAGGATTGGCTAAGGGCGGATGCCCCAATTTCCTGACCTGATTGTCAGTTTAAGCCAGGATTGGCTAAGGGCGGATGCCCCAATTTCCTGACCTGATTGTCAACTTAAGCCAGGATTGGCTAAGGGCGGATGCCCCAATTTCCTGACCTGATTGTCATTTTAAGCCAGGATTGGCTAAGGACGGATGCCCCATTTTCCTGACCTGATTGTAAGCTAGGATGGGCTAAGATCGAATGCCCATGCTATTTCCTGACCTGGTTGCCAAAAGCACCAGGATTGACTTAGGGTGACTGCCCAGTAAATATTCTTACTTGTTTAAACAGGTACGCCAGGACTAGCTAGGTATGCAAACTCGCATTAATGCCTGACCTGATTATCAGCCCAAAGCTCGTGAAACGCTCACTTTGGTTGATCAGCCTTAAGCAAGACCTGACTAAAGGCGGGGGCCTTAGAGGGTAAACTTAATGAACTTGGATTGGCTAGCACTTGGAAAAAACACAATTCGCATGATTTGAACAGAAAGAATCGATTAAAAGGAAAATTTTTAAGAAAACCCTTATACTTGTCATAGTACTCTGGCAAATGAGAAATTGCGTACGACAGATGATAATCCAGGAATGGTTGCCATTAAAAAATCTTACTTTTCATGACCAGATGAGTAGAAATTCAAACTTATATATGTTAAAAAGATATTTCATTCATTAAGTTCTGGGAAATACAAATAGCAGGCTGCACACACCTTCTACGAAGGTTAGCAATTTTGATTACATAATGCAGGAAATAATAAGAGACGAATACAAGTGTTCATCCATTAGGAGCCCTTCGATCTGAGGCCAGAGCTCGGCGAACATGCCAAAGTTCACGTTCCGTCTCGTGAAGCCGCTGACAATACTTGTTTGCCCGCCTTGACAGAGCATGAGCCTCGCCGGCTACGACAGCCAAGTGGCTCACCGACTCTGTCAAGTCGGCCTTCTCCTCCTGCAGTTGGCGGTTCAGCTGACACAACTCGGCCCATTCCCGTTTGTAATGGCGTTTTTTCTGTCTCTTCCTCTCCAAAAGACGGTAAAGATAGCCAATATTTTCTTTAAGCGTGGTCAGTCGGTCGGAAAGCTTGAGATTTTTGACGACCAAGGAAATGTTTTTGCGCTGCACTATGTCAAGTTCTTCGAGAAGAGGGGAGGAAGCCATTTCAGATGATTGAAGAAAATGATTCACACATACTCATATATAAAGGATATCAAGCACGTGCCGGAGAATAAAATAGTATTAGGGTTTCCGGAAAATAAGGAAACCCTATGATAACAAACGTTGCTACAAGACAAAATATCATTATTATAAAAACGAGAGTTGTTCAGTACAAGCTGGCAAACAAAGTAAGACAGATCAGCCACACAGGCTAGCATACAGATCTGTCAATGAGAGAAACATTACAAAGGCCTGGAAGGACAAAACATCCTGAACTACGCTCCACAATCTGCCGCCGTTGGCTCTCCCTCGACCGGGTCCTCAGCTCGGGACACTTCACCAAAATCCTTTTCAAACTGAGCAGCACCTTGTAGTTCCCCCAAATTGGCAAAGGTTGGAGAATTTACAGTTGATGCCGCCACTATGCCAACGACTGTTCTGGGGAGGGAGAAGAGCTGGAGGAGGAAGAGCAAAACACTTGGCGTACATGATTGGCAAATGTTGCGGCATCTGCCTGGTGTAGACGATCGTCCTCAGCGATGTGGCAGAAGCTTGTGGGTTCAGGAGGAGTCTCAAGAGGGACAGAGCGGTCGAAGGGAAGGGAAGGATTTCCGCTTACCCACTAGGCCTGAGCATCCAGACCTAGGTTATAATACACCTCATCCTCAGAGACTAAGGTGTCGTATAGCTCGATCGATCCCATGAAGGCTCGGCGAGTGGTCTCCCTGGTTAGTTGTATCAGGCGTAATCCCTCCTCTGAGTTGAGGAATTCAAGTCGACCCTCTGCTCGTCCCTCTGTACGGCCTCTGTTTTCCCCATCAACTTCACCCTGGGCCCGAGCTTGCTGGACCTTATCTTTGAGCTCTTGCTCTAGAATAAGATCCAGGGCACGTTGCTTGCCCTCTGATTCCTTGGCGACATGAAGCTCTGATCACGCCTTCTCCAGCTCGACCTTCAACAACTCTACCTCCACCTTGGAAGCCTGCAGCTTGACCTTTGCCTCTTGGGCAGCTGCGTGACTCTCTTGGGTCCGGGAGACTAGTCGTTTTGCTTTCTCTTTCAGGGCTTCGTGCTCTTTGATCAGGTCAGCCTGCAGGATAGGGACCCTGGCCCGATCCAGCAAAGATGCCCTCCATACCACGGCCTGGAAAGGGAAAAGGATGAGCGGGAAACTTGTGGAGACTAAGGATGCAACAAATAAGGAAGTTCTTACCTGCACCTCTGCCATACAGTAGGACTCAATCACCTCAGGATCGGACATCTTGTCCACAAAGCGGCGGTCAGCAGTAGGAGCTAGCCCCATCATGAACTGTGTCGCCACCAACAGACCTGAAAAAGAGGGACTGATTGGGATGGGGGGGCACTAGTGGAGTAGCCTCTGGGACAGATCTAGTCTCAGTGTGCCTGCGCTTCCGGGTTTGCAGTTGCTGCTCGTCCCCAGAGTTCATCTCTATCAGATTGGTCGATGCTCGGGCAGCAGACTCAGGCAAAACACCCCCGACCCGTTCGGAGGTTTCCCGTGCTGCCGACGGAGGTATCGGCTCCGCCCGTGGAGCCCTGGCCTCCGTCATGGGCTGGTTAACAGAGCGGGTAGCTAAGGTGGTTGTTTCCGTGGGGGAAGAGGCGGAAGCTCTGGTAACTTCGCCTAGAGGGCTTTTCTGACCGCTGCCAGCTGTCTTCTTCTTCTTTTTCGCAGCCATGCGTGCTTGCATCATTTCTGCTGAAAGGAAGAAAATAAGAAAGAATAAGATGTGAGATTATAAACAATAGTAATAAGAAAAGGGGGAGGTGTGGTCCAGCTTGGAGATATACCAATATGGGAAGGCAGAGGCCCGTTCTCTTGTTGGGTGTTAAAAAAGTTTAAAAGGTCGGATTTAAGGACTTTGGTTAAATCAAGGATGTTCTGATTGAGGGTGTCAATTTTCTTGGCCACGTGTGGTGGTCTGTCTCCGCGAGATAGGGGTGCTTGTGGGGGCAGGATGCTGATAGAAGTGGTGGAGAAACCCCAATTTCCTGAACACTGAACAAAGAAGAACTTCTTCTTCCAGGCCTTGTGAGAAGTAGGAAGACCAGTAAGGAAATAAACGTCAGATCTGGCAGATAGATAGAAAAAGCCATAAGAGCTCTTGGCTTGGAACAAGGAATAGAAGAGCTGAGCCATGGGGGTGATCCCGGAATATTGGGCCGCTAAGTGAAAGCCGGACATGATCCGGAAGGCGTTGGGCAAAAACTGATGTACCGGAATCTGGTACATCTGGGAAACGGCTAGGATAAAGGGATGAACCGGTAAACTAAGACCGGCATGGAATTAATCCACATAGAAAGTCAGGTGGTGAAGAGGAGGCGATGAGGCCCTCTCATCGGGCGTCGGACTGGTAAAAACAAACTCGTCGGTGATGTGAAGGGTGGCACGTATATCCCTAAGAGTCTGATTACTCACTATAGACATTATGTTATCGAGAAGAAGATAAGGGAGGGCTAACGGAGCCTCCACCAGAGGCGACTCCAAAGATGACAAGTCTACGGAGGAGGTGGAATTTACCAGATGCTCCGACGAGGTTTCCATGATGGAGTTAGAAAGGGGAGAAGGGGATAACATAATATAAAGAGGGTGTAAGGAAGCAGGGGAAGTACTTGGCTTATGAAGATGGTCGGAGAAACTGAGCGATAAGGAAATCGAGTCGGAAAATTTCGCCGGAGGTGCTAGAAAAAAGAAAAGGAGAGAGAAATTTGAAAGTTTCTATGAAGGCAGAAGGTGAAAAGTGAAAGAATAGGGTGGCCAGCGGGAATAAAAGGCAAAACGGATAAATTCAAAAAAAACAAAAATCAAGAAAAGTGGGATTTGATGGGATCCCCGCATTTAATGTGGGCAGATGAACAGTACCCTAGGTGATGTGCTGGAGCGCCAATCGTCATAGGGAAGGTCATGCGACGCTGACTTGTCAGTACTTGGGAAGACGTGTGGGAATGGTAATCGTCTAGGAATATGGGCCGACACCACTAATGCCAATGATTAGGCCTTGTTATCAGGTGGATTTCTCGGGATTCGCACTGGTACGAGAAATAATAAATCCTGAGAAGTCCTGGAAATTTGCAGCTCTAGCCCAACTGTTTCGGGGGGAGGAGTTGGTGTGGCATAAATAGTTAGACCTGGTTTGGGGTAGACCTGACCCAACGTCACTTGGAGGAAAACCAGGAAGTATAGCCAGCTCTGACTTAGGGTGGCCAGCGGGTTTAGCCAGTTCATCCATGAGGAAATCGGGATGAGCTTAGTTCAAGAAGAATCCCTCATGGAACAACAACCAGAGGGTCAGCTAAAAGCAGGTCTGACCTCCAGATCTGCTTCAGGGGAACAAGCGGGACTTGTTTAGAAAGCAGGGCTAAACCAGAGCAGATTTCCTGGGCTAGGAGATAAATGTAAGGGAAGAGCAGGATTAAAGAAGACCTGATTTCTTAAACACCTGGGAGGAGACAAGTGGGACTACTTGTCAGAATTGGCTACGCAACGGCCCTTGGTTCGCGGCATATGCTCCTGAGATCCCGGATGGGGTCCCCACGAGAAAAAACTATAAATATCTCAACCTCAAGGTTGAGAGAGGTGTGTCATATTTGTGCATTCCTTCTTTCTTTTCGGAAAAAACACCTCAAACGCTTTCTGTCTTAAGAATTGGAGAGGTTTCCACCGGAAAATCTCCGGTGGTCCTTTCTAACGTATTGGTGTGTGCAGGTTAAGAGGAAGTGCAGGTCTCACGTGTTGGGATCCATCATATTTTGGACTGAAACACCTAATATTCTGATTAAAAAGATTTGATATTATTTTTATTAGTACGAAGTATTCTGTATATTAATATTAAAAATCATCTTCATTGATATTAAATACTCAGCTGTGATTCTTAATTTTTGGAATATCATATGCAAAGAAACAAAAAATTTTAATAAGGACAAACTTGGGTTTGTGTAAACAAGGGTAGCGGATATTAAAAGAAAAATGCTCTAGGGAGTGTAGAGTAATATTAATTTGGTAGGCACTAAGCACAAAATGAAAGGTGAGTTGGAGAATATCCAACAAATTCCCATGTTTCAATATAACTTAATTTGTGTGGCATTTATTTGTCATTTATTAAAGATAATAGAAAAAATAGATTTTTTTTATATTATTATAATTTCTTAAAATAATAAATGGTGGATGTATTAATATGGATTTATACTGTGTAATAAGAAATCGGTGATCATATTTGTACCACCAGTCGATTTCGTGACGGGTTCAGTATCAAGTACTAATTTTTCAAATGTTTTTAACATTAAGTATGTATGGGATTAAGATTCTCAAATCTATAAATATATTGAGTTAATCCGAATACAATGCACTAAAGAATTCAATATAATCCTCTATTTATAGTTTTCCACATCTTGTGGATGAAGTGTGTAATAGTTTATTTGATTCGTCAAACAAAATCTAAGTTCTCCATGACACAAACTACAGGACTCTAGATATTTAGAAATAAAGTCTTAGAAATTTCCTACAATTCTCCCCCATGAATCTTTTGTTTGTTTCCTACGACTACAAATTAAGGTAATGTGTTGATGTATAAGAATGCGAGTAGGGTGTTGGTTCGAGTCAATGTTTGTGTTCGAATTTTAGGTTATATTACCAAAATTGGACTCTCGATATATCAAAGCATAAATTATCGTATGCATGAAACAATATATTAATATATTAAGTTGGACTCTCACTATAATCAAATAAATGAATTAATAACTTTAACAATGCTCAATATCATATTAATCCAAAAACGTGCTCCATTAATAATTGATTCGTTCCAATATGAGGCATAAATATAATAAATATATAGAAAACAAAAAATCACAAAATAATAATAATAATAATATTATTATTATTATTATTATGCAAGTGATTAAAATATCTTTTATCGTGGTTCAATTAAAATATAATAATTTTAATTATATATTAATTATGTAGGAAATAATATATTGCCAAATTGGACTCTCAAAATATTAAATTAGAATTATTGAAAAATAGTGGAAAATTGTTTAACCACTATATTCTCATGTCGATTCTTGATAATTTTTTGATGACTGATGGCAAAAAAAAAAAAAAAAAAAAACTCATCCCGGAGAAACATAATTTGATAGAATGATCTTAAGATGTCATACACTACCAATTATGGCAATTGTTAACAGATCAACATATCGAAATTTACGATGAGATTTTTAATACGACAACAAATGACAAATGAGGTGCCTGGTTCGTACATTTTTATTACACTTTTGTATATATTTTGAGTCATGTTTAAGTCTTTGTACTGTCTTTTTAGGTCAAGAATAAGCTATTTTGCATGATTTTGCATTATTTGGCCTTTCGCTTAACTTTTCAACTTTTTATTCAATAATTGGTCATTTTGGACCATTTTTCTTATTTTTCTCTTTCAGTTGAATCACTTGACAAAACCCGGGAGATGAAGACGAAGATTCAGCTCTCGAAGTAGCCAAAAAAACACATATCTGATCGGATGAGCTCAATGACCGACCGGATTGACTTTCAAAACACGCACCGATCGGATAAGCGCTATGTCCGACCGGATGAGAGGACGGAAGTTTTCATCCGATCTGACTCATTAACAATCCGGTCGGATTCATACGTTACAAATGCAGATTTTTGGGGTTTTTCAGTTACGAAACAATTCTTGAGCCTTTAAAACTCAGAAACTCTCAGAGAAGACCCATACTTTCATCCCTAAGACTGTATCATATACATTGGAAGAGAGAATTGACAACTTTCTCAACCTTTGACCTATAGCCCTTACGGTAATTTTATTTAGAATTTCGATCGGTTCGTGATAACCGCTGGAGACAGAGGTTCGTGACAAGCTTCCCGGATTCAGCGAGGTTCATCTCATTTCTCGGAATAGCTGGATTTGGCAAAGATTCATCGTAGTATCGTGATTGAGTTTTCTCACGATTTAGTAAGCTCTAAACTTTTATCTCGTTAATTAGTTTTATGATTCCTGTTAGATAGTGATCTTGTGAGTTTTTGTGAACGATTTGGTGACGAATTGTTTTATGATAATTTAGTTGATTTGTATCATTCCGATTTGATAATTGGTGTGGTTTGTTTTAATTAGAATTACGTTTGGATAATGTTTTATGAATGCATATCTATTGTTCAAGAAACGAGCACGAGGACCAAATCATCCAAGAAATGGAAGGAATGAATAAATGTACCGTGTTTGGAAAAATGACGAGCACGACCAACATTATGAACATGTGCAATACAATGTGAACAATGTTGGAGGAAGAAACTTTCGTGGAGGCCGAGGGCAATGATATCCAAACGAACGCCGACAAGGAGACCTAGTGTGCCCAACCATTGACCCATATAGTTCAGCTATCGTCTTAGACCTCGCGGCACAAGACTTTGAATTGAAGTCTAACACTGTCAACCAATTACCAACCTTCTATGGCATGGCGAACGAGGACCCGCTTAACTTTTTTCGAGAAATTTACGAGGCTGTGTCCGGAATTCCAGCATTTAGATTAAACAAGAATCAACTTAGGATGAGGTGTTTTCTGAGTAGCTTGAAGGATAAGGCCAAACAGTGGCTTTTGTCATTGCAACCGAATTCCCTAACTAATTGGGATATGGTGTTTAAGAAGTTCATGGGCAGGTTTTATTTGGCTCAAACGACGGCCAAGCTAAGGAGAGAAATCACCAATTTCGAGCCAATGGATGGAAAAGATATAAAGGACTTCTACAAGCATGCCCACATCACAACAATAGTCCTGAAATGGTCAACAACTATTTTCGTGAAGGACTGTTGCCAAACTTTAACCAACAAGTTGAGAACAAGGCCGACGACTTTGGGGACTTAACTTCAATGGAGGCATGGGATTTGTTCTAACTTTGGGTGAAAAATCAAGGCAAACAAGTTCAAGATTAAGGAAAAATAGAGTGAACGAATTTTCGAAATCAAAAGGGGAAAGTAGCAAACTTGAGGAGCTTACAAAACAAGTTGCGATGTTGGCTGGAATGATGACGGGCAAGAAGGAAATGACGCACCCATCACATGAAGCGTGTGGAGTTTGTGGAGCATTTGGACATGGAGCTAACATGTGTGACGCAACATTTGACGAATACGAGAACGAAGAAGTGAACGCCATGCAAGAATTCCAATCCAATAATAAATTTAGTCAAAAGTTCGCCAAAACTTACAACACGTACAGTCCGACTATCCGAGATCATCCGAACCTTAGGTACGGACTGAGAAGTCCAAATTACGTACCACCGCCCAAACAAACGGATCCTCAATATTTGGCACCACCACCACCAAACAAAAGTCAAGGAGGACCGAGCAATTACAACTCCTATGAGAACAAGGGGCAAGGTGGTTATCAACAACGTTTTCCGCAAAGACAATGTCAACCATAACAACAAGAAGCCCTGTACCCCAAGATTCCGACGAAGAGTTGCGACTTTGGAGGCAAAGGCAAGAGATGGAAACACTACACAATCGGGAAGAAACCCTTCGAACCATCGAGGAAAACAATTGAACAAATAAACAAATGGACAAGTTAGAGATGATGATAGGGCAACTTTCCACATTCGTGGCGAAACTCGGAGCCGACCCCACGAAACTCCCCAGTCAACCCGAGCAATCAATGGCCGTACATGTGCTACGAGGAGGGTAGAAAGTCAATAACGGAATCGAAGTGACGGAAGGGTAGGATCATGATGACAAACGTATTTCGAAGGGAAAATCAACCAAGGAATCCGACCGAACAGGCCAAAAATCCGATCAGAAAGATGGGTAGAAAGATTTATCCGATCGGTCTGAAGGACAGGAAGTTTTGTCCCATTGGACTGGGCAAAATCCCGATCGGACTGGAGGCCAAAAAGTTTTATCCAACCGGGCAAAGCATAATTCCGATCGGACCGGAGGACATAAAGTTTTATCCGATCGGACTGGAAAGGATATCCAATCAGATGAAACCCATACGCAGGAGAATTTGAGCATTCTCAAACAGCAACGAGTCATCCGGGATTCTGTACCATTTCCCAACAGACTCAAGCCAGCGAAAGAGAGTAAGGAATTCATGGAACTATACAACATGTTAAGAACGTGAATGTAAACTTACCACTGTTTGATGTGATCAAGGCAATGCCGGGCTACGTGAAATTTCTCAAAGAACTAGCATCAAAGGAGAGGAAGCTAGAGGTAAACGAAAGAATAGTGTTGTCAAAAGAAGTGAGTGCGGTTTACCACCAACCACTACAACCGAAAGTGGGTGACCCAGGGAGTTTTTGCATTACGATAACTCCTGGGGACGGGCAAAAAGCTAGAGGAATGCTCGATTTAGGGGCAGGGATCAACTTGATGCCCTACGCCCTTTATAAACAGTTCAACCTTGGGGAGATGAAACCAACGAGCTTAAGACTTCAGTTAGTCGACCAATCAGTGCGACATCCTCTTGGAGTAGTCGAGGACGTTTTGGTAGAAGTCGGTAATTTAGTAGTCCCCTTAGACTTTGTGATATTGGACGTCGGAGAAATTGCAAAATCGAGCAAGGAGCACACAATTCTTCTTGGTAGACCTTTCATGGCAACATCACACACCTTGATCGACGTGGGCCGAGGAAAAATGACACTTTCAGTGTTTGATGAACCGATCACGTTCTCACTTAAAGACATTCAAAGCATTCCTTCACATTCAATGGAGCTCGATTTTTCTTATCTCGATTCAGTGGATCAATGCGTGAAAGAATTGTCCAGCATCACACCTTTCGAGGAATGGAACGTCGAGGACGATGATTTTAATACGGAGGAGGTGGTCGACTTATTTGAGATTGACGAGGAGCACATGAGCGAAACATCTATTCAACCCGTGTTAGAACCTAAAATGGAGTTGAAACCACTTTCGAGCCACCTCAAGTATATCTTTCTTGAAGCCAACGAGAGAAAACCCGTTATAATTTTCACGGAGCTATCCGAGCATGAAGAAAAAAGAATTAATCGAGGTACTTACAAAGTACAAACAAGAAATTAGGTGGAGCATCAGAGATATTAGAGGAATAAGTCTGGTGACGTGCATGCATCGGATTGAGTTAGAAGAAGGAGCCAAACCAATAAGGGACGGACAAAGACACTTGAACCCAACGCTTTAGGAGGTGGTTAAAAAATAAAATCTTAAACTCATCGAAGAAGGAATTATCTACCCCGTGTCCGATAGTGAGTGGGTCGGCCCAGTGCACGTCGTTCCCAAGAAAGAAGGCATAACAATTGTGGAGAATGAGAAGGGAGAGGTTGTTCCAATGAGCTTAACCACCGGGTGGCGCGTGTTGATTACTGAAAACTTAATCCACCAACAAGAAAGGATTACTTCCCACTTCCATTCATGGATCAAATGCTCGATAAACTGGCAGGGCACGAATACTATTACTTTTTGGATGGTCTTTCAGGCTATTATCAAATAACGATAGCTCCGAAAGATCAGAAGAAGACTACATTCACGTGTCCTTTTGGCACGTATACTTACCGGAGGATGCCATTCGGATTATGCAACGTACCAGCAACATTCCAGAGATGCATGTTATCCATCTTCAACGAGTTCATTGACAACTTCCTCGAAGTCTTCATGGACGATTTTTTGGTATATGGCTCATCTTTCTCTAAAGTACTTGAAAGATATGTAGAGTCTTGTTTGACGTTAAGTTGGGAGAAATCGAGCTTTATGGCAAAGAGTGGGATTGTGCTTGGGCATGTTGTGTCAAGTAAGGGGTTAGAAGTCAATAAAGCAAAAATTGATGTTATTGAAACCCTCCTACCACCTAAAGATGTCAAGGAAATTAGAAGTTTTCTAGGGCACGCAGGATTTTATCGGTGTTTCATAAAAGATTTTTCTAAAATTTGTCGCCCGTTGTGTAAATTGTTAAATAAAGATGTCCCTTTCGAGTTTGATGATAAATGTCTTGATGCTTTTAACATATTGAAAGAAGAATCCACACAGGCACCGGTTTTAGTTGCACCGATTGGTCACTACCATTTCAGATTATGTGTGACGCGTCTAACGACGAGGTAGGGGCTGTTTTGGGGCAACGAGTCGATAAATTGCTAAGGGTGATCTATTATGCTAGTCTCATGCTAAATAGTGCACAACGTAATTATACCACCACTGAATGTGGATTATGTGCTGTAGTGTTTTCCTTAGATAAATTCCGTTCTTATATTGTTGGGTCAAAATTAATTGTGCACGTCGATCATGCGACCTTGTGCCACCTATTTGTTAAAATCCAAAGTAAACCAAGGTTGATTCATTGGGTTCTCCTTTTGCAAGATTTCGACGTTGAAATCAGAGATAGAAAAGGATGTGAAAATGTGGTTGCTGATCATTTGTCTCGCATGTTAGTAGATAGTGAGTCTAGCAAACTTGATTTTGTAGATGATATTTTTCCTTATGAGGATGCTAACACTGTTGAAAACATTTGCGAGCCTTGGTATGCTGATTTTGTCAATTATCTTGCATGCAATATTATCCCTAACCACCTTTCTGCCCAAGAAAGAAAGAGATTTTTGTCTAAATGTAGGAGTTTCTTTTGAGACGATCCATACCTATATAAACATTGCAGGGATGGACTCTATCGAAGGTGTGTGCCGGACGAAGAGAAGATTGATGTGTTGAGGTTTTGTCATGGCGAAGGAGGACATTTTGGAAGCCAGAAGACAGCATTCAAAGTCCTCCAATCCGGTTTATATTGGCTCAATAGGGAAGAGGAACGAGATGTCATTGGTTCCGAATCAAGTAATCGATATCTTCGATGTATGGGGCATCGATTTTATGGGACCATTTCCGAAGAGTGGAGAGTATGAGTACATCCTTGTGGGAGTTGATTATGTGTCTAAATGAGTGGAGGCGATACCGACTCGGAAAGCTAACTCTGAGATCGTTCTCAAGTTCTTACACGAGAACATTTTCAGCCATTTTGGAGTACCAAGAGCAATCATAAGTTACGGAGGTAGTCATTTCTGTAACCGTGCTTTCGACCGATTGATGAGAAAATACGGGGTGCGACATAAAGTAGAAACCCCCTATCATCCACAAACTTAGGGACAATTGGAAACAAGTAATCGACAAATTAAGGGCATTATGTAGAAGACTGTGAAGCCAAACCGTAGAGATTGGGCGATGAAACTAGTTGATGCATTATGGGCATATCGAACGGCCCACAAAATGATTTTGGGCATGAGTCCTTTTCGATTGGTTTATGGAAAGGCTTGTCATCTTCCGGTTGAGTTATCACACAAGGCGGAATGGGCAATACGAAAACTGAACATGGACGTAAACGAGGTCGGCAAATTTCAAAAGTTGGAGTTGAGCGAGTTGGAGGAAATAAGAAACGATTCTTATGAGATGGCATGGGCAAGCAAGCAAAAGATGAAAGATATGCACGACAAAAAGCTTGTTCCAAAAGAATTGGAGGTAGGGAAACTAGCCTTACTATTTAACTCACGTTTCAAACTGTTTCCAGGAAAACTCAAGTCGAAATGGAGTGGGCCATACTTGATTACAAGTATTAACAAATTTGGAGCCGTCACTTTGTACGACAAGAAAAGCAATTCCACGTTCCAAGACAATGGTCATCAAGTGAAATTGTATCATGGGGGACCTATCCCCAAAACCGATCGTGAGGTCATGCTACTTAACAATCCACCTAAAGATTCTTGAACCAAAATGAGGTAACGTCTAGAAAAGGATGTTAAAAGTTGCACTTCTTGGGAGGTAACCCAAGTGTTTATTTTATTTTTATTTCTGTACATATTTTTCATATTAGAGAATTATTATATATGCTTTAAGATGTTTAGAAAGCTTGAAATCAAACTTCAGCACAGAGCATCCGATCGGAGGGATGAAAGAAACCGGTCAGATCAAACTTTCTAGACTACCATCAGACCGAACAATGGTGATGACCGATCGGACAGGCTGAATACATACTATCCGGTCGGACAAAATGCTATCCGATCGGATATTGTGGAAAAATTAGTTGATTCTGAACACAGATTTGGTAAGAATACTACGCAAGGTAAGTCTGATTTGGTAAAGATTATGCTGAATATTAGCTAATTTTCAATCCTGTTATTTTTGGTACTCAAGGAAAAAACTAGGAATGTCTTGATTCTAAAAGATCCTTAGACTTCCATCCTCTAAGCCTCTTATCCCTATAAAAGCCCATCGTCAGTGTTCTTATTCTTCACAACTATCATTTTCTTTGCAAATTCCATGGTGTTTGAATACTCACTGAGAAGCATGAGCGAAAACCCATCCCTCGTTAACTTTGGTTACGGATGGGTGACTAGAAAAAAGTATGAGGATATGGTGGAGAGTTTTGAAACGAAACTGGAGGAGCAATGGAAATAATGAATGAGATGAGGGCCGACAACGAGGAGACTACACTCACGGAGTACATAAGCACGCTCCATAAGTACTTGTCCAAAGCGGATGACGAGATCGTCGAGCTGAAGGCCAAAATTGTCAAGATGGAGGAGGAGATAAAGAACCTTGAAGACTTGGCCTATGGACCTAACCCGCCTGACAGCCCGAATAGCGTTATAGGATCTTAGTTCCTTGTTTACCTTAATTCTATGCGATTATGTTCAGGATTTTGCTTGTTATCGTTTGGTTAAAATTCTAGCTTAAATAAGAGCAATTATGCTCACTTATTGAATAAATAAATGATTTGTACTTGCGCGATTTATTTCTATTTAACGAGTCTTCTTGTGAGTTTTGCAGGGACAAATCATTGTACATACGTTAATTAAAATGCAAGAAAAAGATATGTATATACATAAAAACAATAATAATAATAATAATAATAATAATAATAATAATAATAATAATAATAATAATAATAATTAAAAATATAAAAAAAAACAAAAAAAAAACCATCACAGCGAACAGTACCATCCTACCGGATGGAGAGCTAAACCGATCGGACTAAAGTTACTGGAGAACCATCCGACCGGACAAAAGAACTATCCGAACGGACCAAACACGCTGAACTCACATCCGATCAGACAATTCTATAATCCGATCGGACGACTGTGCAGATTTTATATAAGTCAGTTTTCTTTAACTCGAAATTTCACACTTCAACTAATTATTCTCCTATTTTTACAGAGCAAAAGAGCAAAAATATCTTCAAGACAATCTTAATCCCATATTCTTGCAAATAAACATATCCAATCGGAGAAATAATTCAAGCAACTCCATCTGTTCGGAAGTAAAAATCAAGCCCAATTTGTTCTCCTCAAACCTCAAGAACACAAATCCGCGATTCGAGAGGTAAGACGGCATGAACTCAAACTCTTTAACTGCTTGGGAATTGAATCGCAGGGATTTTGAAAGGGGAGTGATTGTTGGTAGAATTTGGAGGTTGTTCTTGGTTGAAAGTGTGTTGCACAGTAGGTGTTCGACGAAAGTCCTGAGAGAGTTTTTTGTGCCCAAAATTTTGAAACTTTTATCGCAATGGCTTCTGGATCACGACAAAGGAAGGGAAGCAACTCAGGAAGAAGTCATGGGAAAGGAACGAGCAACGCCGGGGGAGGCTTGGCTCCGTTCGATTTAATCGATGGGAGGGAGGTGACGTTATTTAAATCCTTAACTGCAAGAGATATTTACGCTCCCCAGCACATCGATACAGACTTTTAGGATCTCCAAATCGCAATAGGCGATATAACGGCGGAGAAATTCATGGCGGGCATCAAGGCCCTCAACTTGGAAAAATAGGCAGACGTTAAGCAACCCGGCTACTGAATTCTAATGCTGGAGTTTTTCACAACTTACAAGCCGGTTTCCAATGGCTCTTTTGATTGCCGATTCCGCAACCGCCCATTTCATACCACGAAAAGAGACCTCGATGCCATCTTCAGAATAAACAGCGACAAACCGGGGGACAAGTCATTTCAGCACGATGATTACGACAAGAAGGTTTGGTGGGAGAAACTATCGAGAGCACCACCGAAGCCCAGATGCCGTTTTAATCCCACTTCATTACGGTCAAACGCTATGTACTTGACGTATAAATTTTTCATGCAAGTGTTTTGGGAAAAAAGGACATGATGCGGATCTCGTCGTCCAAATTGCAAGCCTTGTGGATCGCGCACCACCGGGGTGACGCGAAACTCTATCCGCTACTGATAGCTGCGATAGAGAATGTTAAACAAATTAATGACAGGAAGAAGGCGAAGCTCAGCTTGGGCACGTTCGTCACCGAGCTCGCACGACACCACGACTGTGAACCTTACGACAACAATGTTATCTATCCGAGTGTGGCAATGCTGGTTGAAAGCCGAACTTACAACGGTCAGAATATTACTATCCCGACTTTCTTGATGCCCTCGGAGAAGAAAAGGGCCGAAGCAATCGAAGACACCGGCGACGACGAGAGTGATGAAGATGATGATGATGATGACGAAGAAAATGAGGACGACGACGAGGAGGCCGGAGATGATGGAAACACGGGTTTCCAAGGATACGCGCACGGAGACTATGAGGAAGGTCTCGAGTATGGTGGCTACAGTGGTGGCTATATTGGTAACTACGATGGTGGTTATGGGGGAAGCTCGTATGGAGAAGGGCCGAGTGATAACCATTATTACTCGGATGCGCAATGGAGGCAGCAGTAGGAGTTCCAAGCGAGAATGATGGATCAAATGAGGCAACTGAGCTCAATCAAGAAGAGTACGCTCGGGACGCTTGCCAGGATACGTGGGAGGCACGAGAGGAAGCCAGGACATTTCGTGGTTCCCTGGAGAGATTGGACGCTAACATGGCAACAACGAACCAGTATCTCGCCAGGTTGAACGATAACGTCGAAGCCAACCACCTCGTCTCTATTGATGAACGCTTGACGTGGATTGAGCATCGCTACCTACCACCACCTCCGAACGACATGGACCAATAGGCGGGCCCGTGCCCCAATTTGTATCATCTCTATCTAAACTTTTCTTTTCTTTAAATTTTTCATTTGTGTTGGGTGCGTGGGTGTCTGTATTTAAATAATTAATTCGAGTTTTTGCATGTTTAAACTGTCCCTACCCCGTTATTACTTATTTTGGTCAGCAACCAGGAGATTGCTAATTTCTTTTAGCAGGGGGTGGGGGGTGAAATCGGTTGAAACTCAACCGAAAAAAGTATCATTCGATTGGATGGACAGTAATATCCGACCGGATAAAACCTATTGTCCTTCTATCCGACCGGATAAGAACATTCACCGGTCGGACATGTTGATTGCACCTTATCCGGTCGGACGGGTGCTATATCCGACCGGATGGATCAGTCTGCAAAATTGTTTCTATCATTTTATTTAATTTTTCTCATTTCATTGAGTAACTAAGTATGAATTAACCAATTGCTTATGTCAGCTTTAGTTGAGATTATTCACATGCTTATTTGTGTTTGTACTGGCTTGCATGTCAAAATCATGAATGGTGTGATATATAGTTGGAGTCTTTTGAGCTTGTTTAGTGCAAAATTTCTCAAAACCTATTTATATATAATTATTTAAAATAACACTTAGTCGTTAGCAATCTTGCGAAGCTTTTGAAACTCGATCACCTTGCTTTCAAAGTTTGAATAAAACCCCTGTGAGAAGCCTTGTGTGTTTATCAACATTACATGATGTGATTCGATAAGTGTTTTGAGAAGTCTCCAAGTCGCGTATGTACATTTGGTTTTGAAAATGATGATAGACACATATAAAACCCAATTCCGGCTATATTCAAAAATAAAAACCACTAGAAATTCCTAATGAGCCCTTTTGAGCCTTTACTCCGTCTCTTGTTAGCCATGAGCATCATCATAGCTCTTATTTCATTTAAGTTTGTGAAGATGAGGGTTTATTTATTGGTCTATTGAGATTGACGATTGCAGGATGGGAATTAGTGGAGTTTATAATATAAAAAAAGAGGAGATTAAGGATGCTTAAGTTCTTTAAAAGCATCTAGGTATTAGAATAAAGCCTGTGTATAAAGGCAAGTATTCGGGTTTTGGATTAAAATTGTACATGGTTGTTTTAAAAGGAATGAGGAGCAAAACTATGCTCTGTGCTTAAAAATGTTTGATTGAGTGAGTAATTGATTGCATTTGTTCGCAAGTTAACCACACATCTTTATATATGATATACCTTACCAAAGAGCCTACATTACAACCCTAAAAAGTGCTAATCTGATTCTTGATTAGATGTGCACACCTATATGCGATGTACGAGTCTTTGATCTTCACAAGTCGTTGAATGCATGTTTATGTTGAGTCGAGCGTATACACTTACCTTTTGAAAAACACGAGCGAATGAGTGAACCATCGTATACATTTCCCTTTTAAGAGGACGCATTCTTTTGATTTCAAGGTGAAAAAGTAACAGGAGCTTAGCTTGAAAGTTTTCAACAAAAGTGTTTATATTTGCCAAAACTAAGTTATAAGCACAAAATGACTCTTTGATCTAACTACTTTCATTCTTTCTTGATTTTGATTCTTTGGTTTGTTCGAGGACGAACAAACCAATAAAGCACGGGGTGGTTGATTCGTAAGTTTTTGTTACACTTTTGTACATATTTTGAGTCATGTTTAAGTCTTTGTACCGCCTTCTTAGGTCAAGAATAAGCTATTTTGCATGATTTTGCATTATTTGGCCTTTCGCTTAGCTTTTCGACTTTTTATTCAATAATTGGTCATTTTGGACCATTTTTCTTGTTTTTCTCTTTCAGCTGAATCACTTGACAAAACCCACGAGATGAAGATGAAGAATCAGCACTCGAAGTAGCTGAAATAACACCTATCCGATCGGATGAGCTCAATGACCGACCAGATTGACTTTCAAAACACGCACCGATCGGATAAGCGCTATGTCCGACCGGATGAGAGGACAGAAGTTTTCATCCGATCGGACTCATGAACAATCCGATCGGGTTCATACGTTACAAATGCAGATATTTGGGATTCTTCAGTTACGAAATGGTTTTTGAGCCTTTAAAACTCAGAAATTCTCAGAGAAGACCCATCCTTTCATCCCTAAGACTGGATCATATACATTGGAAGAGAGAATTGACAACTTTCTCAACCTTTGATTTATAGCCCTTATGGCAATCTTATTTAGAAGTTCGATCGGTTCGTGATAACCGCTGGAGACGGAGGTTCGTGGCAAGCTTCTCGGATTCAGCGAGGTTCATCTCATTTCTTGGAATAGCTGGGTTTAGCAAAGATTCATCGTAGTATCGTGATTGAGTTTTCTCACGATTTAGTATACTCTAAACTTTTATCTTGTTAATTAGTTTTATGATTCATGTTAGATAGTGATCTTGTGATATCATGTTGGGATATTTCTTAAGAATCGTTTATGATTGAGTTTTTGTGAACGGTTTGGTGACATGTTATTTTATGATAATTTAGTTGATTCGTATCATTCCGATTTGATAATTGGTGTGGCTTGTTTTAATTAGAACTGCGTTTGGATAATGTTTTATGAATGCATATCTATTGTTCGATGAATTATTTGAAAGAGATTTGGTATAACGGTCTTTATATCAAGTAATAATAATTGTCGGAGAGTCTGTGAATCGATTAAACTATTCTTGCGAGAGGCTGAGGCCCTCGAAGCAAGATAGGTTATCGAGTTTTTAAAATCAAGTTCTTCCAGAATTTTCGGAACAAAATCCCCCTTTATCGTGTGTTTAGTATTAGAATTTGTGTCTTAATAAACATCGTTAACTCCGTATTTCCATTCCTCGAGAGAATCGACTCGGTTTAACTTGTCAATCTACGAGTGACCTCGTTCTCTTGTGGGCGAACTAACTTGTTTTCAAACGTAGACGCTCATGGTTTGAATTGGATTTTAATTTTGAAACACAAAAGTTCGAATCAGTGCCTACTTTGGTTATGGATATTGTGGAATCGGTAAAACCTTCATATGGAGAACATTATCTGTTGCATTACATTTCAAATGAGATATTCTTCCTAATGAGGCTGAAATTGGTACGGACGTCGATGGGCAACTCAACTGATATCCATGATTACTTATTCAAAGTGTCGGTGATCATTTTGTTGTTGTTATTATTGAGAGCAATACCCATCTCTTATAAGTGGTTTTTTCAGACTTCATTTTTCGAAGAAGGAGCAATATTTGAACCGAAAAATAGTATTATCAAAACAATGAATGATTATGTCATGTCTATATATCCAATTCCAGGAAGCGAATGACTGTATCTTAGTTTTGATATCATATGCAAAACATACGTAAATGGAGAAAATAATAGTCAAGTTAACTCAACTGATTCCAAATCACATTTTGAAACTGAAGGTTGGAGTTCTAGTGATACTGATTTGAAATATTGATCAAGCCTCGAGACTATTTAATGGAACAAAGTTGGTTGGTACATAACTTGGTGATCGCATTATTGAGACCAAAAAGTTTCTCTAGATTTTATATTGGGACTGAGGTGTTTATTCCACGTATGGTATTAAATTATTTGGATAGTCGGTTTCCATTCAAACTTTAAGGAAGATAATTTTCATTGAAGCTTTGCGCTGCAATAATATAAATAAGAGTTAGAGCTAAACACTCTCGTATTGGGTTGTATTTACCAAGACATGTTTTCAATTATGATTAGCTTTATGTGGAATTATCGAGAGTTATAAGTCAGAAGGGTTGAAAATTCTTTATTGCAACGAGAATAATATAATAGTAAACAGAACATCTATTCTGATCTACAAAGAGATGCTTCAAAATTTGAAATGAATAATTTTGTAACATTTGCTTTGTATGAATGTTCAATTTATCAAAATTATGATTAAATTATTTTTCTTTTAATTTGTGTCGTGGGTTTCACACTAATTAAATAATAGATAAATATTCATAAGCATATAGATACATTAATTAAAACTATTAAATACATTATATAAAAGATACATCGGTATATAAATACATTATAAAACAGAAAAATGTACATCAATATATATGAACAACAATTAATTATGTGACACATAATAATATAATAAATAAATATACATTATATTATGTATATATTGCATAATAGTTAAGCATACATTAATACATAATATACTTGGTAAGACCTAATCGTACCCGACTTGAGGAGATTGCGAGCCTTAAAACAGCTCAGGTAAAGACAATTTGGGATGACTTGAGCCTTTGCCCTAGGAAGTGGGAGAAAATAGAAAGAGATGAACTTACGACCCGATAGCCTGATCTAATCTCCTGGACAGGACCTTATAGTGATCAGGTCAGGGATACGGGAAAAGTGAGGACTAGGCTCGATTGAGCTCTGGTCGCCCCAAAGAGGGCTATTTGATCAGGTCTCCCAAAGGAGGGGTACCTGATCAGATCGTCCGAAATAACGGTTCGAGATTTGCGGGCCTGATTTCGGGATTCCGGAAGGGTCACCACATAGCTGGGGTTATAAATAGCTTGGCCCCGAAGAGTAGAGGTATGACATTCTGAATACTCACATTTCTCACTCCGATAAAAAAGCGCTAACTGACATAAGCATTAGAGAGGATTCCACCGGAATTTCTCCCGTTGTCCTTTCTAACGTGGTTTTGTGAAGCAGGTCAGGTCAATTTTAAGGAGGAAAACAGGCAATCTCTGGGCTAATATTTTTCAGGTGAAACAATTGGCGCCGTCTGTGGGAATCGAACCCACGACCACATGGTGATAGATGCCAGAAACACTCTCCCCTCATACATCGACCTGCATATGAGCTCATGACAATGAGCTCTCCTTGCCTCTTTAAAAAATGGGGGATAGATCTGGTCGGACCTTTTCCTACAGCTCGAGGCCAAAAGAAATTCTTAATAGTGGCTATAGACTATTTTAGTAAATGGGTAGAGGCCGAATCCATAACAAAAATCACGGAGGAGGTAGTAATGAGTTTTTTGTGGAAAATGTGTTGTGTCAATTTGGTATCCCAAGGATCTTGGTGTCAGATAATGGCACGCAGTTTAAGGGAGCTCGAATTCGGGCCTGGCGTACGAAGATGAAAATAGAGCAGCATCTCACATCTGCATATCACTCCCAGACAAATGGCCAAGTCGAGGTGACTCATCGCATCTTGGTACAGGGGATTAAAGCGCGCCTAGAGAGGTCAGGGGCAAATGGGTAGAAGAGCTCAGTTCGACCCTATGGGCGTATCGAACTAACCCCAAAGAAAGCACGAGGGAAACGCCGTTCAGTTTAGTATACAGCATGGACTCCGTGATCCCTGCAGAAATCGATGGGGAAACCTATAGAATACAGAACTTCGATGAAGGGCAGAACGAGTTATTGAGGCAAGATGCATTGGATTTAATAGAGGAGAAGAGAGAACGAGTTGCCATAAAATTGGAGCACATGAGGGGGCGAGTTCGAGCAACTTATATAAATTGGTGGTTAAGCGGCAATTTCGAATAGGAGATCTGGTTCTTCGCAGAGCTGATCTGGGAAAGACCAAAGGGAAGTTGGAGGCTACGTGGCAAGGACCATACAAGATCACTAGGATTCTTGCATGGGGAGCTTATGAGCTTGAACAACCGGACAGAGTCAAACTACCGCGGGCATGGAACATAGCAAACTTGTGAAAACACTATGTATGAAATTAATGTACCAGGTTATTTATAAAAGAAATTGAGATTAATTTAATTTGTGTGCCGGAATGACCTGACCTGATTGTCAGTTAAGGCCATGAGCCCCAAAAATTGGCCCAATTAGCCTAAGGGTCGATACCCCAAACCTGACCTAATTGTCAGTTAAGGGCACGAGCCCCCAAAAATTGGCCCGATTGGCCAAGGGTGGATACCCTAGATTGCCTGACCTGATTGTCAGTTAAGGGCACTGGCCCGATTCGCCAAAGGGTGGATACCTTAGATTACCTGACCTAATTGTCAGTAAAAGGCAAGAGCCCCAAAAATTGGCCCGATTGGCCAAAGGGTGGTTACTCTAGATGACCTGACCTGACTGTCAGTCAAGGGCATGAGCCCTCAGAAATTAAGGGCAAGAGCCCCAAAAAGTTAATCGAAGAGCAAATACCCTTCGAACAAAGCCAAGTAGAATGAATACCCTTATGGGCAGTAAGAAAGGTTCAATCATAAAAGTTTTATAAGCCCGTGCATGATATAAAAGCGTAGATTGAGATTTACGAACATCATAAGGCAGGTCTTGCGTTATTTGATTCAAAGAGAAATACTAAGTACAACATAGTGAATTGATGTGAAATACATAGGCCGGACATCAGGCTTGATTGAATTTAAATAGAGCAGGGGATAAAGCTCGGCTAGAGGAGATCTAAGGATGGGGGGAGGAAACCCTTCTGTCCGCAGCAAACACTCGGCGAATGCGCCATAATTATAAAAGTTTTATAAGCCCGTGCATGATATAAAAGCGTAGATTGAGATTTACGAACATCATAAGGCAAGTCTTTTGTTATTTGATTCAAAGAGAAATACTAAGTACAACATAGTGAATTGATATGAAATACATAGGCCGGACATCAGGCTTGATTGAATTTAAATAGAGCAGGGGACAAAGCTCGGCTAGAGGAGATCTAAAGATGGGGGAGGAAACCCTTCTTTCTGCAGCAAGAACTCGGCGAATGCGCCATAATTCCTTCTCAGTTTCATGAAGACGGAGGCGATACCCATTCGCACGTTCGGTTCAGATTGGACCTCGCAGGCGGCAGTAGATAAACGACGCACCGACCTTAGTAGATCAGAGCGCTTCTCTTGGAGTTGTCGGGCCAACCGACGAAGCTCGGACCACTCAATTTTTAAATGACGTTTTTTGCCTCTTCCTTTCCAGAAGTTTGTGTAGCTGGGAAAATTTCTCGCGAAGGTTGGCATTTTTGTCTGAAAGGAGAAAATTCTCGTTGAAGAAGGAGAGAATTTTCTTCTTAAAGGTATCAATTTCTTTTATCAGAGATTCAAAAGCCATAATGATAAGCCAAAAATAGGAAAAAAGATGTTTTTATAAAAGGCGCAAAGTACAAATGAGGTGATAATATTAGGGTTTCCTTAACTTAAGGAAACCCTAAAACGCAACAAACAAAAAAGGAAATGAGCAGAAATATTGTTCAGTACATGCAAGAGGTGAAAATACAAAACAGCTGAAAACAACCAGAGCAGATGACCAGCCTACGACCCGTAACCTACAGTACTCAATTCTTCAACGCCCTACCCGGTCGCCATAGAGTCTTCACCGAAGTCTTTGTCGAACTGGGACCCGCCTGGCAGCTCGCCCAGATCGGCGAAGGTGGGGAAGAGGTAGCAGCTGTCGATAGAGCTAGAGTAAGGACCGGATCTGGGAGAGGAGCCACGGTCAAGAGCAGTGAAGACCTGGAGGACGTACTCAACGAACTCTAGGTGCTGAGTTGATGAAGACGATTATCCTCCGCAACAAACGTAAGACCAGTAGGCTCAGGAGGATCTGCCAAGGTTTTTTCGCTGTCAAAAGGGACAGAAGGGTTCTCTTTGGACCATTTCTCATATGCGTCCAGACCAAAATGATAGTAGAGAGGAGCCTAGGGGATAAGAAGCGCCCATAGGTCCTTGGAGTGCAAGAAGGCTTGCCTGGTCACCTCTCGGGTTGTCTGGATAAGTCTCAACCCTCCTCCGAATTGAGGAACTCAGTTCGTCCCTCAAGTCGACCCTCGGATAGACCCTCAGTTTGGGCCTCATCAACTCGTTTCGGCTCTTCTTCCTCGCTAAGGCGCACTTCAGCTCGGGCCTTCTCCAGCTTAGCCCAGAGCTCGGTCGCCTCAGATCGAAGTTTCTTCACCTTCGTATGGGTATCCTTCATCTCTGCATCCTTCTCCTTGATAAGGCTAACCAGCCTTTTCTCTTTCCCCTTTTCCCCTTGAGTGCCGCATACTCTTTAGACAGGTCAGCGTTCATTAGAGAACCCCAAGCTCTAGCCACCAAAACGGCTCTCTTAGCGGCAGCTTGACATGGCCAATTGGGTTAAGAAAAAAGGGAAAGGAGAAAAAAGAAAAATTGGGGGGAGAAAGAAGACAAGTACCCTCGCTTCATCTTGATAGAAAGACTCCATCAATTCAGGGTCTGATAATTTGTCCAAGGAGCGGCGGTCTGAAGAAGGGCATTGCCCTTGAATGAACTGAACTGCTACATCGCCAGTCCATTCCATGATGGATTTCCTGTTGAACAAATTCAAGTTGGGGTGGCCACTCTGGCCCCTAAAGGCGCGACCCCTTTTCCAGACTGAGCACGCTTGCGTGAGGCAAACACTTGTTCGTCCCCTGACTCAGAAGGGGCCGTTAGATCAAAGTTAGGTAAAACGCTCGAGTACCCTGGCCTAGCTTGTGGCTCCGATCTGGTTAGTTCCCTTGATCTAGTTGGGTCTTCGGGGAGAGTCTTTTCGGCAAGTGGAGTAGGTTTTCGCATGAGCTCGACCATCATTTGCTTCATCATGATGACTACAAAGAATTTACAAGGGATTAACTATGAAAGTATAAGAAATAATATTCATAATAAGCCCATAATGGGGGTTATTAGTGAAAAGGATAGAGCTAGATAGCTCTTTCATATACCAAACTCTGGAGACAAAAGGCCGGTCTCCTCTCTAGAATTGAAGTAACTGAAAATATATCAGGTGAACGGTAAAGTAAACCGTGGACCACGGTATAGTTTACCACTTGGTGGTAGCATACGTGTACGTGAAGCTATAACATTTGACACCACACATCCGTTATTTATTAAACATGCGAGTTGGTAACCGATTTGAGATACAACTGGGGCAATCAACTCTGAGTGAGAGAGAGAGAGAGAGAGAGAGAGAGAGTTCAAAGTCAAATAAGGTGATGCATTGTCAACTCGATTGGAATCGAAGACAAAAACCGACCTCAATTAGTTTGGCAATTATTTATAGCGAACTTTCGTAATAGGAACCTAAAAGAAAATCGGCGTTTAGCTTGGCTGACAGGTGTCGCATGCAAAAGAATTCACTCATAAAATGACAATGTCTTGCTATTGACTTATAGGAAATGACTACGGTGCTGTGAATGCACCATGCACCCCCACCCCACCCTTGTATTACATCCATTGATCTACCATTATTCATAACCAACTTTTAATCTAATGGTTCTAAATAAATGAAGAATGGTACATTCACGGCACCATATAAGTCCACTGACTTATAAGCCTAATAATAATGATAGATGTATAAATTTCAGCTTAATATGAACTTTTGATTCCTCAAACAAAAAGCTATAAAAGAAAATACAATATAATTCTGTTTGAATTCCTAGTTAAATTTCAGCTTTATTCACACAGTTTTATAACAATAAACATATTTCGGCCGTATCAATTTCTTTTTTTTTTCCCCATATTTACACACTTTCGATTCTGTCATAAATTTTTATACATGAATTTATGACCGACATAGACATCAATAATATCAAGATTTACGGAGTCTAAAATCAACAACGTTGTAAAATTAAGTCTATGCACTATGTTTTGTTGGTGCAGCCCGGTATGCTTTCACAACCCCTTGCTTGAACGAGTGCTTTACACAGGTCGGGCGTGCTCATGGCTATGAAGAAAGTATAACAGGGCGTTTGGCTGATCTTATAAGCTCTTCAAAATATCTTATCCGATGTTTATGAGTTTATAAGCTCTTTTAGTTTGTTTGACAATTTTTTTCTAAAAGAGCGAGCTTATAAAATGAAAAATAAGCTCTTTAAGAGCCCACGAGAGCTTATAAACACCTAAAAAAATAAGTATCTCCACCCCACTTAATTTTTTAACCATCTTATACGCTCTCAAAAAATGGCTGAGAATCACAAAATAATATATAGTGTTTTAGGGACTAGGTACCCGACTAGTGAAAAATAGACAATGACCAATCCATAATAGCCAAATTAACTTAGCGTAAAATTCTTATAACACAATGAAAATGATAATAAATTTTAACGTTACACGAATTGGGGAAATGAAAAAGGGAAAGCAAAACAAAACCGACCCGAACAGAAATTAGAGGGGGGAAAGCGTGAAGCCATGGCCGCCCCCTGTGATGCCACTTTTCAGGTTGAAAGAATATCACGAGAAGCATTCATACCTTAGTTCCCCCATTGTACATATGCTTGGTTGAAATCTTTTTCTGCAGACAAAAGTGGCCAACCTGTATACAAATATCAATATAAGTCCGCTGCTATAAAGAGCTATGCTCCGCAGGAGTACCTGACCCTGCAAAACTTAAACTTACAGAGATGTATTAAAATGATCAAAAAATATTATAATCTCTACTTATTATTAGAATGTCCGTCTGCTAACACGGTGTGGTAGGTTGTGGGGTCGAGAGGGCTTACCTGGTTAAAAAAAATTATTATGCCAGGAATTGGTTTCTGATGTGAGAGAATATGGCAAATGGCAGACTTTTTGGTAAAACAACTCACTGAATATCACAATTCTATGGCTCTATCTAGGGGAAATGCAGAGAATGAGAGATGATTTTGAAGAGGCACATCCTGTCCGTCTGACATTAGACCAAGTCCACTAAAACTAAATACAAATTCTTTTCAAAATAAATATTGAAAACTCTAAAAAAATAAAACTAAAAAAATGAAAAACCTCTAAAAACTGTTTTTTTAACTAAAAAATCGTAATAACTACAAAATAAATCCTACAAAATTATTTTTTTAAAAATAATGATAACAAAAATTGAAGAACACTAAAAAATTCAAATAATTACAAATAAATAAATTTGGGCTCCAATTGATGAAAGTAGTTCCGTCTGACGAATGTACTTTCTGCCAGTGACAAATTTTGGTCAATTTTAAATAATTACCACACAAATGCGAAAATAATGAAAAGGAGTGCTGCACCATACAATAATAGTATGAACACGTAGTTCTGTCGAAACCAGCCAAAAATGGGCACTCAAAAACTGAATGCGTTTTAGGAAAACAATCAGGAGCAGAAGCAACTTCCTTTTTCCTATGACTTCTAAGGGCTTCACCAATCAGATCCTGTATTTCATGTATTGTCCTATTTATCAACAACTTCAAGACATGTTCTAAGGTTTTGTGAGAAAAAAATAATTATATATATTATATATATATATATATATATATATATATATATATATATATATATATATATATATATTTAATTATGTGCCTGTATCATTTGCTATCCCTCCTAAAACATGAGCTAGAAAATTGTGAACCTTCCTCACCTGCACAGTGGAAAATCGGCAGTAAGCCTTTTTCTCACAGCAGTCCATACTTAACCAAAAAAAAAAAAAAACAAGAAAAAGGCCCAACAAGAAAAGGAAAGAAACGATACAAACCACGAAATCTGCAGAAGCTTTAGACATCATAACCCCCATTCCCTCGCTCCAACGAATTCCGATTATTATTGTCTTTGGAGTGTTCATCATCACGTTCATTACCACGCCCATTATCATCACTTTTACTATTACGATGATCTCTACCACCACCGGATTCTGCATCCTCTCTCTCCTTGTTCCATTGCTCGATCTTCGCCCTTCTTTCGGCACTGTTTTCTCTCACCGGGGGGCTCCTGTTTCTCCTACCGCCAGGGCTTTTGCTACGTCCATTCCTCCGGCCGGGACTTCGGCTACGAGGCCTCCGCCCCCTATCGTGGTGGCGGCTGTCCCCCCTCCGACCAGAAACAGGCCGCTGCTCGTCGTAATTACGGTGACGAGGACTACGGCTTCGGCTTCTACTGCGGTCGTTCCTTCGTCTACTCTTCCGGAATAGCTGCTGCCTCAGCTCTCTTCAACAAAAATTAAATGAAATGCATTTTCATCACAAATGAAAGGAAACAAGATTTTTTTTTTTAAGCAAATGAAAAACACATTCTAACGACAGAATACCTGCTTATCTTTTTCAGATGCATGAAGTTACAGTATCCGCCTCGATTGCATACGTTTTCTTCATATTGGCGACATGTTGCCTCGCGGAAATCCGTCACAGGGGAGAAATCAGCAATGATGGGCCGCCCTAAATTTTCAGAAAAGAAAAAGTAACAGTTAAATGAATTTTCAAGGATAACATAAGTCTAAAGTAATAGAAATATGCACTATTTATTTCAACAAGTCCAGCAGACCATAACCATCCATTACCATTACACTCATAAAGACTGCATAATCATAGCTTCAGTTAAACTTCTGATGTTTTATTAAGTTATCTGGTTAGCATATCATTATGCTATTTATAATCACCCCGAAGATAGGCTAATAGTGAAAACTAATGTGTGTACCTATTCATAGACTGCAAGTACCAAGAACCCGAAAAGGGGGGGTGGGGTGGGAACAGATGAACAAACTTTGAATCCATTTGAAATAAAAAGTTAAATAGATATTATTAGGTAATCCTTAACATGATTAACATGCTACTATCATATTATTAGGGAATTAGAAGGTTAGACCTGAATCATTTTACAAATTGATCTCTTACGAATTTAATAAGCATCACATTAACTAAAATGGAGAAGGGAACAAACCCTCGTAAGATCTTCCCATGAGATTCTGAAGAGCAGCTTGTGCTTGGTCTTCTTCCCTAAACTGGATGTAGACATTGCCCACCATGTGGTCTGCCAAATTATCACAGATATTGAGGCTTTGAATGTCGCCATACTTGCTTAGCTCCTGAAACAAGTCTTCGTAGAAATCCTATTGATGACAAGGTAACAACATTCATTAGAAAAGTAATTCTCATTCCTGTGAATGAAAAATGTTTCTACATTATATTATTATACAAGAAGCCATCATTATTGTACAATATTAGTCAGACCATAATGAAAATCACTCACTTATCATATAAACAAATCGAAGCCCCAACTTGTTAATAGGTTAATCCTTGTATTTGTTCAGCATATTTCTTCAAATTAAATCGGCGAAGAAAAAAAACATGTAAAGTTCAGTAACTATAAAATCTAACCATACATCTCCCTAATTGCAATACTTGCACAATTACCGAAACAACCCAGGCGCGAATAAATTAAAAAAAAAAAAAACAATCGCGCTCCGAACCTCGAAGTGGGACTGGATCTTCTTAGGATCGAGCGGTTGGCCCTGAGGATCGACGCCGGGGGTAATCATATCGGGGCGTTGGTACATGTTGGAGAGCAGGAGAGTGGGGCTGATGCTAGGCTTCGTGTGGAGACGCGAGCACCGGTCGCCGTGCCTGCACGCGCCGATCTTGAAGTAAAACGGGCAATTAACCCTATCCTTCTCCGTCCCGAATATCGACGCCAAGTGCTCAGCCATTTTTTCTTTTTTTTCCTATAAAAATTCTTTCGACAGCAACAAAACAGAGAAAAACAGCTTCTGCTGGGTTTTCTGAAAATCGATTTGACAGTAGCTAGGGTTTGTTATGGAAAAGTAAAGAGTTAGTTTTATTGGATAATTAAATAATATCTAACCAAACTCTCAATAAAGCTGGTTTGCCCGAGAGGTTAAGGGGGAAGACTTAAGATCTTCTGCACATCAGTGCGCATGGGTTCGAACCCCATAGCCAGCATTTTAATTTTATTTATGTAAAGTTATTTTAGTCATATTATTTATACTTTTTTTTTTCCATACAATGTGGTAAACTTTTATTTATATAAGGTTATTTTAGTCATATTATTTATACTTTTTTTTTCATACCATAGCCAGCATTTTAATTTTATTTATGTAAGGTTGTTTTAGTCATATTATTTATACTTTTTTTTTCATACAATGTGGTAAACTTTTATTTATATAAGGTTATTTTAATCATATTATTTATACTTTTTTTTTCATACCCATAGCCAGCATTTTAATTTTATTTATGTAAGGTTATTTTAGTCATATTATTTATACTTATGGGTTCGAACTAGGGGTGTAAGTGAGTCGAGCCGGCTCGTGAGTTATTCGGGATCGACTCGAGAAAAGCTCGAAATCGACTCGAGATTAATCGAGCCGAGCTCGAGCTCGAGCTACTCGATTATGTATCGAGCTCGAACTCGAGCTCAGTAATACTTAACGAATAGGCTCACGAGCCTAATCGAGCTTTACTAAATTTACCATTTTATCCTTATTATACCCACTTATTTACATATATACCTAAATATATAATAAAAATTAATATTAAGTATTTTATTTTATACTTTTTAGGTTTTTTTTAATTAATATTATGTAAATCGAGTCGAGTCGAGCTCGAGTTTGTCGAGTTTTCAAACGAGCCGAGCTCGAGCTTGAGAAAAATTGAGCTCGTTCGAGCTCGAGCCGAGCTCGAGTTTCGAGTTTTGCAGTCGAATTCGAGCTCGAGCCTGACAGTGTTCGGCTCGAATCGGCTCGATTACACTCCTAGTTCGAACCCCATAGCCAGCATTTTAATTTTATTTATATAAGGTTATTTTAGTCATATTATTTATACTTTTTTTTTCGTACAATGGTGGTAAAATTTTATTTATATAAGGTTTATTTTTAGTCATATTATTTATACTTTTTTTTATTTATATAAGGTTATTTTAGTCATATTATTTATACTTTTTTTTTCATACCCCATAGCCAGCATTTTAATTTTATTTATGTTAAGGTTATTTTTAGTCATATTATTTATACTTTTTTTTTCATACAATGTGGTAAACTTTTATTTATATAAGGTTATTTTAGTCATATTATTTATACTTTTTTTTATTTATATAAGGTTATTTTAGTCATATTATTTATACTTTTTTTTCATACAATGTGGTAAACTTAGTAATGCGCGAGGTGGAAATAACCACACACATTAAGAAATTATACAATACCAACAACATTTATACTAAGTTTTGATTTAATAATAATAATAATACATTATTTTGTCGAACCTATGTTACTATTACAAAAAAAAAATTAATATTTAAGCACGGGGTTCGCGTATAGGATTACAATTTTGATTACACAATTCCAGGATTTATGAAATAATAGTACATTTTAATTTTAATTTATTTATATAAGGTTATTTTAGTCATATTATTTATACTTATTATTTTTTTTTCATACAATGTGGTAAACTTAGTAACGACTGAGGTGGAAATAACCACACACATTAAGAAATTATATAATACCAACAACATTTATACTAAATTTTGATTTAATAATAATAATACATTATTTGTCGAACCTATGTTAATATTACAAATCAAAATCTATACAATTAATCATGACTATAGTGCTATAAATGAAGTGAACTTAATTAGGGCTGGATAAAAATATCAAATATACTGGATTTTCGGTATACCGGGATTTTCGGTACGGTATTATACCGTACCGTAAATAGACGGTACGGTAACAATATATAAATTTTGAAAGACTCGGTATTTCGGTATATACCAAAATACCGAACAAACGCATTATGTCGGTATATATACCGCATTATATACCGATAATATATTAATAAAAGCTTAATTACTTGTGGTGGGCGTGGGCGTGGGCTTAGAATACGAGATCTGAATCTGAATCCCAAAGTTAGAAATTAGGGCAAAACTCAAGAAAATAATCTGGTTGATCTCTTCCCTCCCACTCTCAATCAATTCCATTTCTCCCGCTGCTGTTTCTAGAGGTTTCCATCACCGCAGGTCCTGTTGCTTCTATCGATTCATCGCATCCATCCCCTGATCTTCAAGGTACTATCTGGTTTGTTGTATGTGACTGTAAAGACTGTCCATCTGATTAAATCTTCAATGACATAGTTAATTTATTTATCTTGATGCATGAATTAATTGTTGGGAATATACTTATGATTACGAATTTGAGTTTTTCTGAATCTGAAAAAAAAAAAAAAAAAAACATTGTTTTCCTAGTTGATTTACTGATTTTGAGGAAATATGCAACTTCTGTTACCAATTATCTGGATTGTGAATGGTTTCTATGGGTGTGATATTGTTAATTTGATTTTTAAATTTAGCTCACTAATAATATACTTTGATGTTCGTAACAAATCTTTTTGTAATTTAAAGGGATAGTTGTGGAAAGTGTGAGCTTTAAATTTCATCTTGAAGTAAATCTCGACTTATGGGAGTTTAGCTCAGTTTTCATGAATGAAAATGAAGACACATGTAAATACTCTCCAGTTGTAACATACTACTATTGTGTCTGTATACAATCTGATAGTTTTGCATTTGTAATTTATTTTCATGTTTACATTTTGATTTACTCTTTACCTGTTTGTTTATTTACTCTTTAAATATCATGTTATGTTGATCTACTCTTTACCTGTTTGTCGCAAGCTGATAGTTTTGCATTTGTAATTTATTTTCATAATTTATTGAAATTTTAATGTTATTCTTTTATATAAAATTGTTTGGATAAAGTCATTGAAATAATCCTAAATGAGATGGGAGTGCTCGCTAACTGCTGGAGTAAGTCTTGTCTATTTGCTAACTTTTCTTTTTCCATTTATTTTCTTTCTCTTTGTTCGTCTTCTAATCCAATTTTGTTTCCATGAATATGGAGTTTGTTTTTAATGGTGGTGTTCTAGCCTTCTCTCCTGTGTGTAATACGTCCCATTTTCTACGCTTAATTACCTTGTGTTGTAATCAGATACCCAATCCCTTGGCCTGAGCATTGAAGCGAGTGTTCCTAAACTCGACTCTCTAGGTGTAGACCTTCTCTCTGTAAGTTCAACCTTTTTTCTTAATTTTTCTTGTTGGTCGAGACTTGAAATTATTGAGTAGTCAGTAATGTTGTTGACTCTTTTTGATATCATCATGTTGGGGATTTTGTTATTGATTTAAGCATTCTGTTTTTGCAAAAAATGTTGTGCCTGAATCCAAAAGGTAGGATGCTTATGATGCACTGCAGCATCGCTACTTCAACGATGTACAAATCCCAGCTGATATCTTTTCTAAGTCTTGACTTTTGGTGATTTCATCAGTAAAACTATAAAGACTTCAGCTTATATATGAGTATGACACCTGCCTCTTTTGTTAGTGATGCCAATGGATTGCATACAGACACAATATGCAATGTGTGTCTAACAGTTTTTTTATTTAAATTTCGGTACGATGGTATTACACCAATTACTTTCGGTATACCGAATTTTGGCAGGTAAAAATCTCAGTACAGAACGGTAACCTACCGATACCGTTCATGAATTTCGGTATACCGAGATCTCGGTATAATACGGTATGAATTGTGTGAAATATCGAAAACTCGGTATACCAAAAAAATCGGTACGGTATACGGTATGAGTTAGAATTTTCGGTATACCGTACCGACCCAGCCCTATACTTAATCACAATACATGGTAAAATCACCAAGACAATGAAAAATGTAGTAAATGTAAATAGTGCATTCACTAAATTGTCTTGCGGAGTGTTTGCCTATATAAACAAGACGCGAAATGAAATGAACACATAAAAGCGAGGAATTATTTTTTATCCCTCAAAATATTATATTTTTTATTTTACTATATAAATTATTATTTGTGAAAAATCATCATATAAATTATCCGTAATTAATAGCTTGTCCCCTAAATCAGAACTGTTGTAATTTTGTGCCCATAACCAGATGACGTGGTACAATTATCATCCAGTTTTGGGCACAAAACCACAAAAATCCTGATTTAGAGGCAGATTGCAAATCGTGCATAGTTCGTAGAGCGATTTGTCCCAAATAATAATTTGTATGGTAAATTGTGAAAACGAAAATAGTTTGAATAGTTTGAAGAGCAAAATATTTTTTTCCCTGGCGACAATACACTTGCAATTCTTCATATTCATAAATTTACTCATCTTGTCTGCTTTATTTAATTGGTTTCCAAAAGTGTTATTAACTTATATAAATAAGTAGTTATTTATAAAACACACACACACACACATATATATACATCCACTATATATTAATACAAAATCCTTCTAACCTATGTGTCAGTATTCCACTGTTCATTTGCTAATTAAGAGATTTTGGTGCTTTGATGTAATGGTAGTCTAATATTTACCTAATTTAATATATTTCTTTTACCTAATTCAATATTATTTATTACCTAATTCAATATCTTCATTTATTCAAGTCATATATGAGTAGAAAAAATCTACATTAGTTATTGAAAATACATATAAGGTAATCTTAATTATAAAAAAAGATTAAGATGTATTTATAATCAAAGTTAAATAAGTCAAGTTTGGCAGCGTAGTCGTTTCGGGCGATATGGAAGTTGTCCATTCACCTCATCATCCTCATCATTCATCGCATATCTTGCAACATCTCCACTTCGTGAATCTTGTCCACTCATACTTCCAACCTCTCGATTCGGTTTGAATCATGCCGTGAGGGTCCGGCCTCATCGTCATTGGCCCACTAGCATATGAAAGCTCGTATGACCGACTGGTACTCTTGCAAGTCGAGGTCCAGTTCGTTCTTTGGCGGAGATTTTCGAGTGAAATGAGTGCCAGATTGGGGAACGAGTAGTCATCGTTTACCCGTTGTTAGAATAAATATTAATCACCATGAGAAATGATCATTCTTGCTATATGCAAGTACTCGATACTCTCAAGGGCGATATCCCATTGGGAGAGGCGAATTCCTAGCGATTGGGCGATGAGTGTGATCAAGCCACTGATGTAAATAGGCCCTTTCTGGTTATTCGATTATTGGACAAATTATTCAACAAGATCCCACGCGATGTTAAATGTCATTCCCAATAGTATGCACCACAATGCCAAAAGCACTTGCTTCCGCATGCCTCCGGTTTCGTGGCGGGCAAGTATCACCGTTGACATCATCCTTTAAATGTATCAAAATACCGGGTTTCAAATATCCAAGGCTTTCGAATTCTGAACATTATAGACTTAGCCTCGTTCTCCCTCTCTCCTTGGTATGCTTCCCCATAATTCATGTAGATTGAAGTTCATCGGGCGGTATTCGCAAAAACCTCCTTCGGGAAGATTGAAGATCTTCGTGCTTTGGGCCAATGTGAGGTTGTAATCGGTATTCCTCAACCAAAAGGAGATCGTTATCGGATCTTTAAGTGTTCTTGCCCTCTCTCCATCAAGAGTGCTCAAAAATTTTAACGTTGTATTGTAGTACGTTGGCAATTTTCAATTCATTAGTCTTTTGTTCCACCGATCTGACAAAAGAGTCGATTCACATCTTCTTTAATCCATAGAGCTTGCATGCACTCGGAGTTCGCGTATTTCATGGCTCGGACTCCTAACAAGCTAAGTCGATCCTATTTCTTTTGGCTTTCGAGTGAGGGCAAGTGGATTCTGACATCTTCCGGATTGGTAGTCGGGATTGGGATGTACTCATCTTCTTCTTCTTCTTCTTCTTCTTCAAATGAGTGTTTAAGAGATGTAGGTAGTGACGGGGTCGGTTCCTGTACTTGGAGTGCTTGGGAGGGATTGCCTCGTTGTCGATTCCTTCTTTTTCGTGAAGCCACTTCCTACAAAAATGCTTCAATTAATTTTGACTATCAAAAGTCGATCATTCATCATTTATTTTCATAAACTCACAAATGACTAGATTACCAAATATTTACTCAAACGTCATAATTTCACTCAAAGTAAAAAAAAATCAAGTCCAATTGATCATTGTTTCAACAATCATCCTCCTATTGGATGAATATCCCCTCCCTCACCCCCTACCCCCCAAAGTCAAATTAATCAATCTCAAGGCTAAAATATCAATGGATTCATATTCTAATGACTTAATAATCATCATAGCATGCTTAATCATGTGAAAATGTATAAACATTCAAAAACTAAGCATGAAATGTATGAAAAAAATCCCCCAATGAAAACTCAATCTCAAGTTTAAGTTTTGAAGTAGCTCATACATTTAATCTAACAAAATCATCATCATAAACAGTCCTAAGCATCAACTACCAAGAAACCATGTATAATTTGAACTAATTCATAAAAAAAAAACCCAAATTTCAAAAATGAGAAATCCTAGTTGAGAATTTGAAGAATTTGTACCTTATTGTTGGATTTGTGATGATGAAGTTGAGTTTACTTGATGTGATTTGTGTTTATAACAGAAATTTGTTGAGAATTGAAGGGAAAATAAAGATTTTTACAAGAGGGAGGATTTTTGTGCGTTTGGGAAGAGAGAAATGAAAGTGAGAAAGAATTTTTCTTGCCCCTATTTTCCTGGATTTATACCCATCTATGGCCCATTATCAACCCTATCGACTGAGATAGTCAGGTCGATAATGTTTGTCGTTGAAGAAATTCTCCAGTAGCGCCCACACTATCGACCAATAATCGAGTCGATAATGCTTGCCTTAAAAATGCCACCGAGTAGAGATCAGGCTAGCAATCGCTAGCCAGGTCGATGGTCGGGTAAAAACCTCAATTTGTCATTTTTTTCAATAAACAAAACTATTATTTATCTTACAATGTTTGCTTGCCTCCCAACAAGCACTTTATTTTTCGTCTTTTAGCTAGATGTTCTCTTCTATCAAAATATTGGTTCTTCAAATGGTGATGCCATTACCGTTTATTCTTTTTTCATCCGTACATTGCCTTCTTTGTTTGTATCTCCTACACACAATCAATAATTTTTATAGCATTACAACAGGAACTAAGAGAGTTGTACAAAACTTGATTCGATGTTGTAATCAAGATATTTTCAACATTAATGTCAAAATCATCTATCATTTTACACTCTTCGACTCGATGTACGTCATCACATATTTTCATAGAACTATAAATTCTTAAAACTTTATGCTCATCATTGATACGTAATGTCAGTACTCCATTTTCAACATCAAGAAAGGCTCAGCTCATTGCTAAAAATGGCTGCTCCAAGATCAAAGGCAAGTTCTTGTCTTCCTCTATATCTAACATGAAAAAGTCTACAGGAAAGTAAAAGTTCTTGACTTTCACCAATACGTCCTCTACTATACCCTTTGGGTATGTCAAGGTTTGATCCACCATTTGGAGCGTGATATTCATCGGCTTGATGCTTCTAGCCTCCAATTTCTTAAAAATTGACAAGTGCATAAGATTTATGCGTGCACCTAGATCACATAAAGAGGTGGTCACTAAACTTCTCCAGATTCTGCATGGAATCTTGAAAGTCCCGAGTCAAATTTCTTTTGCCCCTTATTATGTTGGTTCCCAATAATTATGGCCTATGAAGTTTGGGTCTCGAGTGCCTTCATGTGGGTCCCAACCGACCTGTTTATTTGAGCGATGTTTGCCTCCATTTGATCTATACTTGCTTCACCTTTCTCGAACCAAGACTTTGTTTCACCCATAAATGTGGTGAGCATGTCTTAGAGGCTTAGCTTCTTATTCTCGTTGATCAGTCTGTTTATCACTGGAAAATGGGGTGGTCATTGGAGTGTATTGTTCGGATTTGCGTAAGAGAAGTTTGGACGATTTATCATCCCCAGATGGGAATGATTTCCTCATTAGTTGCTTTGATAATTATTATTAATGTTTCTTTGGTTGACAAAACTTACATCTTCAACCCCTTCGAGCATGGCAACTCCACTTGGTTGGCTTATTAAATGTCCCGAGCTCTGTGGCATAAACATGTTGAACTTGCTATTCACTGCCGCTAATTGTTATGTCATAGAACTCATTACATCAGTTTCGCCTACCATTGAGACTTTCTTCATTATTGAACGTTCCATCGGCCATTGATAACTATTGGCCGCCATCTCATCGAAAATGGTCATTGCCTCGTCGGTGCTTTTTCTAACAATGAACTTTTGGATGAGGCATCTACCATAACCTCCATGTGCCCGCTCAACCCATTGTAGAAGTAGCATAGTTGTTGGTCTTCGGGGAAAACCTTGTTGATGGCACTTTCACAATAACTCCCTAAATCTTTCCTAATCTTTGTGTAATGTCTCTTCATCTAATTAAAAAAATTGCGTGATCTTGCTCTTGAACTTAAAGTCTTACTTGGTGGAAATATTTGAGTAAAAACTTTTGACACATCTCATTCCATGTGTCAATATCTCCAAAGCCAAGAGTATCATACTAAAACTTTGCTTTATCCCTTAATGAAAAAGGAAATAGGTGTAGTCTTATCGCATCTTCTGGAACATCATTCATCTTGGCGGTCCCACATATCTCTAAAAATTGTGCCAAATGTGTGTCTGGATCATCTATGGCACTTCCTCCAAATTGGTTTCGTTGAAACATTGTTATCAACACCATCTTCAACTCGAAGTTGTTGGATTGAATAGCTAGACCGTTTGCTTTTTCTTGAGGTTGGTTAGCAACGGGTTGTGCGCATGGCCAGTTCGGTATTTTGCTAAAGGTTGTGCTTGTTGTTGTAGTTATGCATGCAACACTTATAGTTGTTTTTGGAGTTGGTTTGTTTGGACATTGATGTTGTCCGGATTTTCTAGCCATCTTGATTCTCACTTGTTTGGACTCGTTTCGTCTACAAGTCTCCTTGATTTACCAATCGATGGATTCTAAAAACTCCCCTTTAAAACGTGTGCGCATGCACCACCTGCAATTCAACCAATCTAGACTCCAATTAAAAGATAACAAATGTTTAGATTTATAATATTTTATTAATTATATTATTATCTACTTAAACTTAATGGTCCCTGGAAACGGCGACAAAAACTTGACCACTCCCTCTTGTACTAGGGATTTGATCGAGTAATAAAAACTTGTTCGTTCTTATACTCTACCTAAACTCAAGTATAAGATGTAGATATTGTACAAAATGAGCGAGGTCGAATCCCACAGGAACCATATATTATTTAATGTTGACAAGTAATATAATCTAGGTAGTGTAATTTTATCTAAATGGTTGAAAATGGATTCGGGTTGTGATGTTTAAAATAATAATTAAAAACTATTAAAAATTATAAACTAGATAAAATAAGATCAAACGAAAATTTGTTAGATTCTAAATAAATCAAATGATAGAGCATATTGCGGGGGTAAGGTTTTCACAATGATCTCCCAATGTCATTCCTTTTCAATCAATCAAATATATTGTGATCAATTCATTATAAGCCAATCACAATAGTAGTTTAATCCTTCTCTCAAAGTGATTACACCGTAGATTCAAAGTATAAAACAACAATTCCGTTTGAGATCATACTTAGAATTCCAAACGGTTTAAAAGATTTGTTTAAAGGGGTGTACGACTTCACTATTAATAAAAAACCTTCAGTCTTGTTGATTAAAGTGTTTCATATTTGAAAGCCTGTTGATGAACCTCATCTCTTGACTTATGATTTATCAAGCTAGTGGTTTTGAATAGGTTGCCAATCAATCAAAGTATAAGAAACATAAGCAATTGTTTATCACTTATGATCATGAAATCAAAACACGAAAATAGCAAAGTGATCATACTTGAATTGAAAGAAGTATTATAACATTATTCAATCATTGTTATTCCTAACCCCATAATAAAGAAACTTATCCAGACATGTTGAACAATGCATTCACATAATTCATCGAACATACAATAGACATAATAAAAATAAGGATAGAAATAACCAAAAGGTTTGATGTCGATCCTTGGTTCCTGTTGTTTCTCACTCTCAAACTCTATGATTCTTTAAAAAAAATCAATCAAAACTACATTATGGTGGATGATAATATGTAATATGATGTTTTCTCCACCAAGTTTGATGTATCTAGACCTCTTCTTACCACCCTTTTATAGCCAAGTTCTAATATCAACCTTTAATTTCAAGATTGTAATGGTTTTGAGTTGTTATCGACCTAGATATCGACCAATATCCAAGTTAATAACAGTTGTCGTGAAAACCAGACTTTAGTAACAAATTCAAGTTCAAGTTCCAATTTTTAACTAACATAGTTTATTACTGATTAATTGTATAAGATTTTTAAGTTAAATACTAATATTTGAAGTCCTTAAAGTAAACTTTATAAAACATTAAATGTTCAACAATATAGATGATAACATACTTTAGTTTTCAAAATATTATTAGAAATACAGTAAGTGGTGGGTGAGCAGAAATAATGGGTACCCGGTCTCGGACCCAGAACCGCTTGGGACCCGCCGGGTCCAGTGCCGGAACCGGACCCACTGGTACCGGTTCTGGTTCCAAATTCTTGGAACCGGTTATAATCGGTTCCGGTTCTGGGTCTAGACTTTTAAAATCTGGTACCCGGTGGGACTGGTTCCGGGATTGGATAACCGCTGGTACCGGTTCTTAAACCGAGTACCCGGTACCGAATCTTTAAGTGTATTTAATATATTTAAGTGTATTTTGAGGATTTTCTATGTATTTTATTGATTTGTGATCTCTTATTATGGACAAGTTTGAAGACTTTGTACTGGTGAATGTTGTATACTTGTTATTATATTAGGTATTTATGGATTTGTTTTCATGAAGTTTGGTATAGTAATGTTATATAATTGATGTAGTAGGAAACTAAACAAAAATTCTATATTGTAGACTTACTTTTGGTAAATTGGAGGAAGCTAATACTAATGTATTGTGCACTTTATTTTAGACAAGACCACAATATAGTAGGGAGCTAATGGTATGGATTATACGTAGTTTAGAAAATTTATTATTATAAACTTTAAAAAAAAGAAAAAACTCAAATAAGGACCGAGTACCCGGTTTCGGAACCGGTACCCACCGGGTCCGGGACAGTTCCAGAAACTTTAGACCTGACTAGTACCGGTTTCAAAATCGGTTCTCTTTTCTTGGATGTGGTTCCAACCGGTTCCGGTTTCAAGAAAATTGACCGGGTACCCGGTTCCGCTCACCCTATCAAGTGCTCACACTCGTTATGATAAGTTTATTTATGTATTTGGCCAAAATATTAGCTCCATGAGTTTTATGTAGGGATGTCAATCGGGATGGTTGGGCGAGCCCACTCGAGCTATCTGGCTATTTGGTTTGGGCCAGTTTAGGCTACATTTTTTCCAGGGTGAAAGTCTTCAAACCTTGCCCCCTTTTTTTCTCAGGCTATTTGGGTCGATATACGGGTTTTAGGGTGGATTGACATCCCTAATGACATGCATGTCATGGGATGATGATTATGATGGTACATTCTGGCTTACAAATATAGTTAACCCAGCTACTGTTAGACCATAGAATGTGAATTCATTATTTAGGTAAAATGGGATAAGCTAAACCCAAAAAAAAGAAAAAAAAATCAGGGGGAAATTTGATCATCCAATAAAACTTATGGTAAGATGAATTAGAATTTTCGATAACCCCCTTAAGGTTTAATCTAATCACGGTTGGTTTTTATACTAGGCTACTCAAACTAGGACTTTACAAATTGGTTAGAATTTAGAAGTTGTAACCAAAAGTTTGTTTGCTTCAACTAGGTATGACCTACTTATACATCAAAGACCCATTGTATAATCAACCCTGAGAGTATTTTGTGAGGTTTGTAAAATCTAATGGTTTAGACCATAAAATGTGGAGGTTTGAGGTAAGTGATTTTATGGGTTGGTTTACTATATTTAAGACGTGTACGTTAAACCAAACCAACACTTTGTTTTAATAAATAATGTAATCATAACCAAACCAACGAGAGAAGAAATCCAATGATTTTAATTTGGTTTGGTTTACTTAAATTAATTGGAATAATTCTCATATATTTCTAAAACACAAGCACCAATTATTGTATAATCCTACAAATCTTTTTATTCCCATATAAGACAAACATATCCCATATAATCCTAATTATATATGAGATTGACAAGTCTAGCCCGATAGAAAGTGGAATAGACACAACAATTAATAAAACAGCGTGATTCACGCCACCAAGTTTATTCTCCGCGAAGTAACACCAATCCACTATGTAATTATTATCACAATTTTAAGTTTTTCTCTAGTCCACGTTCTATTTTATCATTTCAAAAGTAGTTTATTCGAGTTTCAAAAATGCTACAAAATATTGCGTATTGATCAACTTTTTCTTTTTCCTTAATCTCTTGTATGTTGTAGTATGGGGTTTTTCCTTCTTGGTGATATTATCAACTAGTATAGAATTTATTTTTACTATTTCTATATGTGCAATACGAAATGAGAAACTCATGCCACCATTTCCCACGCCTATATTATTACCCAATGCCATCATATTTTTTGGTACAAAGTAGTGTAGAATTAGTTTTTTGTATTACCCTTTTCAATGAAAAGTTAAATAGTTTATTGTGGTCATTATTCCCCAATGTCACGAACAAGAATCGAATTATTATTATGGGTAAAAAGTAGTTTAAAATTTCCAATGCCCCTATTCACACTATAAACAGATTCCCCGACAAAATAGCATGTAATTATGCAATAATGATTATTGTGGTCATTATTACGTAATGTCACAAACCAAGATGGAATTATTATTGTGGGTAAAGAAGTAGTTTAAAATTTCCAATATCCCTTTTCAAACTATAAACAGATTCTACGACAAACTAGCATGTAATTATCCAATAATGCTTCAAAGGTTATGTTAATAATCCACTCATCAACATAGTTTAAGAGAACACATACCATTTAATAAATAGGCCACAAACCTGTACACCAATAGTGCTCCCAATCAAGATTGATTCAATTCGGGTAAATGAAAAGGCTGAACATACGAATAAAATTGTATGCAACCAAGACATACTGCCATACTATTGGGATCAAAACTATTAATCATTGTCATTACAAAAAAAAATGAGCATAAAAAAACATTAATCGACAACATTCATGCATTTTCTTTCACAGTGGAGTAACCACTGCTTCAATGAGTTCGGCCTTGAATATATTCATGAAATCGCTGTCAACATCAGGTGAAAAGTTTTTGTTCATCACTTCATGTTTCATGAAGTAACATGTAAATATCACACAGTCATTCCTAGAGCATTTGTACAAAAAATAAAAAGGTAAGTTAATATATAATCATCGTAGCATTTTCAAAAATCTAATACCTAAGATAAATTGGTTGCGTCTCCCCCTATGAAGGTAAGTCGATGATCGGGATAACAAGTAGTTGTTAATCCTGCATCGAAAGCGTCAACAAAGCTTTTGCTTTTTCCTCCGACTTAGCTTCATTAATCTTCTTCTACATTGAATAAAAAATGATATTTTCAGGTGTTATGATTTAGTAAAAAGTAGATAGTCAAACTAACACGATCTAGAACCCAAGTAGTTACAAATTTATCGAACGTACCAGTTTGACCACGTCAGCAATGTAATTATCTTTTGTAGTATTCTTTCGAGGCCTCTTCAAATTATAAAATCTCTAATGCTCTCCCCCAACATCAAAAACCAACAGAGTCTAGTGGTTCGCTCATATGCTATTATTGTTCCCTGTATACCAGATTGGTAATAAAATTAACATTCTCATCCCTCGAGGCTTGAACTTCCTCACCTAACAGCTCTTTGCTCTGGAGATGAACAATCCATGTCTATATATAATAGATATACATTGTTGTTCGAAAACTGGTTTATTCCAATTCACATAATTCATTTTTTAGGGTACTTTGGAATCTGAGGCGATTACAAACTTCTCACAGTTTTTTTGCAAGTTGTTCAAATTAATTATAAACTACTCTATTCACTTTCAGACTTCATACAAACAGTTCCATACTACTAAGAATATCAAAAAAAAATTGATACTTTGACTCCCACACCTACAATTCCATGCTACTTTGTACACCAATCACACTACAAGTTGAAGTGCAATATCGAATTAAAAACTACTCACATATTGTGTTCCAATTCTTGCAAATTAATTACAAACTACCATGCTTACTTTCTAACTTCATACCACTGAAAATCTCCAAGTTCTTGTGATAAAACAAACGAATCAAATAATTTAATTGCAGTATCGAGAATTATACCACGACAATTCCATGCTTCTCTGCACAACACCCACAGTAAAATGTTAATTGTGATATCGAATTACACAATACTCACACATTGTTTCCAAAATAGATAAGAAGTTGAATTTAAAAAAATAATTTTGCAGAGATACAAACTAGATAATCATATGCACAAACTGTAAAAATTCAGGGTGGCAAAAGAAAAAAGTACATAGTGCAAAAAAATAAAAAATCCACAACTACTTCAACCAAATTATAATAATAATAATAAATTCCAAACCACCCATAAAATAATAACCCGATACATAATTCCATACTGCTAAAAGAAACTGCAGATTTTCTTATTTGGATTTCTTAGTTTTCTATATCTCCCCGAGTACCTTGATTCATAAATAAACTTTGCATATTTAATTCGAGCAGTACTAGTTGTGTTTTTTTATTTTTCTTCGACAGCCTCAACATCTCAAATTGAGGGGAAAATCAGCGGAAGCGGCAACAGAATTGGAGAAATCAAAACCCTTCTTCATGGAATCAAGGATATTTTGAGAGATTTTGAGCGATTGTTTTGTTTGGTTTCAATTGTATGCTGGGTTAGGAAAACTGCGCTCATGAAACATATTGAGTTGTGCAATCGGGATTATATATATATATATAGGATTGGGTTCAAATGAGGACTCCGTCATTATATGTGAACCTAGGGACTAATCCTGGCCTTAGATCTAATATTGCAAAGTGCAATTATATGTCCAGGTTCATTGTGCTTTTTACACAGTACTGTAATGCTAAAATCAGTCCAGTTTTCTTAATTTAATTATATATATATTTTTTTTATGTTTTAAAACATGAAATATGTATCTTAAATTGTAGATCTTGAGAATGTGATTAATTTGATATATATTTCATTCAAAACGAATAAAATTTGAAAAAAGTTATGGTTTGTTGAAGATTTGAGTTTCATTTCAAATTCTTGAATTTGCCAGTTTATAGACGAAATTTGCGATGCTTTTTGTATACAGTCGTAGTGTTGTTTCTAAAGAACAATGTAGTGCTCTTTGTAAACGTTGATATATGTCCAAAATACCATTTTTAATTAATTAATGCATTTTTTTACATTATTACCATGCTGACATGTCATGATTCTCAACCATCAAGATTATCCAATCTAATGGTCAAGATGAGTCCCTAGGTTCACATATAATGACGGGTTCTCATTTGAACCCAACCCTATATATATATATAGGGTTGGGTTCAAATGAGAACCCGTCATTATATGTGAACCTAGGGACTCATCTTGACCATTAGATTGAATAATCTTGATGGTTGAGATCATGACATGTCAGCATGGTAATAATGTAAAAAAATGCATTAATTAATTAAAAATGGTATTTTGGACATATATCAACGTTTACAAAGAGCACTACATTGTTCTTTGGAAAGCACATTAAGAAAAAAACACTACGATTGTATACAAAAAGCATCGCAAATTTCGTCTATAAACTGCAAATTCAAAAATTTGAAATGAAACTCAAATCTTCAACAAACCATAACTTTTTCAAATTTTATTCGTTTTGAATGAAATATATATCAAATTAATCACATTCTCAAGATCTACAATTTAAGATACATACTGCATGTTTTAAAACCATTTTTATTATATAAAATAAATAATAATATATATATATATATATATAAAATTAAAAAAAACTGGACTGATTTTAGCACTACAGTACTGTGTAAAAAGCACAATGAACCTGGACATATAATTGCACTGTGCAATATTAGATCTAAGGCCAGGATTAGTCCCTAGGTTCACATATAATGACGGGGTTCTCATTTGAACCTAACCCTATATATATATATATATATATATATATATATATATATATATATATATATATATAATTTGAATCGAAATTAATATCGAAAATGTGGCTCTGCCAGAGCCAGTATTAGAGTCAATAGAGGAGTATTACGATTATTAATTTTTCTTGGAAAAAAGCCAATTCACCCAAATTAATTTATCCAATTCTCCAACTAGTGTCAATATAAAAATAAATTATCACTTCTAAACATAATATTTACTTTAAAAATAAGTATTTATCATTAAATGCATATATTAAATTTAAATAACAACTAAACCTTTGGAGATGAATATCGACGAGGAAGACAATGGAAAGATTTTGCAACGACTGAATTACTCATGGGTTAAAACAGCTCAAGCTAAAGTTAGATAAAATGAAAAACAAGAGTTTGAGAAACTTAGCCAAATAAAATAGCTCAAGCTAGACTTAGGGAAAATGAAAAATGGATGCGACTGGATATCCGCTCGTTCATTTTCATTTCACTTCATTAGAAAATATTGAAAATAAAAATTTTAGGGAGATAAAATTTTTTGATAAGATAATGATTAAATATAATTTGAGTTTTTTAATTGATTAAATATAAAATTATTTGATAAATAAAATTTCAAATGAGACCCACAAGTTTTTGTATTTAATGATGGTGGAAATATGAGAGAAAGAAAATAAAATAAAGTTTTTGTGTGGTAGAAAATTAATGATAGTTGAAAGATAAGAGGGATGAGCGAAATAAATTAGAGAAATGAGGAAATATTTAAGTTATAAACAATCATTTGTTTGCTATTTTATTCTTTTATAGTTGAGGAAAATAAAAAATTTTGATTTCCAATAGAATGAGTTTGGGGAATTTAACCAAGTAAGAGATTTTTACTCACCAACCTTTGAGACAATGGACGAGACATGTTGAAATGTCATTGCGTTAGAAATTGAAATCCCTAATTTTGAAACACTCTAATGCTGGATCATGTACTCACTCGTGATTGAGCCGGCAAATTTGTGCCCGGCCCGGTTTCAGTCGGGCCTGGTCCATGGAATCCCTTGCACAAGTAATCGGGTCACTTTTGGCTCGGCCCAGCAGGCCCGTTTGCTCATGCTGGCGCGGCCCAGCCCAATTTTAGGAGTTGGCCCGTATACTCGTGATACTCTTGCGGTATTTAAAGATACAAAAGGCAGCCGAAGAATAAAAAATGAGGAGCAAAACAGACCCAACAGATTCATAAGATGAAAATAGCAATTTCCAAAACTCCACAAGAGAGAACAAAAAATGAAGGTGGTTCTTCAATGCGCAAGGTTTTCAAATATTTCAGTTTAAGACTCACTACTAGTCAAAACCAAAACTTTTCTCATTATTATTAAAAACAGGTCCCCAAACATGATCCCTGATACTGATTACATTCCGCAAGCACAATCTCTGACAACAGGTTTAGTAGGGCTTCACGGGTGCACGGAAGCTTGCTCCAGCATACACTGCTTCAGAACCGAGTTCTTCTTCGATCCTCAACAACTGCACCCAATTATCGCAAATTAGAAAATCAATTATTTCATCCAAGAAACACAATCCAACAAAATCAATGCACCATATGATTTTTTATTAAATTTTTTTATTAAAAATGGAAGTGTAAATATCCTTATCCTATTGAGTATTTATGATTGTATAAGAAAAACAAACACATTGTAATTCAGAAACATAACTATATTTTAGTTTAAAAATAATTCGTAATTTTGTAATTTACTGAAATTAAAATTAGATACCTGGTTGTATTTTGCAAGACGTTCGGATCTGCAAGGAGCTCCGGTCTTAATTTGGCCCTGCAAATTTGGCCAAGCAACAGATTAGCAGTGAGTCTTAAACTGAAATGTTTGAAAAGCTGAATAAAACTGAGGACGTAATACTAAATTTTTTAACATATAGTTACCGTAGCCAATCCAACAGAGAGATCAGCAATGAAAGTGTCCTCAGTCTCTCCACTGCATCCAGAATGAAATTTTTTTATTATCCAGCAACATAACTAGATATCTACCACACTCACCAAAAAAAAAAAAAAGAAGTCGAGTTTCATACCTGCGGTGACTGGCCATAACACCCCAACCAGCATGCTTGGACATTCTTACTGCCTCGATACTCTCAGTCACAGACCCAATTTGGTTAACCTGGTAGTCAGACAAGAGGCATTATGGATCCACAAAGGTCACGTAGGACAGTTACCCCGTTGAAGTCCAGTCAAATTACCAGAAAATATTTATTAAAAAAAATCTTCTAAATTACAAATACCCCATCCACATTTGTTTCTATTTTACAAATTACACCCTCAAAGGGGTTGTTTGTTATTTTGAAAGACTAGATTTTATTTTATTTTCAGTGTAAACCTAAGAGGTAAGTTTTGGTCCACTAAGAAAAAGGGTAAAATTTGTAATTTACAAACAATATATTGATTACCTTAAGAAGAAGAGCATTACAGGTCTTCTCCCTGATTGCCTTCTCAACTCTCTGCACACACATGAATAATAAACACAAACAGTAAGGAAACATAACATTTAATCTGCAAAAGTGCAAACCGGCTTTCAATTGACAAACACCAATCAATCACCTTGGGATTAGTGACAAGAAGATCGTCTCCGACTATCTGCACTTGTGTTCCAATTTCTGTAGTCATCTTGGCATAGTGCTCCCAGTCATCCTGGTCAAATGGATCCTCAATGGACACAATAGGGTATTCAGCAACGAACGACTTGTAGAGATCCTTGAGTTTGTCACCAGAGATCTTTTGCGATCCATTATTGTTCTGTAAAAAATATTATACAATATTAGCAAATTATTCTTAGTGCACCCCTTTGGGTAACAATTTTGTTATTTTATTCAAGAATTAAGCAACTTGCCTCTTCCTTGAAGTTCAAATCGTACGTCTTGTCTGTTCCGTAAAATTCAGAAGCAGCAACGTCCATTCCGATAACAACCTAGGCAGAATTAATAGCCACGCATTAGTAACATATTGAGTGAAAAACCTATGAATGAAGCAAAAAGGTGGGAAATGGAAATAAAAACACTCACTTTTCCAGTATAACCAGCTTTCTCGATAGCTGTCTTCAGCAATTCAAGACCTTCCTTGTTTTCCTGAAGAAGCAATTAAATTGAAACGTGAATAATATAGAACATGTATAGGAATGGAGGTCCAATGCATTTAATATGTGAATTAGAAAACATTTTTTCCCCTTGTTTTTGAAAGTTTTCCAAGAAATTTTATTTATCCTTTGAAAACAGAACTCGAAAATAATTCTTTTTGAATTTTCGAAACACACACAAGCACACACATATTATATATAATTATTAAAAGTCACCTGAATGTTGGGAGCAAAGCCACCCTCATCGCCAACATTGGTGGCATCTTGTCCGTACTTCTTCTTAATAACAGCCTGAAATCAAAGTATATAAGACAATTTAGCAGAGAACAAACCTTTAATTCTAAGAACCAGAAATTGATCAAAATAGAAATAAAAGCGACTAAGAACTATGAATTGCCTTCAAATGGTGGTACACTTCAACACCCATCTTCATAGCCTCCTTGAAAGAAGCAGCTCCAGTGGGAAGAATCATGAATTCCTGCAGCAAAGAAAAAAAAGTTTGTGTCAATTAAGGTTGTATTATACAATCAGCTACATTTCAACACAACTACAACCAGAGACATGCCTGCATGGCAAGTTTGTTTCCAGCGTGTGATCCACCATTGATGACATTGAAAGCAGGGACGGGTAGCACGAGCTTCTTGTTACCAGCTAGGTTGGCAATGTGCTGAAACCAGAAAGATCAATCTTTTGTAATCATCATATGGCACAAATAGCAACAACAAAGATAAGAATAATAATAACAAATTATTAAAAAAATCTCAGTATACCTTGTACAGAGGTATATTGAGGACAGCGGCTCCAGCTTTACACAAAGCAAGGGACACAGCAAGAATGGCATTGGCTCCAAGCTTTACACAGACAAAAATATAAATATTGCTCCCAAGAAAGAGAGAAAAAAATTGTACAGACATATCAAATTTATATACGCATATACCTTTTGTTTGCACCAACCCCACTCATTCTGGGTTCCATCGAGCTGCTGAACCATGAAATTGTCAATACCGGTCTGATCTGTCGGGTCCTGTAACAGAAACCACAATAGAGTTTACTCTTCAATATTGTAGGAACGATAGTTAAAACAATTTTCAAAATTATTTTATCAGCATACCTTCCCAATGAGGGCAGGTCCAATGATACTGTTGACATTGCTAACAGCCTACACGAAACATACCAACCAAAAATAAACATTACTAAATGGCAATTTTGATTTTTGGATGAACAAGTAACCCGATTATCTATAAGAACAAACACTAACCTTTGAGACACCCTTGCCAAGGTAGTCTGATCCTCCATCTCGGAGTTCAAGAGCCTCATAAATTCCTAAAATAAGAGAATAATTTTTTAATTTATATAAATAATACATATGTTAACAAAAAACGCATAGATATCACATAGTTCCCAAAACAATTGTCATTTTAAAGGATTTCACTTTCACACAGATTTTAAAGTAACAATCTACCTCATTTAATCTAGAGATATTTTTACTGTATTTTTTATTAAAATGTTAAGTTTAGAAACAATAAATAACAATAAATAGGGGTGGTTTTGGAAGTCTTAGCCAAAGACAACGATTATTTTGGGATAACAGAGAGAGGCTAAATAACCATTGTTTTCCGATTCAAGAGATTTTAAATCACCAATGACAATGCTCAATGCTCATCGAAGCTAAACATGTTTCCATAGACTGAACTCTAAATTAAACTGGCATTATCAAATGATGAAATCGAACTAAACATTTAAACAAACACTCACAAGTACAAGTCAGAATCACAAAAAAATAATAAAAATTGTGCATGTTAACAGATCTTACCAGTGGATGCACCACTAGGAACAGCGGCTCTAGCCAAAACTCCATTTGATAGATGGATATCAACCTAAAAGGTAGGCAAATTCATGCATTGAAAACAAATAAATTTAATCGAACAAATAAATTTCTAAAAATCAAATCACTGTTTTATCGCCAACTTAAAACAAAACTTCAGCCAATCTAATCTAATCGATAGTTATTTCACCAATAAGAAAACAAAAATAGGTCGACAAAAGGTAAAATTGAGAAAGATGAACAAAAATAGATCGATAAAAGGTAAAATTGGGAAAGATGCAATAGAAAGATGGGTAAAGGACGAACCTCGACCGTAGGATTGCCACGGCTGTCGAAGATCTGACGGGCCTTGACGCTCTTGATAGTGGCCATTTTCAAAGAGAGATTAGATCTAGAAAGAAAGAAAGATGAGCGGCTTGAGGGGAGGTTTGGTTTGGAGTGAGAGAGAAAAGTAGTGAGGACAGACACTGTATATGTAGAGGGTTGAGGCTAATTACAGCCGTTGATTTAAGTGTGATTAAAAAGATTGTTTGGACAACAAGAAATAGTTTTGAGTAATTTTCTGTGTGCTCGTGGAATTTGGCATCGAGAAGTGGGAATTTGTTCAATAAAGGCAGGCAATTCTTGTGTAAAAATGGAAAAAATATTAATTAATGAACCTTTAATTGTTTTCCATTATCTTGTGATAACTAAAATGAAATAATAATAATAATATTTGGACATTGTCGATTTTTTTTTTATAATCAACCAAATTTATAAGATTGAATGAGTATTTGCTGACATCAAGTGAAATTATATACAATGTGCCAAAAGATTGTGCAATGGCATCTGAATCAATTTTGAAAGAGCAGTACTGTGAGACCATTAATGTTATGGTTTCATATTAAGACCATACATGAGAATAACACAAAGAAATTAAAATATCACGAAACATACGTAAAATATCATAATATAAATATTATTAAAATATCACAAATAAAAGAATTTAATTGTGAGAACGATCACAAGAGTATTCGCCGTATTTGTCAGTTTCAAGAGGCTTTTCATACATTTATTTCCTCTCTGAATTCATTTAAAAATGTACCTATAATAACAAAAGTCAACTATATATGATAGTGATACACACATGACAGTAATGAATACTAATTTGAAACAAATTATTTAGCATTGGGTATTTGAAAACAAACGAGAAAATATCATCTAACGACATTGAATATATTTTTAGACTGAACTTGTCAAGCTAAAAGCTGGAACTTCAATATATTGTTAAAAATTATCGATTGTTCATTTGGTTTGTGGAATGAAACCAAGTTAGTTGTTACAAAAATTGGTGATCGAGTTTTGAAGGTTAAAATTCTGATAGGAATTAATGCAGATGAATTAATACTGATACCTCGAATGATTATCACACAATTTGGGGTTGGCTTTTAAATTACAGCTACCACAATTTTCGGTGATCGTTTCTCACGCGAAGACGATCAACAACAGTTAAGAACTAAGGGGATGCTTGGTTGGTGGGTTTGGGAAGTGGGCGATGGATTATCAAACCCATTAACCTCGACAATCAAACCCATTTACATTCTCATTCCCAACAAATTCACCAAGCATCTCCTAATTCTTTTATGTTTGTCTTTTCTTGAAGAAGTCGATTTTTCAGTCATAATCTCAATTGTACGTATTATATCAAAAATGATCAATTTAATTTGCAATGGTGTAAAGAAACATAGTAAGTAAATTATGAATGTTATGTATAAGAGATTTTGTCGTAATTTATAAATTACATTCCTTCCAATAATAATCTTTCTATAACCCAAATTTCTTATTATTATTAACTATCATTTGAATATATATATAGAGAGAGAGATTTTTATATAATTATTCTAAATTAATAATTTTTAAATATTTCGGTACGTAATTTTTATACATGATAGTGATAGACACGGTGTAAACTACTCGCTAAGTTCTGAAGGAGCTCGACAGACTTAATTTTAGAGAACAAGAACAAATTAACTTCACAACGTAAATGTTGATTGAACAATAAGAAAAATTTAGAGGTGGAATATTATGACCTTAACAAATTTATTAATGACATGTGTATGAGGCCAAAATTACATATTTTCATAGGCAATCGATAGAAAAGATGTCAACAATACCAATTTTAGTATTGAAAGAGAAAAATAAATAATTTTACTAAATACATTTCCCCTTTCAAATAAAAAACAAACAAACCCAAGCTTGCGGAAATTTCAATTTACTCTATAATATGGATGTTGAAATTTAACAAAAATTGAAAACCTTGGGCAACCCAAATACTCAAACGCAAGGTTCTCAAGAAGAATATTCCAATATTTCACCAGAAATCGAAAAAAGCATATTCCAATATAGCATATGCTATATATGCTTTCCATCCACCTACCCTAAATAGTTAAAAAGGAAGAAAAAAACAAAATACGAGAAAAAGGTAACATGAAGGAAAAAGGAAAAATCAAGAATAAACAGCCCTTAGAATTAGTGGTGTTGATGACGGTTCGTTCAACCGAAAAACCGCTGGTTTCGGTTAACTGTTGACCGACGATTTCAATTAGAACCAAAATCGTGAATCGATTTCCGACGGTTCAGTTTCGATTCAGTAAAATCTTAAACCGTGAACTGTCGATTTTTTATTTTTTATTTTTTAAAAAGAGAATCAACGGTCGAGAACAACTTAAAAAAAAAAATATATATATTCTGGCTAACCGCCAGTTACGAACCGAATCGACGATTTTCAAACCATAATCGAAACCGGTACAAACCAAAACCAAAACTAATTTTTGTCCAGTTCAATTACGGTTTAGGTTTTTCTGATTAAAAAAACCAACGATTTGTAACCGCTAATTAAAAAACCGTCCGATTTTAACTGGATTCGCATGTCTAATTAGAATATCCGCAAATAAACTCGCGCGTGATAATATTGTTCATGAATCACGCAGAAACGGCAGAAGTCCATCCACTGCAAATATATTAATAGAAAACAATTCATAAATCAATTTCAGAATAATTTTGATTTAAATAATTTGGTGTCTTGCGCATGGAGTTGTGTGTCACGCACAATTATAGATGCAACAAATTAAAAAAAAAAAAAAAGGAAAAGAAAGACCACTAAGGTCAAAAGGAAGCTGAAAAACCACTGTATTACACATTTCACACACATGATGATGCAAACAATTTTCTCCAATATTTCATACACAATAACAAGGATCATTCAATTTAGATTTTAGACAAGCCACTTGTTTTCAGCTTCAAAGTGACACCAAAATCTCAGAACACATCCAACAACCATCTTTCAAACATAAACAACCATTTTCTTTTTCTTCTCGTATTCGGACTTCTTACAAACATCCATTTTCTTTTTCTTCTCGTATTCGGACTTCTTACAAACATCCCGGTAAAATATCAAACAAATTCCCCCCCACTCCCACCCCAAAAAAAATGGTCAGCATAATTACAAACTCAACGAATAGCCCCCAATCATCTACTCGCACTCCCAACATTATAATCACTTCCATCTCCAAAATCCACCTTTTCGACAGCACCGTCTCCCAAACCCAACCCGTATCATCACTAAAGTCAACCCCACACCTGATCACTTCAGTGAAAAATCCTCATCTCCGATTTTCAAAGTCAACCTCTCGAATCATTTACATCATCACATTACAGGAGCAGCTGAAATATCCTCACTCGAGCCCTCGTCAACTCCCTTAACACTCATCTGTGAGCTAACAATCTCCACCTCCTTCAACCTCCCTTCCTCTCTCAAACCAAATATGAGCTCGTTACAAACAGACGCACGTGGCAGAAACCCAATAATCAACATCTTCTCATACCACACATATGCCCCATCAAAATCCCTCAATCTACAATGCCCTTCGATTAAAGTGTTGAAAGTCTCATCGTTCGGGCCAACCCCATTTCCGACCATGTCGTCGAAAAGATCCCTCGCTCCCTGCACATACCCTTCCTTCAACCGTCCCGCGATCAAGCTATTGTACGTCATCTTATCGGGACGGATACCCAGTTTCAACATCTCACGGCACAAGTCATTTGCTCTCTGAACGTCCCCGTGTTTCACATAGCACTGAACGAGCTCGTTATAAATAACTCGATCGGGTGTCAAGTTCAATTGAGATATTTCCTCGACGAATTTCTCCACGAGGTCGATCCTGTCCTCTTTACTTACTATTCTTATTAGAGGATGATACGTGTTTAGCGTCGGCTTGATACCCGAAATTTTCATCTTCTCATACAATTCCAAACACTTGTCCAAATTACGTGCAGTCGAGAACCCGGATATCAAAGTATTGAATGTAATAACATCCGGAGTCAAACCTTTGTTTACGATACTAAAAGCTAATTCTTCGGCTTCTAAAAGCCTACCCTTTTTGATCAGCCCTTTCAAAAGCACATTGTATGTAACAATTGTCGGAGATATATTACTACATAATAAATCATTAAAAAATCTAAAAGCCTCATTAATATTACCTTCCGTGCAATACCCGTCTATAATCGTATTGTAAATCTGGACGTTCGGCAAAATGCTCCTCGTCAGCATATCTTTAAAAATGACCTCGGCTTCTAGAAGAAGACCCTTCTTGCAGAAACTATTTATCAAAGACCCGTAAGTGACAACGTTAGGCTTTAACCCATTAGTCTCCATTTCGTCGAGATGTTGCAAACACTTTTCGAACAGGCAACTTCGACCATATCCGTCTATCAAGATATTATATGTCTGCACGTTCGGACAAAGACCATTCACCTTCATTTTCCCAACCCACTCGTTCGCATCGTCCATCCGGTCCAATTCACAGAATTTGTTTATCACCGAATTATACGTCACGCAGCTAGGCTTCAACCCCTCGTTTTCCATTTCTCCAATAGCTAAAAGTGCCTTCTCGACATGTCCCACTTTGCAATAACCGTTCACCATGGTATTTAACATCACCTCTGTTAAAACGTCACCACGTTCCTTCAACTTCGTCAAGAACTCCTCGGCTCTATCCATTTTCCCTTCCTTACACAAAGCATTTATCAAAATACTAGAAGTGTACCGATTCATGCTCACCCCTTTCTTAATCGCTTCATCGTACAAAGCCACCGAAGCCTCAACATCCCCTCGCCTCGAATGCCCATCGAAAAGAATACTGTAAGTAAACCCATCGGGCATGAACCCATGCACGCTCATTTCCTCCAGAACCTTGTTAGCCTCTTCCATTCTCCCCATTTTACAGAGCCCGCTGAGTAAAGTGTTGTACGTCACGATATTCGGGCCCACGTCGTCATTTTTCATCTTCTCTCTGAAACCAAACGCCCCCTCTAAGTCCCCCGATTTACAACACCCGTCGATCAGGCTATTGTAGGTCACTCTATTCGGAGCCACGTTTCTCCTGAGCATTTCGTCGAACAGGTTCCTCGCATCATCCACTCTTTTCTCCTTACACAACCCGCCAATCAGAACATTGTACACAAACCCGTTGGGCCTCGCCCCGCATTTCTTCATCTGATTCATTAACTCCAAACCTTTCCCTAAATCTCCCAATTTCACCGCCGATTGTATAGCTTTCCCGTAACTGAACTTATCCACCCAAACCCCAGAATCAACAGCATCGGAAAAAATCTTCAGAGTCTCATCGAATTTGTTCGAACTCACCATAGATTCTAGAAAAACATTAAAAGCAGCGATCGAAGGGAAATTACCTTCATTTCTAACCAGGTTGTACAATTCGGCGGCGTCATTGGGACGCTTTGACTCCGCGTAAACTGTCAGAAGAGTGTCCGTGAAACCCGGCTTCGTGTGCGGCGGCGGCGAAGACTGCGAGAAGCCATTGTAGAGTTGGGAAGCGGAGTGAAGAGGAATGAGGGCTCGGAGGTGATTTTTTGCGGTTTCGGTCCGGTTTTGTTGGATGAGAACCCTAATCTTTCGGAGGTCTTCTAGAAGATGGGTTTGGGAAGTCGGGTCTGTGATTGAGGAGGTGCAGAAGAGTTTGGATGTAGGAGTTGAGCGCAGTTTTGAAGGAAGAAGACGACTTAAGCCTCTCACCATGTCAGTGTTAGTTCGAATGCTTGGAAATGTTTGGGTCTCTTTCGGCAACATATGTAAGCAATGTTTTTAGACTGGACCGGTCAATAAATCGGGCTGACATCTGCATTCTTGGGTTATCGATTTCACCGCCAGATTACCTGGACCAATTCGGTTGAACCACCCGTCCAAAAACGGCATTAGATCAGGTGCACCGCAGAGTACATTGCTACTCGATATAAACAAATGCCATAGGAGCAATTGCAATATTAGTAATATCTTTTTTTTCTCGTTAATGAGCTTATTTGGTCCAAATAATAATGGGATTGATTCATTAATCTCATATTCTAGAATGATGCTCTATAATAGAATCTATTGACTTTATTTTAATAGTGGATGAAGGGAAAGCTAATGGTTCAAATAAATCATAAACATAGATTGTCTTAGTATAAAGTTCTCCTTCATTGTGAGAATTTTTCTTATCTTCAATATTTCAACCATAACTTAGTTTGCAGGACTGAAAAATCGTCCTACCTCCTTACTCATAAATTTGCAAGCGAGCTATTAGAGATTAAAAAAAGTTTAGAATTTCGATGAGAAAATTTGTAACAGCTTCTTACGGAGAAGAAATATTTTAGATACTTATGTGTTATTGTTAATGCATAAATTAACTATAATTTCGAAACATTAATGTCGCCGAGATCTGATTTATTGGAGTAGTTGTATTGTTCATAAATATGTCGGGATTTTCTTGGAAATTGAATTCCCGGCATGGTGGAACTCCATTTTAGTGAGTTCTCAACGTGGAACCAGTGAGCTCAGGATACAAACATGGAACTAGACGTGTTCAAACGGTTCGAACCGTCGGTTTGGTTTGGCAAAAAACCTCAAACCGCAACCGAACCGTGAAACCGGCCGGTTGCCGGTGGTTTGTGAACCGCCGGTTCACGGTTTGGCCACGGTTCGCTTGGCCGGTTTTTGAACCGGTTTGTTTTTTTTGTTTTTTTTTTAGGTTTTAAAATTCATGTGTTTGATTTTTTCCCTATGCTTATTTTTAATTTTATTAAAAAAAATGTGAGTTTAAGTGATAAAATATTAATAACACTTTGAATTAATTCAAAAAAATTAAAAAGAAATTAAACTTGAACTATTTAAAGTATTATAAGTTAAAATAAGAAATTTTATTTAGAATATTTGAAGTTTTTGAAGTTAAAATTTTTTATTTTTCTATTATATATATATATATATATATATATATATATATATATATATATATATATATATATATATATATATATATATTTAAATGTATGAGGTTAAGTGAGAAAATAGAACTAACAATTTGGAATTTTGAATTAATTAAAAAAATTGAATTTTTTAAAAATATTTGAAGTTAAAATAAAATTTTATATTAGAATATTTGAAATCTTGAATTTAAGTGAGAAAATATAAGTAATACTTTTAATAAATTTAAAAAGAATTAACAATTTTCAAATATTCAATTTTAAAATTTGAAATTATTACTTTAAACAATTGAAACAACGTATATATTAAATTGTAACTCCCCAACCTTAAGATCAAAGTACACATAATTTCCTCGTAGTACTTACTCTAGAGAGGGTGAAAGATATAAGTTATCACAATTTTATTAAATTGTAAAAACGATTAATATCTCCATCGCGTTCGTGTGGCTATTACTTATAAGATCATGGTTTTTTTTTTTATTGATCACCAGTTCAAAACATCGAATGAGTTTGGTGTTAAAAATGACTTAGAAAATAAGTATTTTATAAATGTATATAAAAAAAAAATGGCTGTTTGAACCGCCGGTTCACAGTTTGAGAAATACTCAAACCGTAACCGAATCGCCTTATTGGCGGTTCCGGTTCGAACCGTGGTCAACGGTTCGAACCGGCAGTTTGGCCGGTTTGTGCAAACCGCTGAACACCTCTACATGGAACTCACGAGTTTCATGTCAGTAACTGCTATCGTGACTAGGGTAATAATGGGATATATGGTAGATATCGATAGGCTCATGGAATATATCGTGAATTCAGAATTTTATTTTATTTTGAATTGTGTCTTTTTTTTCTTTCCTGAATTTAGTATTTTTAATATTTTGTTTATACCATCCGTATCGAAGAAAATGATTCGTTGTTCTTTGTGTTGCAGATGAGTTGGTGTAGTTTAAATACTTCGCTTTGGTGGATATTAACAATGTCTTGGAGTATATTATGGACAAAGCGAGATGGTTTCCATTTCTTTTGTTGACAATTATTATGAATGCCTTTTGGTAACTGCAAGATGCACTACAAAAAAATCCGGCATTACTGGCGGATTTCCTGGCGGCCAAAAAGCCGCCAGGAATGCTGACGGGTATGCTGGCGGAACAATATGCTGGCGGATTTCCTGGCGGTCATGGCCGCCAGTATATAGCCCCGTCAGCATGCCCTCAGGGATGAGGCGGGAATTTATCCCGCGTAACTATCCTGACGGGCCTGCCCGTCAGGATATATTTTTGATTTAAAAAAAAAAACAAAAAAAAATATGCTGACGGCCGTGGCCGTCAGCGTGAAATTTTTAATTAAAAAAAAATAAAAAAATATATGCTGACGGGTAAGACCGTCAGCGTTTAAGTGTAATCCTGACGGGCATGGCCGTCAGGACTGTGACCTAAAAATCGGGCCTCCTCCTTCCCCGCCTCACTTTCTCTCTTTCTTTCTCTCTCTTTTTTCTCCTTCTCTCCCCCGCCGCATCGCACCGCCGCCGCTCCGCTCGCCGCCGCCGCTCCATTCCGAAGCCCAGCCCGCCTGCCACCACCACCGCCTGCCTCCCACCGACGCGAACGCCGCAGCCGAGCCTAGCCCACCTCCGCGCCGCTGCCGCCCAGCCCACCTCCGCTGCACCGCCCAGCCCACCTCGCCACTGCGGCCGCCTGCCTCCACCGCCGCAGCCGAGCCCAGCCCGCCTGCCACCACCACCGCCGCAGCCGGCCAGCCCAAGCTGCCGCCCGTCGCCTCGTCACCGTCGCCTGCCCGCCGCCCGTCGCCTCGTCGCTGCTCCAGGTAATTTTTTTTCAATTTTAATTTTATTTTTTTGTATATTTATATTAGTTATATTTTTTATATAATTGTTATTTATTAATTATTATATAATTATTTTTAAAGGTTAGGGTTTAGTGTTTATTTAGGGATTAGGGTTGAAATATGGGTTAATTAGGAACTAATTATAGAATTAGGGTTTAATTTAGGTTTAATTATATAATTACTCTTCAATTAGGGTTTAATTTAGGTTTAATTTGAAATTATGTAATAATTTAGGATATAATTTATAATTAGGGTTTTATTTAGGGTATAACTTAAAATTATGTAATAATTTGGGGTATAATTTGTAATTAAGATTTAATTTAGGTTTAATTTGAAATTAGGGTTTCATTTAGGAACAATCAATTAATTAGAGCCCAATTTAGTAATAATTACATAATTAGGGTCCAATTTAGTAATAATTACATAATGTAGGGATCAAATTAGGAACAATTAATTAATTAGGGCCATTTTAGTAATTATTACATAATTAGGGTGCAATTTAGTAATAATTAAATAATTAGGATCTAGTTTAATAATAAATACATAATTAGAATTCAAATTACGAACAAAGAAATTGTATATATATTGTTCATGCATGGGAGGCCGTGGTGATCGGCCGGGATTTAAAAGAAATTGTATATATATTGTTCATGCATGGGAGGCCGTGGTGATCGGCCGGGATTTAAAAAAAAATTGTATATACATTGTTCATGCATGGGAGGCCGTGGTGATCGACCGGGGTTTAATTTTGTTTATATATATTATTGTCATTGGTGTTGTTGGTTGTATATCGTCGGATGTTGACATGGGTTACGGCGCCGGCCGGGAGGTGTTGTCCCTCCAATAGCGGATTTTCAAATCTTATTTATAAAAATGTGATAGGGTGTCACGGGATTTTATTTAAGTTTTCGAAATATTTTTAAAAAAATGTGACGGTGGTAATTGCTTATTTGGAACCTTGGCGAAGTGACGCGATGCATATAAATCACTTGTTTCATAATTAATATCATATAGAAAAATTTGAAACGAAGTTTCGAATTATTCCACTTTTCCTTAGACCCGTTTGAGATTTAGTATCAAATATAGAGTTTGATACTAAATTTCGAATTGTCCTATATTTGGACAGTTTGAGAATGTGACTTGTAGTATGGTTAT
>BMAC01000911.1:281711-298758 GCA_014905375.1 Phtheirospermum japonicum | reverse complement strand
GACGCACCCGCCCAACCGACGCGCGCGCCAGGCAGCACCGACGCCGAGCACCAGCACGCGTCAGTCGACGCACCGTCGACGCTCCGTCGACGCGACGGCCCAGAATCGGGAATTTTAGGGTTTCTTATGCTCCAAGTCAAGAGAAATCTATTTAAACCCTTCCAAGTCCATCCCAAAACACACTCTCCTACCCGTATATATTGAATTCTTGATCGTAAGGTTCGAGAACAACACCATCCTCATCCCAATAACAACAAGTGATCAAGATTGAAGATTCGTGGATCACCAAGTTTCAACTGTCCGTTCGTGATCAGTTCTTCGACCAAGATCATTCATCCCTCCGGAGTAGCCGGAGAATTTACTACGCTTTCTAGTTTAATAAGTACTCTAAACCTTTTATTCGGTTTCTTAGTTTAATTTATGCAATTAAGTAGTAGTTTCTAATATTTGTTCTTGAGTTATTTGATGTTRCAAACCTTAGATATTTTTGGTATTGAATTCGTAATCTTTAGTTTAATTAATGCTTAGTTATTATTCATGCTTGGATTAGTTTACTTCGTTTAKATTTCYTTCTAGATAATTGATGTTCGTTTATGCTGGTTAATCTTATTTTAAGCTCTTAGAATAATTTCTCTAGTTTATAAGTTCGAATAGCTGAATTCAGTTTCCTAGTTTTAATTATAGTTCTTGCGTTTTAAATTCCTAGTTAATCAAACAATCAACCCCCCCAATGTATGTGAATTTAAGTTGAACAAACTGTTTGAGAATTCCGATTGTATATTCCTCGAGAGACGACTCGAGTCAAGTTGTCAAACTACGTGCGACCCCGTTCTCTTGCGGGCAAGCTATTGATCTTTTGACAAATTTTCATAAGTAGGCAACACAAAATCTTGAATCACATGTCATTATCACTCCTTTCCTCCCTAATGCCATTGTCTGTTTTTTTTATCAATAACTCTTCCCTCTTTGTTCTTTTCTTCATCTTTCTTCTTCATTCTATTGTATTTTTTGGGACTGCCAGGCATCTTCTCAGAAATAAGAGGTAACAAGGGTTCAATGCCAACCTCTAGCCACACCTCATACCCATGCAATGCTCCCATCATGTTTGCATAAGCTTTTATGGATATCTTCTTTGTGTAGTAGGGATGAACGTACTCCCCTGGATTCTTTCTCAGAGAAAACATAGCACGTATGGCATGGGCACAAGGAATGCTACTCAACTCCCACATTCTGCAGCAACATGTCTGATGTCCAAGATGCACCTTGAAAGAATTTCCCCATCCATTTTGAATTTCAAACTCATGCCTTCCTTTTCAATCATCTAATATCTTTACAATCTTGGGACATATGTCTCCTTCATATCTGCTCATTATATCCCTCTTCATATACATCTTCTTCATTATGCTTAATATCATTGCCTCCAACATCTCAATGATTGGCTTGCTTATAACACACAAGATTTGAGAATTGAAGCTCTCACTGTAGTTGTTCAGTAGAATGTCAGATTTTGCAAAGGTGCTAAAATGAGATCTGGACCAATGTTTGGGAGGTTTTTTCACCAGCCACTGAAATGCAGCCTCATCCCTTTTCTTCAACTCGTCCATGGCTTTATTGAAGTCTACCACCCTTGTTGCCCTAGCAGCACTCCACATTAGCTTTTCAATGCAAGCCCTTTGTGAATCGACTTGAAATTTTTGTATAGGTGTATCACACAGTTTATGTGTTCAACATCAGGCAGTAACTTCTCCATAGCATCTACCAAGCATTTTTGTTTGTCTGACATAACAGTCCATTGATGAGGATTGGTAATGTTGAAATCTTCAATCAGAAAAGTTAAAAATCAACTCCATGACTTCTTGTTCTCTTTCTCAACTATTGAATATGCAAAAGGGAACATATGATTATTCCAATAAAGCCCCACAACACTCAGCAAAACCCCACCTGCATGACTTTTCAGATGACATCCATCAAGACAAAACAAGGGTCTGTACCCATCTACAAAGACCCTCTTCAAAGCACCCCAACATATGTACAACCTCTTAAAAACCGGCTTATCATTGATCAAAGTTGGCTTGTTGTACCTAGATTAGTTTTCTTAATCTCTGCTACATATCTCCACATCATGGCGTATTGTTCAGAATCAGCAACACTCCCCATTTCACACACTTTTCTCTTGGCTCTATACATTGAGTGCTTCTTCACCACAATCTTCTGCTCCTTTTGCATCAATGCCATCATGGACTCTACTGGCCAGGTGGGGTTAGTACATATTTGATCCTTGTAAGTTTTAGCTAACCACTCAACATTAGCATGAGGAATTTCTTGCTTCCTATTACATCTATGTTTGCCATTAAATGTTTTAACAACCATGGTGTCCTCATTCTGATTTTTAGATGCATAAATAACCCAAGGACATGTCTGATGTTTACACTTAACCCGCACCTTATGCTTTTCATTGATTGTGAATAGAAGAACTCTCCCTTTCTTAATACCATGTTGTCTCACAGCTTTCCTAAATGTCTGTGTCAGGAAAGCACATGCCAAGTTCAAACTTAGGGTCTGTACCATTTACTTTATGGTCAAACATTGGGGCACCATTATGCATCTTTCTTTTTTTCACAACACTTTGTTTAGACCCTGATGCACTTTCATTAATTATATGCTTATCTGGTATATTCAACCCTCCCCACTTAGCATCTACATTTATATTCCCATCAAACAACACATCATCTTCTGATACGTCATATTCACTATCTAGAGAGAAATCAGACAACTCAGACTCACTATCACTATAAACTATGTCATCAAGTTCACTCTCATCACCCTCATCACTCTCATCACTCACATTGTCATCTTTTATATCAAAGTCTACACCCTCATTATTCTCTAAGTTCCCTACATCATCACCCATAAACTGCAATGGCTCATCTACACTTGGCAATTCAGACTCAGTAGCATTTGTGGGATTCTCATGTTCTATAAAAACACCCAATACCCTATTATTATCAATCCACTGCACCAAATTAACTACATCCGAGTCATCTTTTAGTAAAATCAACTTAGAACAATCATCTACCCCTCTCTTGCTATAATAGAACCTCATGTAATTTTCAACACCAACTTCCTTAGCCATGTTATGAAGCTCAACCATAGATATCAAATCTGCATCACACTAGTCTACATATTCAATACCACCCCCACAATACAATGTTTTCCCTATGGTAACAAACTTACTAGAGTGATTAAGTGCAATTGTGAAAAGTTCATCATAATCACCTGAAATAATGAAGAAGATACAAATAAGAACATGTAACCAGTTGTAGATTTGTAAGGTAAACAAAAACAAACCCTAACCCTAACACTGATAACATAAACAAATTTAAAATTCAGACATAAACATCAAAGCCATAACTTTTGACAAAACAATGCATTAAATAACCTTCAAAGATTAAATAATCATAAGTTCAAATCTTTCAACACAAAAAATATCATATATTATATTCCCAAACCCTAGGTAGGAATCTCATAATTAAAAATAAATCGTATGGTAAACTATAAAAATCAAAATAGTTAGGGGGTCAAAAAGTTTTTTTCCCTAAATTTTATGATTTATGTATACAAACCTTGAATATGAACAAAATAAATTAAGAATTCTGAAACTACAAAAATGTCAAATACTTACCTATATCCGTCGGGGGTTTCTCGCCTGACATGATAGAGATCATCTTGTCAATGGGTGGCGGCAGTGGGTGGAGGTTGCGCCAGTTGTGTTTCTTGGTGTGTCATCATTCTTTTCTTCTTCATTCTTTCTATCTCGCGTTTTTGCCTGCTCTTTGCTCTCTCTCTCTCTTGATTCTTAATGTATTTACTAGCATGGGTTGGGGAAACAATTTAGCATAATTGAATAGCAACGGTGGTTTAGATAATTATTTATTTATGTGGTTAATCAAAATGTTAAAAAAATAGAAAAAAGGGAACGGATATACGCACCCCAAAATATTATTAGTTGACCCCAAAATATTTTAGACAAAAATAGTCATAAATGAAAAGACTAAAATAACCTTACTACAATATATAATTAAATTTGAAAAAAATAAAATTTATGCAATTATATAAACAAAAACTAAATTAAGATGTGATTAAAAGTTGAAGAAGAACAATGCTTAAACACTCTCACTCGTCCTTCTTCTCTCACTACAAAAAACTCTCCCCCTTTTTTAAAAGAAACACCCAGGTGGGGCCCCATGGCATCCACCACCACCACCGCCGCCCCCCTCCACCATAAAAAGATCGTCGTCATCATGGGCCCCACCGGCTGTGGAAAGTCCAAGTTCTCCATCGACCTCGCCTCCAGATTCTTTCCCTCCTCCGAGATAATCAACTTCGACAAAATCCAGATATACCGTGGCCTCGACATCACCAGCAACAAGACTCCGCCACCGGACTGGAAAAATGTCCCCCCCCCCCCCCCCCACCTCCTCGGCGAGTTCCACCCCAACGAGTCCCACCCCGAGTTCACCGTCGCCGACTTATGCTCCGCCGCCATCTCCCAGATGGTCTTTTGCCGGAAAACGCCCTTCCTCGTCGGCGGGTCCAACTCGTACATCTATGCGTTACTGGCAAAGAAGTTCATCCCCGCCGCCGCCGCGAGCGTCTTCGGCGGGTCGAAGCTGGAGCCCGACTCGGCCCCGTTCTGCAAGGAGGCTCCGGTACAGCTGCTGCTTCATCTGGGTCGATGTGTTGCCGCTGGTGCTGAAAGAGTACCTGGGGAAGCGGGTTGACGAGATGATGGACTCCGGGATGCTGGAGGAGTTGGACGAGAATTTCGTCAGTGCTGGGCCGGGCTCGGGGAGCGAGTGTGGGCTGATCAAGTTGATCGACATGCCGAAGTTCGAGAGGTATTTCGAGAGGTGCGGCGACGATGATGACGTGGAGAGGAAGAGGGCATACGAGGATGCATTCTCATGTGGACAATTTTCCAAATCAAATGCTTAGCCGTAATAAAAACAAACAGTTTTACAGATAAAAATGAAAGCCAGGAGAAACAAAGAATTAGAAGAATTTAAAACAATAAGTACAGTTGGTAATCACCTATCCTTTTCGGTGGACTAGGGTTTAGTGTATGGAAATTTGGAGGTTTTTTCCTGACAACCTGAAATTGAACGAGATAAGTAGGCGGTTGCGAAGGTTTGTGGATTCTAAGTTTTGGTGGACAAGTATGACGGCGGAGGAATGGCAAATTGTGGCTGGAGTGTTAAGGAAACGGTGGCTTCTTCGGGGTGGACATCGGCGGGAGAGAGAATAAAAACGACGGACTGATCCAAAGGGCTTAATTGCAATTTTGGTTCTCTATTTTTATTATTATATTATATGGGGGTAATATGGGGTGTTTGTGGGGTTGATTTAGTAAAAATAAATATATTTTAAATATTTTTAGAATGTTCTTATCAATTGGGATCGACTAATAATATTTTAAAGTGCGTAGATCCACGCTCTTGAAAAAACACATAAGAGTGCAATAATAAATGTGTGCGACTAGCTAGTAATCACTTGGATGTGAATATAATTGGCCTTAAATATGAAAAGGGCCTGGTATCAGCCCATATGAATGTTGCATGGTGGTAAAAATGGTAATATCAAATTATGATCCATGAATTTGCATATCTCTTTAATATGGTCTATGAAATTGAATCAATGTATTAAAGTTTTAGCTGGATATCAACTATGATTATTTACATCTGTAACATTTATGATCTTCTATTTCGCTTATTTATTTCATTTATTTTTCAGTGCAGTGCCTTTAATAAAAAAAAAATGATGTTACGACTTTCACATAACTCATTAGTATAAATTGATGGGAGCTTATAAATATTAAAAGATCAACATATATAAATGGAGGACTGTTTAGGAGGCACATTAGTCATTTTCTAAGTTGATGCAGTATCAAGATCTTGTGAGTGATAGTATGACTAATTGGAGGTTTTTGCCCTCTTAAAAATACTAGTTACATCATTTACACTTTTTCTTAACTAACACCTACTTATCTTTAAGTTATGTTGCAAAAGAGCATAAATTAAAGTGGTATCATATCCAAACCACTTAGGATGGTGATGAAATCAACTAACATGCTGTCACTTATTGTTGTTAATGAATATAAACAATTCTAATACCTAAAACTTACTATTAGTAATTAAATTAAATTAGAATATAGGACTGCTTAAAATGCAATAACGGATTATGGATACCCAAGTTTTATAACAATTACCAAAATAGTACATTGCATTTATTTTTATTTTCTGCCATGAAAACTTGAACTCAATTTATCTCTAATTTACATTAATTAGTACTTGATGAAATGAATCGTATCAGTATTTACAATAGAATCAATTAATCACATTTGTTTGCAAAAATTTTGTACATTATGTTTACCACTTTTCACAAAAGGTACGTGATGTTAGTTAGCATCAAATCACGTCTTCTAAGTTGGTAAATTCATCAAATAAGGTACATTTTTATCACTTTCGGGCCCCTGACGTGGCATGATTATTTAATTTCTTATCACTTTTCATTTAATTTTAATTACTAAATGAATGCGAAAAATCATTTTTGCCCTTCCTTTTCATTTAATTTCTTTTCTTTTATTTTTTTCTCTTATTTATCCCTTTTCCTTTTCTATTATTCATCTTCCATCTGTAATTTCATTTTGGAAATTTGCATCTTCATCTTGTTGATATATCTTGAATTTCTCGCTTCGACGTGTTGTACGGGTATATACATGGTCTTTGAGATCAGAAATCTGCTATTCTCTCTGCCCGTGGACGTAGCCAATTTGGTGAACCACGTAAATATGTGTCTTCGTTACGTTTTCTATTTATTGTTTTATAAACCTATTCATTCATAACACATCTCTCTCCGTTTCTCTTACACGTCCATGGCTCGAAGAGAACCAGAGAGAGTAACGACGACTGCGGGTGGTCACAAATTTTTTAAGGAACAAATGGGTGTTCATGAATTTGTGGTGGTTGCGGCGGATCTAGGCGGTGGGTGGCCACGTCGGACCTGGTGTTTCAATTTCCTTTCGCTTTGCAAGAAATCAGGAAAAAAAAAAGGCTGATTGCTGCCCTCTGTTGTGCTGGATTGAAGCGTCGCCGGACCATCGCCGCTACTGCAGATTGATGCCGGAGAATTTCTCACCTGCTCGCTGTTACGCCACCGTAGCTGCTGTCGCTTTGGTCGTCGCCGGGTGCGGCCACCAAACGCCTGAGGCCCTGCCATGGGGAGGAGGTCGTCATGCCTTAAACCGCTACTCGCCATCGGGCCGCTGCCATGCCATCGCCGTCGATTGCAGGGGCCAACCGCCGTTGTCGGAGCCGCTGTCGAGGACCATGAGAGATCGGCCGATTTCTGATTTGGGGGTTTCAAAAATTAGGACAAAATTTGAATTATATTTCTTAATATTTTCACAAATTACAAATTGAGATCAATGTATTTTCCTTTTTCATTGGTTTTTCTCTCAGAGATGTATTGACAGGATTGTTTTGAGCTTGTTAACCATAAACCGTGTGTAATCCCGTTTAAAACCGGATAATAATAATTGTTTATATCGGGAGTTTAAAAAAAATTCTAAGCAATTTGTCGAAAATTCTGGAAAATACCGAAAGATGTGGTTCAATTCAGGATTATTTTGTGAAATTGAATTTTCTTTTCTTCCTGATCACATGGAAATTAATTTAGAAATAAAGTGAAAAAATTAAATGGAAGGGCAAAAATGATTTTTCGCATTCATTTAATAATTAAAATTAAATAAAAAATGATAAGAAATTAAATAATCATGCCACATGAACATTTGGGCCCAAAAGTGATAAAAATGTACCTTATTTGATGAATTTATCAACTTAGAAGACGTGATTTGATGATAACCAACATCACGTACCTTTTATGAAAAATGGTCAACCTAATGTCACTACAAGAAAACTGAAAATTAGAGACGGATTTTTCCGTTGCTAAACTCAGATTAGCAACGAATAAGCAACCGACAAAATCCGTTGCTATATTTCTCGTCGCTAAATATTAGCAACGGAAATAATGTCCGTTGCTAAAATTAGAGACGGAAATATTTTCGTTGCTAAATAGCGACAAAAATATCTGTCTCTAATTCGTTGCTATTTAGCAACAGAAATAAATCCATTGCTAAATAGAGACGGAAATATGCTAAATAGCAACGAAAATTCTGTCTCTAATTTAGCTATTTAGCAACAGAATACGTCTGTTGCTAAATAGTGACGGGAATTCTGTCTCTAATTTGACTTTTTAGCAACAGAATAAATCCGTTGCTAAAATAGAAACACCATTTTTAGCAACAGAATGGATTATTCGTTGCTAATTTTAATGAGTCTAATATTTTATATTTTTTCATGTATTCAAATATTTTTTAAGAAAATACTAGATGACCAAATAAACTAGAAAATACCTCAAATTTAACTCAATCCAAAAACACAAAATGACAAATAAAATATTATCAAACGGAAAAGTCACAACATATCCAAAATACAAAATGACAAACAAAAATAATGTCAAATGAAAAGTCACAACATTTATAATGCCAAAAGATAAAATGATAATATCCGAAATGTCAAACGACAACATCCAAAATGCAAAACGACAAGCGAAATCTTGTTGGAGATGTCATGGTTGCGAAGGTAATCCACCTTGTCGGCGAAAAAGCTCCATCATTTCTGCCATTTGTGCAAGAGCTAACAACATAACATGAGGTTCAGCATAATTATAAAAACCAACTTATTTTTCAAAATTATAAATTCTGCCCACTTATACTTATTCTAATTTCAAGAATTGCACCCTGATGACTGGTCAGTGGTATATTTGTTATATGTTAATGGTAAAAATAAAGAAATAAATAAATAGAGCTGAGAAACCAATTCACATGCATATTTAGGTTCAAGAAGTCTTAAAAATGAGAAAACAAAGAGACAAACAGCAGCAGCAAATGAACATAACAAGAAGCATTGAATGCAGATGCAATCCCAAACGGCACACCATCTCAATCTCACCAACTTATATAAAGCATATATGAGTACTATTAATTCACAACAGATTCGACGGTTTATCACTTTGTAAGATGTAAATTTGACGGTTTATCAAAAAGATGATTGCAAACAGATTCGTGCCACATTCACAACAGCTCACAAGGAAAAGACGGCCCACTGAGTTCCAAGATAAAATTGTAAAAAGAGAAAGAATGGTGAAGCCTAAATGTGTACCTCCTCGTAGTTTCCATCTCCAAGAGTCAACTCGACTAGAGATCGTTCATAAGGGTGCAAAGATTTTTTGTTTGGAAAATTCTCCTTGTATGTCCTCAATGGAACTGCAAGTTCCTGAAATTAATAAAGATAGGCAGATTGCTAATATRAGTTTTGTTTTGTTTTTCCCTGAGAGAGAGCAGCATTTTAATTTTTGAGATCAAGTCCAAGAACTAACCTTCATTAATGCATCAAGTTGTTTCGCACCTCTATTTCTTTCACGTTTTGCAGCATTAGCGATACCTAATCAAACATTTATATTAAAACCAACTTTTAAACTAGCAACCYCAATAGAGTTTGCAGTCAAGGGACGAAGGACCGTCATAAGCAATWACCCTTTGTAGCTGKAACTCTCTTTGCTTTCCTCAAAGCTGAATATAGAATATCAAACGACGGCATCACCATAGGAAGCTTTTGAAATGCACCAACAGTTTCTTCAAGAGGTGTTGAAGCTTTTTCCTGAAAACCCAAAAACAATTGCATATAGRGATAAGAAATGATTAGAATATCGAATCCACAGGTACAAAAGAAATGAAACTCTTCTCCATGATGGCTTATCAGAAACAGGTCTTATGTTACCCATTCAAGAAAAAACACAGCAGTGCGTGCTTTCATGTCAACTGAATTGACTAACCGAATAAGAATAGAGGACACGATAGGAAAATAAGAAATCATACCTCGAATTTAGTTCCCCTACTAATTATASGAACAACAATATATATGGGGAAAAAAGGTAGAAATATTGTGACATTCAACTTGTACAACAAATATACATGTATCTCTGTCTAACTCAAAAGGATACTTCAAACCAACCTATAAACTTGCAAAATCACTCTTACCAGATTTATTCTTCTTTAAATTGAATTTAATTTAATCCAGATTTGAATTGAATTTTTTTTTTTCTTTTCAATTTCTTTAATACCAGAAACTCAGTCACAGAAATATGAGCATTTATCAACAACCTATGAGTTCGTAGGTGTTTCAAGCCCATAAAACCCATTGAAATATCAAAATTAAGCATAAGAAAAAAGAAAATTATAATCAACCAACTATTGCAGCTTAAAAAACTCGGAACAATAAAATTGCAACTGATAACACATATACTTCGACTGATATTTGCACAGAAAAACAATAGAGAGAGACAAATAGAGCAACCAGATCATAATGGGCATGGATAATATTATCTTCATCTTCTCGAGCAGTTTGGTTCACAGCTTCAACGCCACTATTCTTCTCCATAACTGTGCCTACAGTGCTACAAAAATGAAATTAAAAGAAAAAAAATAAAAAAAATCTAGAGAGGCCTTTTCGATATACAGTAGGATTCCAATATTGAAAATGGTGATCCAGATAGGGTTTTCGGATTACTTTTTACGAAAATCATGAGGAAAATGTCCAACCTGGACTCAGCCGAGGAATCGTAGCACTCAATTACATCGTCTTCCTCAACCCAGCGCCGCGCCGTCGTTTCGGGCGCTGCACAGACACTGAAGTTTTTCCGTCATCATTGCTGTTGAATGCCTGGAGTTGGAGCGTCGCCTGACCATCGCCACTGCTGCACGATGACGCCGGGAAGTTGAGCATCCGGCTCACCGGATTTTAGACCACCGGGCCGCCAAGTCGAGGAGTCTTCAAAGCTGTAAATTTTGGGATCGGCCGAATTGCGGATTTGTGTGATACTTATTCCGTCTCTGATTAGTGACGAATAAATATTCCGTCTCTAGATTTGATAAATAAAAAATGGACTTCTGTAGTTTCTGTTCAATTAAAATGACGGTTAATCTATTAATTTTGGAAAAATAATTAGAGACAGATATATATTTCGTCTCTAATTAGAGACGGATAAATATTCCGTCTCTAAAATTGATAATATTTAGAGACGTGTTAAAGGAATTACACATTTAGTGTGTCTATATCAACAAGTTAAGTATGAGGGTAATTCAGGTATTCATTCTCATTATGTAATTAGGAAACTGTAAAAGTGGTACCCTCCTCCGCCTCTCTTTTTGTCTCATACCTTTTTTGCTTTACTTTTACACTTTTCTGCTTTTACTTCAACACGTTATCAGCACGAGATTGCTCTTGGATTTTTGAAGGTATAGACGAACATATCAAATTGATTTACAAGGTACAATCGAACAAATCAAATTAAGGTATCTTCAATTCTCATTAATTATTTGACAACTACGTGAATAAATTGAAACCGTTGGTTGAATTGGATCTGCTATGCGTTGGTTTGCTATATTATATTCTGGGCGCTGGTATGTGTAGATATTTGTTCAAGTTTATATAGAATTGCTATATTATATTCTGTTGAATTTGCTATATTTATCTGTTCAATTCCAGTATATATATCTGTTCTGTCTTTGTTTATATATATATATTTGTTCATATATATCTGTTATCTATTCTGTCTTTGTTGAGAAATTTGGCTTCTTTTCTCGGATTCTGTTGATCTGTAAATTCTTCTGTTTTTTGTTGAAAAAAAAAAAATTGCAATTCCAGTATATATATCTGTTCTGTCTTTGTTTATATATATATATTTGTTCATATATATCTGTTATCTATTCTGTCTTTGTTGAGAAATCTGGCTTCTTTTCTGTGTATTGACGGCGGCTTCGGATTCTGTTGATCTGTAAATTCTTCTGTTTTTTGTTGAAAAAAAAAAAAAACAATAAAAATTGCACTTCATCGGATTCTGTTGATCTGTAAATTCTTCTATTTTTTGTTGAAAAAAAAAAAATAAAAATTGCACTTCATGAAAACAATAAAAATTCTTCTGTTTTTTGTTGAAAAAAAAAAAACAATAAAAATTGCACTTCATCGGATTCTGTTGATCTGTAAATTCTTCTGTTTTTTGTTGAAAAAAAAAAACAATAAAAATTGCACTTCATGAGGGTTGAACCTAGGACCTGTGGGTCTAATATCTCTCAGGCAGAAGCTTTCACCATTGTGCTGCTTATCTTTCTTGTACAGTTTGCACTCTTAATATAAATTTGTTTGTTTGGTTTTACTTGATGGAAAAAAAAAGGCAAAACAAAACATAGCCAGATTCGAACCTGGGTGAAGGCCTGTATATGTGATTACAGTGACCATTAGGCTGCATATAATACTTGACAATAATTGAAATTTGTTTTTAATAACTGCTTCTTTCTTGTTTTAAGAAATGCATCACATTGCAATATTATTTATCTATTAATATCCTTTAGAGGATTGTTTAATAATATTTATGTGTGTATTCTCGTGATAATGAAAATTCACGAGCAATACAAAATAATATAAACTTGTCATGTGATAAAAGTAATTTCACAAAATATCGAAAAACGTGATATGTGGCCTACGATCTTATAATCTAATTCATGTTCTTAAAAAAAATTTTGTAAATCATTATTATTACGTAATCCAAATATCTCCAATCTTGTTTTATAATATGGTTTAACCCACTAGTCCCGAATTTGAAATATTGGACTCAGAAGGAATTGGGTACCATCGTTGGGTTTCTGATGTGGAAACTACTTTCATGGGAAAGGATATTACATCCACGATCATACCATCCACCGATCCAACAGACAAAGAACCGTCTGATAAAATTAAAGTAAATGCCCTAATGTTTTTGCGGCGTCATATTAACCCAATCTTACGCTGGGAGTACCTTCAGTTGAAGACACCCAAAGAACTGTGGGATGCCCTCAAGGGACATTTTGGAAACATGACACTTTACTTCCAAAACTGACCGTTCAGTAGAATGAAATCCGCTTACTTGACTATAAGAGGGTCAATAACTTCAACAAGGACATGTTGCGCTTAAAAGCACGTCTTACCTTCTGTGAAAAGCAAATCACAGAAGATGATATGATACAAAAAAAACTCTATCCACTTTTCCTACTTCAGCACTTATACTAGCGAACCAGTATAGGCTCGAGTATGATAACAACATAATTACAACTTTTAATAAGTTGATTAATATGCTTCAAGTAGATGAGAGGCATGATCAGGTTCTCTTGAACAGTAATGCTAGACCTGTCGGGACAAAGAAAATTCTCGAAACTAATTATGGTCAAACGTATAGTGGAAAGAACCCCAAAGCAAAAGGGATTGGACGTGTTAACCCCCCTCAAAGTGGTAATTATGCACCACGAGACAGGGTCCATGGGGGCCGTAGTAGAGGCCGTGGTAAGTGCCGTGGAGGCTCTCCCCATGTATGGCGCAAAGATGGTGGTAGCGCCCTAAGTGGCCATGGTAATATTGGAACTGGTGGTTATAAAACCAAGTCACCACACGAGAACCCCTCAAAGAAACGAGAGAGAGTTGGGAATGAACCTTGCTATAAATGTGGTGACACTGGGCATTGGTACCAAAACTGTCACGCAAGTGATAAGGTGGAAGCCATCTACAAGAAACTTAGAGAGTTTAAAGAACAAGAGACTCACTATGTAGAAAATGGAGATCTTGACGCTGATGTCAARCTCACGATTGCGGACTTCAATGGCAATAAGAACCTTGCTCAGTCACTTGATGTTRCTCATTTTGAGTGATCTACTTCATCTATTTACTTATATTTCAAGATATTTGTGAAGGCATGATTGCCTCATTTTATTGAGAATATGGAGTTCGGTATTTTTTGAATTAGATTTACTTTGGACAAGACATTTATTTCGAATTTCATTCTAAAGTATTGAATGTATTCGACTTTATTATTTATAAAACTATGTGCTTGGTTCAAATACAARAATAAGATGTGCAAAAATACATCTTACGCATAGAGCTATATATTCGAATGAGAAGTATATCATTCTACATCGTCCACAACACTCCAATGAACTAGAGAAATTCCTCTAACTCTTTCCATGACACTATCACCACTTTTATAAGGAATGTCGCGCGGCGAAATAGAGTGCTTAGCTGATAGTGGGACTACCCACACAATTTTAAGAAATAGACAATTATATGTTGAACTAATTTCTTATATCTCATATGTGACTACGATGATTGGGACATCCCAACTAATCAAAGGGCGAGGTACTGCCAAATTCTTGATGCCTAATGGCACAATGATAACAGTCATAGAAACTCTATATGCACCTAGAGAAAATTGAAACTTGCTGAGTTTTAAAGATATCCGTGCCAACGGCTATCGCTTGGAAACTCATTGTGAGAATGGAAAGGAATATATATATATATATTACCTCTAATGAATGGAGAAGAAAACACATCTTAGAGAAACTAATGAGTCAATCTAGTGGGTTATACCTCACTACTATACGAATTATTGAATCTTATGCCGTCACTAATAACGAACTATGTGACACTGACTCATATAGGCTTTGACATGACCGTCTTGGACATCCTAGTCGTGACATGATGATCCGTATTTTTTGAAAAACTCACACGGACATCCTTTCTTTTAAAGTGACTCATAAAGTGGGATATAAACGCGATGCACTGCCCAATGTTGGTACTACTACTGCACAAGTGCAGCTAATGAATTCTGAAGCACAAGATGCATTACCTACATCTCACTTTGCCTCAATATCTATCTCAAAGGCAAATCACTCATTTTGCAAAGCCTGCTCTTTAGCAAAAACAGGATCGAGACCTTCCTATGTTATATATACAAAGCAAAATATTTCATTCTTACAAAGAATCCAAGGTGATACACGTGGACATAACCATTCAAAATGCGGATAATTCAAGTATTTTATAGTTTTGGTCGATGCTTCGACACGTATTGTCCATAGAAATATTGCATTTGCAAAACTTCTAGCACATTTAATATGATTGAGGACTCATCACCCTTATAAATCACCCAAGCTCATAATGCTAGAGAGTTTACATCAAAAGTACTTGATGTCTATTGCATTTTAATAAAGATCGATGTACTGGATCTTGTACCCTAATGTGCATATATAATAAGGTCTCAAAGAAGACACCGTCAACAAGAATATAGATGGTGATTAAGACAATATTTATGCGCACTCATTTGTCTTTGCACAGGGTTATGCAATATTGCACGCAACTCTTACTTATTCGTTTATGAACCCCTGCTAACCAAATATTTTGCGTACCAGTTGGTAACTGGATATAAGCCTGATAATTCATATCTACGCATATTTGATTAAGCAGTATATGTGCCTATTGCGCCCCCACAACGTATTATATGGGTTTCTAAAGACGATTAAGTATTTATGTTGGATATGAATCTCCAACAATCATCCGCTATTTGAAACCTTTGACAGACGATCTCTTTATTGCTAAATTAGCGAATTTGTTACTCTAATGAGACAATCTTCCCGTCGTTAGGGGGAGATAAGAAAAAGTATTTTCTAATGGAACGACAGGAATAGTTTCATACTATGTCTCATTATGATCCCCACATTTCACAATGTAACGTGAAAGAAAGGTAAAGTGAATAATTGATCTTCAAAGTATAGAAGACTCAATTTATAAAGTGACGAGATCATATATATACAAGCTGCAAATGTGTCTGCAAGGTTAAAAGTCCCTGTGAAGGGCACAATGTCACAGATTAAGATATTGGAACCATACTTAGTGGAGGTGTGGTTGAGGTCGTGACTCCCAAAAGGAACAGGGGGAGGTCACTTGGTTCGATCAATACTCGCCCAAGGAATATGAGGGCATGTATGGCACAACTTTAATTGATCATCAATGAAAATAATGACTCTCATGAGATTATCTCTGATTATACTTATGTCCATGAATCATTACTGGAGGACGCTCCGAAGTTCAATATGATTCCAGAGAATAAAGAAATCTCAATGTACAATGAGAGTTTATACAAGTTGATGGAAAAACTTCATACACATTGATGATATATACATTGTTGCTCAAAGCATGGAGCACAATAGTATCGAACCACGCTCCATTGAAATATCAATATAGAGCAAATTGACCTAAATGTAAAGAATCAATTCAGGTAGAACTAAATTCAATGACAATAAGGTAGGTATTTGGTTTGGTAGTGCTAACCTCACCAAGTGTAAAGCCTATAGGACATAAACAAAGTTTTGTCAGAAAGCGTAATGAGAAAAATAAAGCCATGAGATGCAAATCTATACTTGAAGGACAAAGTTTCTCAAAACGCCCTGAAATTGACTATGGGGATATGTACTCTCCCATAATAAATGAGAATTCAGCTTATACATGTGGCTACATCATATCTCTATGGGGATCATGATTTAGAGATATATACGAAAGTGCTTGCTCGCCTTTCATTGCCAAGGCAAGTGACTCTAAGCCACGGAGTTCATTTGTAAATTAAATTGAAACACTCACTTTATGGATTAAGATAATCCCGACGGATGTGGTATAACCGTCTAAGTGACTACTTGATTGGGAAAAGATAATATATGCGTCTTGTAATCCCTATAGAAAATGTTGAGTTTTACTTCCTACTGTGAAACACCAAATAGTATCATTGATGTTGGTTACTCATTCGATCCATGTAAAGAGATCATTATTATACATGTAGTAGTTTGTGAGTATCTACGATAAATGTTATGATCATAGTGGTTTGGACTCTATCACTGAAGAAAATGTGATAATATGAGTAATATAAACCACAACTATTCTACATCCAACCAATTATGCACTTCCTCAAGAATCAAGTAAATTGAGGAAGTTGATATTTTCAAAGTTCTCTTACATATCAGAGAAGGGTGTACACTTTAGGGAGAGTCTCAACATAAGGTGTGTTGTACTCTTTTTCCTTA
>BMAC01000911.1:212238-271139 GCA_014905375.1 Phtheirospermum japonicum | reverse complement strand
TTTTTAACCATATAACAAAGTTTGTTTGTTTTAGAAGCAGAAAGAATGCAGGAATGAATTATTACAAATGGTGGGAAAAGGAAATGGAGAAAAAACAAAAAGAAAAAAGACAACAAAAAAACTAAACAGAGGTAATGTAGAGAGGGAAAGATGGAGGAATGGTGAGGGGGAGAGAGAGAGAACCTCTTTTATAGAACTTCATGTTTGGGATGGTTATATTTTTTTAATTATTTTTTCTAATCTTTCTTTTTTTTTTTTATAGATAATTACATTTCCTCCTCCTACTCTTTTACTATTACAAAACCAACCACAAAAATAGCACTGTGCGGTTTTGCACAAAAATCATGAAAATAACACTCCAACAGCAACAAATATCCAACTCTGGCCGATTCCAGCTATATTATTATTATTATTAGTTATTACAATGTAATTTAGGAATAATTAGTTATTCTGCTCTAAATAAAGAAGTAATTATTCATTGCTAGCAGTTTTTTTTTTTAAAATGAGAGTAATCAACTGAGAACAGTATAATTACAACGGTCGATTAACGTTAATTACTTTTCAAATTTGATTGAAATTAAACATGGGAAAGTGCCCAATTTTTGTTTTTTCTTTGGACGACTCAGAATTATTAAGAGCTGAGCTGAGCTGATGTAATAAATGAAAGGGCCCGGACACGAGGATGAGTGAATTGACGAAAGTGTCCTCGTGTTGGCTATATTTCATCTACCATGATATCTCACTCACACATCTATATTCTCTTAAACTCCAATTACAAAACCAGAGCTGGTGACCGATCTAGGAATTTCATGGAGGGGTCCAATTTATTTTATATAACAATAAAACTTAGAACTAATTTTTAAAAATTCTCAAACTTTTCGCATGTTAGCAATTTTAAAATAACCTTTGGGATTTGCAAGTAATTATTCTGACTTTCAATTATAAATTTTTGGAAACCAATAAAGAAATCAGGCACCCCACATAAATATTTTGGTTGAGAAAAGCCAAAATAAGCCATTTTGATTTGCCTTTCTAAGTGTGTATAAAATTATAAATGTTAAGGTTTAGCTAGAACTGTACAATGTGAAGATTTTAGGTATTTTTAGCAATTAATTAGAATACATCAACTTCATAATATATAAATTAGTACCAATTTTGACAATGTAATTATATATATTAATTAGAAACTTTTTACGAGCTACATAAATACTTTTTGTTGCATTTAATTAGTAAAAGTTAAAACTAAATACAGTGGCGGATTTAGACGGGGCTCTGGGTAGCAATACCCTCCCCCCCCCCCCCCCCCAATTTTTTTTTCCCGCATATATATATAAATTTAATTATGTATTTATGTAATGTGTTCCACCATAAAAAACTAAAAAATATTCATTGTAAAAAAATAAAAAACTAAAAATTATTCATTGTAAAAAATAATTGAGCCTCTTTAGTTTCAATAAAAACCCTATTAATTTCTACATTAGCTAATTTTTTTATTTGAATTTTTAAACGCTAATCTTTAATTGTTTAGAATAAGTGATGTAAAATGAAATATTTGGTAATACCTCACATTTTAACTTAAATGTTGATTGTTCTTGTTTAACATCAAATCTTGTAAAATTTAGATTTTATATTATTTATACAAATTGTTGGAAATAAAGTGGTATAATTCTATATTTTCTTATCAATTTTCTATAATTATACAAAATAAATTAAAGAAAAAAAATGTGTTTTCTCTCCTTTTTCTTTTTATGTTTTTCCTTTTCTCTTTCAGTTAATCTAATTAACTCAATTATAATCAATAAGAATTAATATAAATTATTTATAAATATAAAAATATAATACGAATATTAAAAAATATATAATAAATATAGAGAGTTCAAATTCATTTATAATAGATTTTCTTATATATATATTTTTATATATATTTTATTATTATTTAAGATTCATTTTATATTCTTATTTATCTCTGAGTTTATTAATTTTGTATTAATTATAATTTTAATAATATAAAAATCATATAAACTATTATATTAACTTTATAATTTTTGAAGATTTATTTTATGTTTATATATTTATCATTGATTTTTTTATTTCTTATTAATTAAGATTTTATTTATTTGATTAAAAGAAAAGAAAATGAAGGCAAAACAGGTTTTTGTCTACAACTTAATATTTAAATAAAAAAAATAATATATAATCATGCCACGTCAGGAAAAAGATCCAATCAAAAATTTTTTGCACCTTTTTTTTATGAATTGGTTAACTTATTAGATATGATTTGATAATGGCCAATTTAACGTACTTTTTCTAGAACGTGGTCAACATGTACCAAAAATCAAAAATTTCCCAGATTCTTTGGTCAATTTAATATTTAAAATTAATGAAAAATAATAAGAAAGTATTGAATCACCGATTCTTCTATAGAACCAGATAGGGCTCTCCATTATGGAGCCCTATAAATGACATGACATTCATTTGAGCCCCTTAATCATTTTTTTTTCTTTTTATCTTTCCTTTCTTTCTTTATAAATGCACGGTAGGATGAATGCCATGTGTTATATAGGAATGGAGCCCTATCTGATTCTATAGAAAAATTCATTGAATCACGCCACGACAAAAAAAAAAAACCCAAATTGACCAATTTAATAGATATTATTTGATAATAACCAACATTACGTAACTTTTCTGGTACGTGACCAACATAATATACTTAAAAATAAAATTTTCACTCGTGGAGGCACGCTGGGCCAAACACATATATGTCTCACCCCAAAACGATGTTAAGAAAAAATAATAATAATAGAGTTTATATTATCATTTGAGTTTTCGATCGGGCAACCTATTTTTGTTTGCTTGCTCCGCCATTGTTTGTAAATATCCCACTCTCTATAATCTAACTTTGCGTCAGTAAGATAATCAAAATTTTCTTGTTTGTTTCTTTGATAAAGATAATTAGATTGTTTAATAATATCGACATCCCACTGCCTGAGGAACGGTGCCGATGTCATCATAGTAGAACACAAATGATTAGCCAAGAATGAGTTAAATAACAAGATACAATTCTCCACAATAAATAAAATAAATTAAAAATAAGTGAGATATGACAGGTATGACTGATGTCCAATTTATTAAAAAAGAATACACGCCCTCCAATACACAGAACATATATATATATATGCCTTGGGTACAATGAATATTATTTTTTAAGAAATAAAATAATAAACAACAAGCAACAAGTTGTACTATTGTATATGTGTAGCTAGTGAAGTATATATTCAACAAATTACATGTAAGTTTACAAAACTTATTCGCTAATATACATTTAGTACATGGATTGATCCCAAATAAAACTTAAATTCTAGAAGTATATATCACATTAAGCTAACATCAATTCCCAATTTATTCGATAATATTATTTTCTTTTAACCAACCGGTTGGAAGTCTGAACACTGGCTAATGTGTTTACACTTCGAATAAAATTTAATACCTAATAAGGGCACAATGGAAACTCACTTTACCTGAGAAATAATTAGTATACTAATATGAATTAAATAATTAAAACAGGGAATTATGTACTGGTTTATGAATCTGGTTTCTGTGGAGCACTACATGGTTCTTATTATATTTTGGTATAAATGATGAGTATTTATTTCGAAAAATGAAATTCAATACTAATCGAATGTGATATAAAATGGAACAATAATAATAGTCTAGTTGTGAAAATGATGAGTACATAAAATGGTACATTCGGTGTCCCAAATCTGATTATATATAGAACATTCCTTTTCAAAGAATTAGTACTTTGTAGAAATTGAGGCTGTATGCCCCCACTGCACGTTCACATTGCCATCTCAATGTTTCTATATATATTGTGGCGGAAAGGAATATTGGAGGAGATAATAAGAACTAAATAAACTAAAATGTACATGGTTCGAAATTTTAGGTAAATATTACATGTTGGTATTAGACATATCAATGTTTTTGTATCAAATTAAGTAGTCAATTAAATTTTGATTATAATGTTACCTCTCATGAAGAGAATTATGTCATAATACGTGGCATTTAACGTTTTTGGACTGGATGAACTCTTTCAAAATGATATTTCTCACACTATTAATCGTTTATCCTATGTTTAGTCCTCATATGTATGCATGAATTGGTTGTATTGAGAGAGAAGGCAGAGCATGAAATCATCTTCATAGCGAGAAACCAATCTTTTTCGTTGAGCCTTCACAGCTACACAAAATAAGGATATAATGGACGGTTAGCGGCGGATCAAAAATTTTAAATTTGAGGGTACACAAAATTACGAATAAAATATTATTTATTATTTAAAATTATACTACACGATAAAAAATGAACATATGTATAATATTTAAATGAAATCATTATCTCCGTGTGAAAAGCAAGACGTCCCTTGAGATTTCATCTTTTTCATAAATTCCCTAAGATCGGATTGTTTTCCCGTTGCCTTGTATTTCTTTGACTTGAGCGTATCATTCGTCATTTTCTAAATGAACTGGTAATAAATAATAAGAATATAATCATACAAAACAATCTTGATATTACTTTTAAAATAAAAACATAATTGAAGGGACAATACACAAGAAAAATATTAAATCAAATATTAGACATAAATAAAGAAGAAGAAAATAAACCATAATTTATCAACTAAATGTTCAAATCAAAATTATTACTAAATTAAATACATAAACAAAACAAAATAAACTATAACAAATTTATAATTTAACTAAAAAGAAAAAAGAAAGAATAAAGAATGAAAAAAAAAACCCTGATTGTATTTGTAAGAGCCCTTTTCTTTCTGTTACACATTTTTCTTTATGTTCAAATAAAAAAGAAAGAACACAGAATGAAAAATCATTTAACTTTTGGTTATACCTTTTCCTTTTTTTTTTTCCTTTTCTTTTTCTGATTTTGTCTTTTGTGACAAAACATGTTGAATTTGAACTATCATTTCTTTGAAGTGTAAGAGCCACTTTTATTTTTGTCTATTTATTAAAAGCATATTAAAGTCTTTTATTTCTTTTTTCCTTTCTAACTTATTAATGTCATTTTTGTAATTATAAAAGGGGTTCAATTTTTTTTATTGCCTTATATAAAAGCTGAGATTTTCCAATTTGGGGGTATAGCTGTACCCACTTGTACCTTATAACATCCGCCACTGTGGACGACTCTCCTATATTGGTTATAACTTATAAGCTCCAAAATCCGCGTGCACCGTTGAGATGTTATGTCAATGGTAAATACGAATATTAGCCGTGGATTTATCCTATGCAACACTCGATTAATTTGAGATATAGTACGATAGATAATTTATAAAATGATAGGAAAGAAAAAACACGATTTTTGGATAAATTGTAATCATCTCACTATACACATTTTTTTGGTTTGCACCTCATATTTTATTACATAGAATTTTGAAAATGCATCCTCCGTTCAGCTGACTCGCCCCAACTTGCCAGTAACTCACAAGAACTCGCGAGTGAGGTTTCATTTTATCAAACTCGTATACTTTATCACTAATACAAAAATGCTTTCTAAAACAAACTTTCTATAAGGGGTCTGTCGGCTACCTTCTATAAAGTTGTTCGATGACATTTTTGTAATAAAATAATCCTACACTATAACGGGTTTAAAATACACTTTCTAAAAAAATGGAGACTGATGATATCTTGAAGGTATATTTTAAACCCGTTCTAAAATACTCACCTTTTTGAAGTATATTGTACAATCGTTCTAGAATGCTAACTTTTTAGAAGTATATTGTACACCCCTTTTTGGTATATTCAAATGTTTAGAAGGTATATTGTAAATACTTTTTAGTAAAACATAATTTGTGGAAGGTATTAATGTATTATACCTTGTAGAATGTATAATTTCAACTAAATCAAAATATACATAATTTCATCAAAACATTGCAAATAAAACAAAAATTATCACATCGTTTTGCTAATCATTGATTCAATCATAGCAAATCAAACAAAACTAACAAGCTTATGAGTATAATTTAAAATCATCAACGACAAACTGTAAAAGCTGCAAAGGTAACAAAAATACTTCCCGTTAACGATTTCACAGCGACCAAACATTCAGTTATTTGGGTATTCTCCATTAACAAGCTGTGCAACAAAGAAAAAAGTTTCACTCAATTATTCATCAACAAAGTAAATATTAAAATTAAAAGTATCAAATTCAAGCTGAATAACATATGTATAATATCTATGCTCGAACAGAAAACACACACCCTTAAATGCAATTGCTAAAAGCCTACACCACTCAGATACGGTTATAATAACATAAAAGCTTGATCCGGACATTTTTTCGATGTTGCGTTGTTCTATATCTTCTTATTATTTTTCTTTAATTTTAAACATTAAATTGAAGACAAAATTCTATTTGTCCTTTATTCTTTATCCTTGAATCAAATTAATATATATATATTTTTAAAAAAATTGATAAAAATAAAATATAAAGTAGATCTTACAAAATTATAACTTTTTATTAATAATATTTTAATTAATAAAAAATTAATAAAACTAGAAATAAATATAAAAATATAAAATAAATATTAAAAAATTATTAAAAATATAGATATTTATATGATTTTTTTTTAAATTTTATTCATATAAAATTTTATGTATGTTCTACAAATTTTATAATTTATTTTACGATTTTATATTTATATCTAATTTTATTAGCTAATCTTTTTATTAATAATCATTTTCTAATATAAATTTCTATATTTATTTTATAATTTCTTAAAATTTATATGTTTCTATATTTATCTCTGATTTTTAATAATTCTTTATTGATTCAAAATTTATTAAATAGATTAAAAAAAATAATAATAAGAACGGAAAAGAAAAAGGAGGGCAAAACATATTTGTAATGCTTATAATTATAGAAAAAATGATAAGACAATATAGCACCACGCCACGTCAGTAAAAATTCCGACCAAATTTTTTTTGAACATTTTTTGATCAATTGGCCAACTTCGTGGATGTGGTTTGACGATAACCAATGTCACGTACCTTTTATAAAATGTGACCATATAATGGACCAAAATAAATTTCTTTCTTAGATCTTTTTTTTTTCAAATAATGTTTAAAATTAAAGAAAAATGATAAAAAAAAGTTATTGAATCACGCCACGTCAGCAAAAAAGCCCGATTGTGACAATTTTATACATTTATTTTTGATAATTTTACCAACTTAATGTAGGTGTTATGATACTAGACAGTATTATTGTCTTTTTTAGAAAGTGAACAATATAATTGACTAAAAAAAAATTAAATTTTCATTTTTTTGTGTGATCATATGAGCCTACATTGGAGTTAATAGTTAATACACATTCTTCTTTATTTAATAAGTTTTAATGGTTAATTTCTACGAAAAAAATATAGGTTGAATTGAGAAAATTGTAAATGGTAGGTTCAAATGGGTCGTTGCGGACAGCGAAATGATGTGCTAGCTAATCTGTCTCCTAAATTCTTCTGAAAATGTTAATCATGTGTTCATTGAATATCTTTCCTTTTTAAAAGGAAATAATAGATTTTATTTTTATTGTTTAGACGCAATTTTATCGTATCGTCTCTTTGGAAAGAAAAACAGAAAATATAATAGTTGGAGATATACAAAATATGTGCAATTTATAGGATACATGTGTGGACGAAATGAATCTAGTGTAGGAACACACGTATAGTTCTTGATTTTTTGAATAAACAAAATGAAAAATACTATAGTAAATGGGACAACGGAATGATATAACTGTAGGGAGGAAAGTCTTCTTAGAATATTCTTGATCTGTGGTGATGACGAAAATTAGCAGGATTTTTAAGCTATTTTGGCAATAAATCTTTTTTTTTAAATACCTCGATTTAGTTTCTAAATAATGACCTCAATACAGGGCGCAGTGCATTAGGAGTAGCCGAGTAGGATTCCATCTCTAATACTCGCTCCATCTCACTAATGTAGATTTGCACAATATATATTTCACAGAGACTAACAAAACATATTAATTGGTTGTTCAAATTATATCATTTTCTTGCTTTGTCCTATCTTACATTTGCAACAAATTGCACAAATATTAAATTAATATTGATCCGACAAAAAAGATTGGTTCATAAAAATTAGAGAGTCCCGATTTAAATATGTGATCAGTGACCTATAGATCTCCAAAAAACTCTTGACGACCTAATAGATCCTTCTTTCAAAACAAAACCCAAACCAAGCGGTGGACAGCCCGAACATAGGCCCTCCGATGCTTAAGTCAGAAATTGTTCGAGAGAGTTATGCGAAAGCTCAAACGTAGGATAAAATCAACTTAGAGAGAGAAGAACGAGGCCCGAGTCTCCTTTATATAGATAAGAGAAGCGTTCCCAACTTAGGGTTTCCCCCTCCTATTAAAACTATAATTCCATAAACAGCGACCAACTTAAAATTAAGATTCCTCCTGTATACTAAGTTCCCATATATGTGAGAACTCTTGCTGAATTACCGTAATAGCCATGGACCAATAACCACGTCCATATATATAATTCGTCGGGACCCCATATAATAATCCGTATTAGCCCAACCAGGTCCAAAACCACGTTAAATTGTGAAACCCAACTCTCAGCACCGAGCTACCACTCAGTGTCGAGCTGTCTTAATATCGCTTATATTATAAGAGCTCGCCACCTCACATAAGAGCCCGCCACTCTTATACGAGAGGCCGCCGCTTCTCAAAACAACTCGCCTACCTCCCTGAAGGATTGCACCTCCTAGAGAAGGAGGTCGCTTACTAAATTAGTATGATACCTGCATGTTTGCCAATGTGAATATTTGATGTCGTATCAGCTAGTCCCCCAAATTTTACTTGGTTGAGGTAGGAAACCAAGTTGAATGTAATCACGAGTTAACCCCAGAAGTCAAATCATCATGCCTCTTGGTAAAAACGCAAAACCATCAGCCATCACCTCCCATTTAAGAACATTAAGTGTGTTCTGAAAAGTGTTGGACACGCGTCACCAGCCCATTACCTCGTAATATATTTCATCCAGTGTGCCAAAAATGAGACGCCCACAATAAACCCTACCAAACTTTCCCGCCGATCAAAAACCCTTCTGTCCTTTCAACCTTTGCGCCGTTCTATACACAAAAATACTTTTTCACCTTCATCTTTCGTCATTTCAAGAGAACAAAAACAAATCTCCACCATTTTTCTCTGCAAAAATACCTCAATTTTTTCTCTACAAAAACCACAAGCATCACCAAGCGTGACAAATCCATCACACAAAATCATCACGATAAGTAAGTCCCTCTAATTCATCGTCCTAATACTAATTGCTCCATTTTTTCTGTAAATTACTTCTTGCTGAGTATAGTTTTTTTTTTTTTCTGTTTCTTCCATCCCATTTTTTAACTGTTATAATCATATGGGAAACTTAGATTCATCCGCCTCCGATTCTCAAAACCCTAACTTACCCCCACAAGATATACCATCTGAGACGGAGTCTTTAGAGAATCCTCTCAAACGTCGGAGTAGAAAAAGAAGTCCAACTGCGTCCCGACCCGGTTTGACTGATGAATCAGAGGGAAACACTTATTGGTCAGAACTTGAGGCTCAAACCAGACCCTCAACTGAAAATATCCCCAAAGGCATCCCCATAGCGCAACCAGAAACGCCTTCAACTTCTCAACCCAACTTTTTCCTTCCTAACTCGATAACTGTGGTACCAGCGTCGGCTCACGTCGACATGTCTTCTCTCCCGCGAGCTATCGGAATAGCAGCGGAAAACCCCTGGATACTCCCTGACCGGAGTAATCTTGAGGAATTCATAAAGAACCTCAACCTCCCAGAAACTGCTAAACCGATCTTCCCTGAAGATGGAAAAACTGACCAAGATCATCCCCCTCCAAACCACATCACTCTTTTCGATGAACATTTGAGAGCGGGCTTCAGATTCCCTTAGCACCCTTTCATGACCACCCTTTCTGAGAAATATAAGGTCGCCCTCTTGTAAATGACCCCAACTCTATTAGGTTTATTTTTGGGTATATAATTTTGTGTAAATATTATAATTTATATCCCGATGTAGGTTTTTTTTTCTAATTTTGCTTAAAAAAAAACAGAAAGGCTCCTTTTACCTTTCTTCGTGTCAAAAGACGCACTTCTTAGTAAACCCCTCGTCAAAAGTCCATTAATGGCGAGCTAGGTTCTTTTTCATCCATTCTTCTGAGCCGTGGCCATTACTTACTGAATGGTAAAAGACAACTCCTACCCAAGACATGGTTCCTTCCAAGAAAAACCAGCCCGCCCTTTTCCAAAAATATTTCGATCTGCTCAATGATTGGAGAAAATGTTCTTTCAATGTGATGAAGCTCTTAGAATCGGAGAGAGTGTATTCTTTTTCGGGTCTTAGCCAGCGACCTTTGGAACTAACAAGATCTGAATTCGGTAGGTTCTGCCATATCATAAATCCCTTTAATCATAATCCTGTATCAAAACAAAAATTAACACACCCTCTTTTATTGTAGAGAAAGTTATTTTTGATTGCAAATCTTCTAGCTCAGAGGGAGGAGCCACAATTCAACCGGACCCCAGCCAAGCAAGCGGTGACGTCGGTAGTCTCATCTCCAGTCATTAATGTCGACACAGAAGTAGAGCTCGCCTTGGCTGCGAGGAACGAGCAAGAGGATCCTGCTGACTCAGAGGATCGGGTGCCACTTCGAGCACTGGATAAAAGGAAGAAAATGAGGATAGCTCGCGAACAAACTCCCACACAAAGCACCCCTCCAGCTCCCAAACGCTACCGTACTCAAAAGGCGTCCACTTCGAGTACCCCGAGTCTAGATAAGGGCCTTGCCCAATGCTAGAATGCCAACCAGATCCAATCCCTCCTCGAAAAGCAAATGTTAACCCAGGTTTTTCCCACTTACACTTTTATCGTATATAAGATACCAAATTTTTGTATACTTTAACATATACCATACTCATTAAGTTTTTCATAATGTAGCTGCAACATTTGATGGCCTCTGTGTGGAGCCACTTGATATCCGCGACCCCCGACGACAAACTAAAAAAGTTGTGCGATGAGTTGATGGTTTAGACCAAAAAGTAAACAAAGCAACTATCCTTGACTCGAGGAGAACTGGATGAGGCTCGTCGCCAACTAGCAACCTGGGGAGAAGATCTGAACATCGCCAACAGCTAACTGGAAACTTTGAGAGTGGAGGCCACTCGATTAGGAGGACGACTAATGGATCTAGAAAGGCTCCTGCAAGAGAGAGATAGGCAGATACAGGAAGTAGATTACATAACTCATTATCAAGGGATTACCGAGGGGAGAGCCAAAGGAAAAACTGAAGGGGTGGCTGAAGGGAGAGCTGAAGGGATAGCCGAGGGTCGTCACACATTTTTGAGAAGCAAAATGGGCAAAAATCTCATGAAAAAAAATATAGGACCCACTTGATTGATACTTACAAACATACGACGACCTTATTGAAGAAGGTAGGGAGAGGAGCTAAAGCGTGGTTCAATATCACCATCGAGCGTGTCAAGGCCCAGCTCGCAACGGCAGAAGTCAACTTCCAGTTAGACGTGGCCAAGTTACAAGAAGATATTTCTGCCTTCAATTTTTACCGCGGCGACAAAAATTAGCCCCTTCATGCCGATTGGTGGTCCACCTTCACGGGTGAGGAGATCCTTAGAGCTGGACTCGCCAACGAGCTTGATGGACCCCTTGATGAGCTAGTCTCCGATTGTACCCCTTCGTAATTCCTAAACTTTCCTTGTAACAGGATTCCTGCTCCTTCAAGAATTTAACTTGCCATGTGTGAACTAACTTATTATGTTTTATGACTTACCATTGCTGAGTTTTCCCCCTTTAATTATGAACTTGTATCCATTTCGTGATACCATGAAAATAACCTTGCAACTTTTGATGCCACACATGCACCGACCTCGCATAAGAAAGATAGAAAAACACCATGTATATGGAACATATTAGATCATAGACAGTGTGGATTAGAAATCGATCAGATCGCATCAAAGTAGGGAAAGAAAAACCAGAAGTAACTAAGAAACTACTTAGTCCCTCAAGTTAATGCAACCAGGTTATCCTAAGAACGTTGAGTCCCCCCAATCCCTGCGATATGAGCAAAAATAAACCAATAACCATTCATGATAAGCCACTCATATCCCATGGCCGATCCTCAATATCAAATAAACCTGCTTTCCACATAAAAAATCAATCAACCAGAATTAAATGCTTATAGCTCGAAAAGAGCATGTAAATCAATCATGGTCACCTCAGCAAAAGGTATGTAAATCCAACATACGTATAAAAATAAGTGTTAAGAACATGTAAGTCAAACATGTTCTTTACACAAAATCAAACAATAAAACAGTATGTAAGTCAAACATACTCGAAATAAATCAAACATGCCCCCTTCCAAACACCCTAGAATATGCAAGTCAAACATGTTCAAGGATATGCAAAAACATGTTCTCACACAAAACCATCCATTTCCATATCCATGAGATCCATTATCGACCTAATAAAAGCTTCGAGCCATGACCATATCCATAAAAATCAAAAGACCCATTGAATGCCATAATAATAACCCTTTATTCATCCCTGACTTAAATAAACATCATCCCATAGTTTGTGAAAGGCATGAAAAAGTACAAACCCATCACTGACCTAAAGGAGCGTCAGCCCATGATAGAAGTAAATAAAGATAGAAGTGCAAAAAAGTACGATCCCATCACCTAGAGAGCTAGGCGTAATACTTCTTCAAGTGGCAGATGTTCCAGCTTCTTGGTAAAGCTTTCCCCTTTGCGTCTGCGAGCACATATGCTCCTTCCTGTAGTACTTTGATGACCTTAATTGGTCCTATCCAATTTGGACTTAGTTTTTAGTAGTATAGATTGCATCAGCCCGCTTCCAGACAAGGTCACCGACCTGGAAGTACCTTCGTTTTACCCATTTGTTAAAGACCGCTTGGACTCTCTGTTTGTAACTTTTCATGCATGCCGCATCCTTGTCACGTATCTCGTCAATTGTTTCGAGATCACCCCTGGACAATCGTTCGTTTTGTTTGTCATCAAATGTTGCTAACCGATGTGATCCTCCAACTATTTCTGTCGGGATGACAACTTCCATACCGTAGACTGGGCTAAAAGGTGATTCGCCCGTAGTAGTTCGTTGGATTGTTTGGTAAGCCCATAAGACGGAAGAGAGCTCCTCAATCCAAAGTCCCTCTGCTTTCTCTAGTCACAATTTGATTCCCTGCACAATGATACGATTAATGACCTCAACCTGTCCGTTATCTTGGGGATGTGCCACGGAAGCAAATCATTGTCTCATCCCCATTGTTTTGCACCAATATTGGATCATGTGCCCATTAAATTGTGTTCCGTTGTCTGAGACCAACACCCGCGGGATGCCATACCTGCAAAAAATACTGTTAAAAATAAAATGTTCTGCTCGCCAATACTCATCACAGCCTCGGCCTCCACCCACTTTGTAAAGTAGTCCACCGCGACCACCAAGTGGAGTTTCTTGCAAGGCGTCCTTGGAAAAGGCCCCACGATATCAATTCCCCATTGCGCAAATAGGCAGGGAGAGCTCATTACCATCATATCTTCTGCGGGCACGTGAATAATAGGTGTATGCATCTGACACTTTCTGCAAGTCCTAACGAGCTCACCTGCCATAATCTTCATCCCCGGCCAGAAAAACCCAGCTCGCAAAGCTATTCCAACCAGTGCTCTGCTTTTCGCGTGATCACCACAATATCCCTCATGTATATCCCGTAGTACCTTCAAACCTTACTCCCTTGATAAACACTTCAAGTACGGGCCAAAGTGCGACCTCTTGTATAAGTCCCCATTCATAAAAAAAAAACTCGCTACCGTCCTGACTTCTTTAGTGGATAACTGTATATTCCTAGCGACCACCTTATCGAGAGTCTCCTGAATCGGTGTCCGCTAGTTTTCCCTTTCATCTATCTCCATAATCTCTTTCCTATTTTCCACGTTTCTTTGTGCTAACTCCATTAATGTGACCTTTCTTGTGTCCCATGTACCCAATGCTCTAGCCATCTTGGCGAGTTGGTCTGCTCGGGTGTTATCATCTCGCGGTAAATGTTTCAGTTTGATCGCTTCTTTGAGTTTCTTCAAGCATTCCTGCATGCATTATTCTTTTGCCTCAAAAGTCCCATCATATTGATGAGCTACCAGTTGAGAGTCTATATAAGCCTGAATTCACCGTGCTCCCAGGTACTTGCCATTTTTATGCCCTGCAACAATGCCCCATACTCTGCCTCATTGTTAGAGGCCTTAAATTCTAGCTTGACCACAAAATCAAGGTTTTCTCCTTCTGGACTAGTCAAAACAATCCCTAGCCCAGCTCCTGACGCCATAGTTGACCCATCTGTGTGTAACAACCATGATCTCTGCTCTTCCTCGTGTTTTGTCGAGCGTACCATCTCTTCTAGGAAATCTGCTAACACTTGTACCTTAATAGATAACCTGGGCTTGTATACCACATCGTATTCACTGAGTTCGACCGCCCACTTTACCAGTCGCCCTGATACATTTGGATTACTCAAAACTTGCTTGGGGGCTAAGGTGGTGCGTGCCTTAACCTTGTGTCCAAAAAAATAAGTAAGAAGCTTCCTCGCCATATAGATCAATTCAAATCCACCTTTCTCTAGCTCTAAGTAGTTCAATTATGCTCCCCTCAACATCCTACTGATATAATATATAGGTTTTTGCACAACACCTGTATTCTCCTTGATAAGTACTGAGCTTACCGTGACCTCGCCAACAGATATGTATAGAATCAGATCTTCACCCGTCATTGGCTTAGTTAATAATGGTATTTCCACCAAGTACTCCTAGAGCTTATCAAAATCTTCTGCTGCCTCCTTTGTCCATTCAGACTTGGATCCCTTCCTTAATGTTCTGAAGAAGGGGACACCCTTCTCTACCGACCTGGAAACGAAATGACTAAAACCTGCAATACGACCTGTTAATACCTACACGCCTCATAATGTTTGGGGATGGGGCATTTCCATAACAGCTCACACCTTCTAAGGATTCACCTCAATACATCGCTCTGTCACCATATACCCCAAGAATTTGCCTGATCGCACTCCAAATGTGCACTTCTTCGGGTTAAGATGCATGCCATATTACCTTAGTATGGTAAAAGCTTTTCGTAGATCCTCCACATGTGAGTTCGATCTCTTGCTCTTCACCAACATATCTTCCACATAGACCTCCATGGTGGACCCCAACAGATCCCTGAACATTTCCACCAACCGTTGATAGGTCGCCACTGCATTCTTCAATCCAAACGACATAGAAACGAAACAGTATGTACCTATCGAGGTGACAAAACTCACCTTGGGTGATCTTCTTTTGCCAGTGGGATTTGATGGTATCCTTGTGATGCCTCCATCATGCTTAATAGATCACAGCCCAAAGTTGAATCGACCAGTTGGTCAATACGCGGTAAAGGTTAGTGATCCTTTGGGCATGCTTTGTTCAATTCACGTAAATCGACGCACATCCTCCACTTCTATCTAGGTTTTGGCACCATCACAACGTTTGATAAATACTCTGGAAATTGGATCACCCGTATGTGTCTAGCTTTCAATAGTTTATGCACCTCCTCTTCAATCACCTTGTCTAGTTCTACCCCAAAGTGTCACCTCTTTTGTCGCACAGGTCGAACCTCTGGATCAACGTTTAAAAATGATGTTGTGCGACCTCACACGACACTCCTGGTAGTTTCTCATCTCCAAAAGCGAAGATATCATGGAATTCCCTTAATAAAGTTATTAGCTGCTCCTTCACAGTTTTCGTCATTTGAGTCCCTATCCTGGTAGTGTACTCTGGCCTTCCTTCATCCAATGAAATCTCCATGAGTTCTTCATGAGGGTGGACAGAATTCTCCTCCTTCCTCATCTTTTTGGTGCTAAGTACTCCCTCCAGCACGTCACTTGTTTGTTCTCTCTTTCCCTCGCTCATCCATTTTCGCACGATCATGTGATAACATGACATGCGACCTGTTGTTCAGATACTATCTCGCCTACCTTATCTCCTCCCGAGTATTTTACACTCACGTGGTAAGTAGAAGTGACTGCCTGGAATGTGTTAAGGTTAGGTCGCCCCAATATCACTTTGTATACTGAGTTCCCTTTGATGATTAAAAATTTTAGATCCTTCTTCTCTCAGAGCTCACCTTTTCCCCATACCACAGGGAGTGCCAACTCACCTTCGGTGATAACCTGAACATTAAAAGCGTAAATTGGGGTTTTTACAGGCCATACCTTCGTCTTCAAGTTCATCTGGTACAAGAATTCTTAGTATATGATGTTGACCGAGCTCCTATTGTCTACAAACACCCATCCGACATCATACCCCGCTACTTCATCCTCAATCACAAGTGCGTCATTATGCTCCACCTGCAAACTACGTTGTTTGACGAGACCGAATGAAATCACTGGTCTGGATGCCAGAGGTTGCCTATTAATGTTCGCGACCTCCCATGTTCTAGGTCGTGCTGCCTTTGCGTGTCTCTTGTGCGCATTATTTGTGTCTCCATCCGATGGCCCTCCATAAATCATGTTTATTCTCCCTTTATTATATTCTGTGGCTCTTCCTCGATCATTCTGCTTTTGTCCCTGCTGTTGTGGTTGTCTCTCTGCCTGAGCTGGAGGAGGACCTTCTGGAGGTGGCGGAGCAGTTGTTGTACTGGTTCCCGAGGTTCCTAATCCTTATATATGACTTCTTTCAGGTGCCTTGCCTTAATCAATCGCTCAATTTCTTACCGTAAGTGCCTGCATCTCTCGGTCAAATGATCGTAATTGTTGTGAAACCTGCAAAAGAACTCAGATTTTGGGTTAGTAGGGATCCGCGTGTAGCTCTCCATGATCATGAACACCCTCGCTTGTGGGTAAGACAAGGTGTGAAATCCTCTTCTCTCCATACTCTTCTCCTATCCCTCGTCGTTCCTCTGTCGTCTACTCCAGTGGTTAAGAGTGCGCGAGCGGCTCGCCTTGACCCCCTAGGCTTTGACCTTTTGGAAGTAATCCTTTCTGGTTCAGTAATCTCCGGCCTGAAGCGTAATCTGTGTTCCTCTTCAGTTTCCTCGACCTGTATGTATTTTGCGCATCTGTCCAAAACCTCTTCGTATGTGTACGCAGATCGCTTAGATAATGACTTACGTAAATCCTCCCTTCTCAATCCTTGAAGCAACGCTCATGCCTTCATCTCATCAGTGTCCGTAGGTACCTCTAAGGTATCTCGGGTAAATCAGTTTATATAATTCTTCAAACTTTCTCCAAGCCGCTGCACCATTGTGAAGAGAGACTGTGTGGTTTTCATGTGTACTTTGGCGTAAAATGCTTTAAAAAGGCCGCTTTCATGACTTGGAAGCTGGTGGTCCTTCCTGGTGCTCACTGGTGGAACCAACCTTGTGCTATCTCCCTCAACGTAGACAAAAAGGCTCGGCATGCGACAACATCCCTATACTATCTTAGCACCACTTCATTTTCAAAACCCTGCACATGTCGCGTGGGGTCGGACAACTCGTCATATTGGAAATCCAATACTTTGTACCCACACGGTAATAATGCTCTCAATATCCTCTATTGGAAAGGATGCCCCTTAGATTCTTCACGTTCTGCTCCAGCGACCTATTTTTGTAAAGCTCACAATGCCTCCTGCATATCTCTAAATGCGTGAGAAGCCGGTTTTACATCCTCTTCATCTCCCTCCTCATATTGATGGGCCCAACACTTATAAGGCCTCTTCTGCGACCTGTTATTCACGAATCGCCCATCGTTATCATTGTCTTCATCCTCATCCTGCTGAGCCCGACGTTTATAAGACTTTCCACGCGACCCGCCATCCATGAGTAGTCGATCGTCCACGTCGTCTTCCTAGGACGATGATATCTCTTCAATATACTATTTCCCCCTTCTTGAATTTTTAAGTAGGTTAGGACTTGGCCTCCATGGTTCCCTTTCTCTACTCTTTTTCTTTGCAGCAGTCAGTTCTTTCGGCTTATATTCGTTATCCCTTCCACCATCCTCATCCTTTCCACTATCATCTTCACCTGCCAAGATCATATCCAACTTCTCTAATTTTTATGGAGGCACCAATCCCATCAACTGCTCAAGGAATCCCTTGTCAACATGACAAGTCTTCTCCTATGGAAACTCCCTCCACTCTTTTGCCCCTATGTGGATGGCTCTTTGTTTGATTGTATTTGGAATCTTTTTCTTATCCTCCCCTAACGGTTTTTCACGTTTTGTTTTCTTGGTGAGGTTGTTGTTGTTGTTGTTTGGTTTTTTGCTTCCCCTTATGGTGGTGTTTTTTCTTCCCATGTCTGTTTCTGTTCGTCACCCCTTTTGTCTTACTTGCCTCCGCATCAAAGTTCAAATTTCGAGGTGTGATATCTACTCCCTTCATGTTGAGCTTATAAAACTTCTCACGCTTTTTGCTCAAGGACTCGACGTCCCTCTTTCCCACAGACGGTGCCACTTGATGCGACCAAAAAGATTGGTTCACCAAGAATAGAGAGTACTGACCTTAAATATGTGATCAGAAAACTGATAGATATCTAGAAATCTCTTGGCGACCTGATCGATCCTTCCTGCAAAACAAAACCCAATCCAGGCGGTTGAAAGCCCTAGTGTAGTCCCTCCGATTCTTAAGTCAAAAAGTGTTCGAGAGAATTAAACGAGAGCTTAAACGTATGATAAAATCAACTTAAAGAGAGAAGAATGAGGCCCGAGTCCTCTTTATATATATAAGAGAAGCGTTCCCAATCTAGGGTTCCCCTATCCTATTAAAACTATAATTCCATAAATAGCGACCGACTTAGAATTAGGATTCCTCTTGTATGCTAAGTTTCCATAGATGTGAGAACTCTCGCTGAATTACCGTAATAACCATGGGCCAATAACCATGTCCATATGTTTAATCTAGCGGGACCCCATAAAGCAATCTGTATTAGCCCAACAGGGCCCAAAACCATGTTAAATCGTGAAACCCAGCTCTTAGCATCGAGCTACCACTTAGTGCCGAGCTGTCTTAATATCCTTTATATCATAAGAGCTTGCCACCTCACATAAGAGCCCGCCACTCTTATACGAGAGGTCGCCGCTCCTCAAAACAGCTCGCCTACCTCTGTGAAGGATTGCATCTTCTAGAGAAGGAGGTTGCTTACTAAATTCGTATGACACCTTAATGTTTGCCAATGTGAATATTTGATGTCGTATCAGCTATTGAAATAAGTCTGATAAATAAGAGTATTTTAGTATATTAATAAGTAACTAATGCCCTCAATAAGTAAATACGTGTACAACTTGAAATATAAAACACAAGTAAATATTTTAATTATATATTAGTGAATAATCATTATATCCCTAAACCCCAATCTTGTACTTATAAATAAAATTTTCTAGTTTTCAAAATAAGATCACTTCTTATTTTTTCGTCCAACAATTTCTCCTCTTCTCTCTATTTCACAGCATTAACAGAAATCTCTAACCAGTTTTGAATGATAGAGAAAATTATCCTACATAAGAAAATCCTATTGCACAGAGATTAACCATTGGATCGCTCTCAATTTTTTTACAGCACTTTCAAGACTCATCGAACTCAAATATGAAAGGTGAAGATCTGATTCTAAACTCCATGCAGTCCGATAATGGATTTTGAACAGAACAATATTCTTGTTCTCGAAATCGTCGGTACAATTCTTTTAAAATAATATTGACACAGTATAACCATTGGATCAAATTGAGATTTTGATATATTGTTTAAACACATAGAAGTTTATTATGGGTGGTGGAGATCGATTTTAAAGTTGTTTCCTGAAGAAACACTTCGAGAATCTGTTTGGAAAGAATTGCAGACCTCGATTCACAATTTTAATCAATATAAAACATGTGTGTTATGTAGAGTGTAAAATCAAAATCAATGGAAATAAAAGACACACGCACAATTTCTTTGATTATAAGAATAATTTATTCTTATAGTCGAGCCAAAGGGCAAAAATCTTTACTAATCAAAACTTGTGGTTCAATGTTTACAAAAGTCCTAATCTACTAAGTAAAGATAAACAAAAAACTCCTTAAGAGTAGATATGATTTAAATTAGTATAATTCTTCAAAAATCTAAGATTCACAATCACAAGATTGGATCTTAACGAAAATTGTAAATAATGCGAGGAAATAATTCTAACTGCAGGATGCTATTGTGGATGTCGAAGGTATTTGCAGTCTCATCCACCAATTTCGTAAATCTGCAGTAAGAATAAAAATGATAAAGATAAACTAAAGACTCCTTAAGAATAGATATGGTATAAATTAGTATAACTCTTCAAAAAACTAAGATTCATAATCACAAGATTGGATTTTAACGAAAGTAGTAAAAATTATGGAAGAATACAAATTTGACCGCATGATGCTATTGTGGATGTCGACTGCATTTGCAGTCGCATCCACCAATTTCGAAAATCTGAAGCAAGAATAAAAATGCTATCAAAACGATTTTTGCTTCAACTATCTTCTTTGAAAGAATGAGTTGTTTGTGAGTGGTCCCTTAGTTTTATATAATCACACCTTACTTGTATAAGAGACCTAGAAAATAAGAATAAATAGATATATACAAAATCAAACAAGTAAATATCATTAGTAAGGAAATAAAATTAAATCTCTAGATTCCTAATTAGTATTTACCAACTTTTGATTTTTTTTATTCTAAGGAAAGATATATACATAATACATTATAGATTTATATCAAAATAAAGAAAATAAGATAAAATCTCACACTCCTAAATAATAAATACTTCAATATACGATTTTATGCTAGAGAAAGAGAATTTCAACTTAATATAAGACTAAATAATATACATGATAATTACCTAATATGATAACTATCAAATCTTTCCTAAACAATTAAATCTTGGCAAGAAAGTCAAAATATTAAAATAAGACATAATAAATCAATAATTATTAATCACGTATCATACATAATACGTGGCTTAACAATCTCCCACTTTTTGTCTTTTTTGGACAAAACATATATGATGAAAATACCAAGTATGAAACTTGTATAACCATCAAAAATAACTCCCCCTAAATTGCTTCAATGAAACATAATACGGTTAAGAGGAATGCTATGGCATCCACGATAATATTTGCAAAAATAAATGAAAAAACCTTAATAAATTAGGGTAAAAGGTCATAATCACTACACACCATAATCAATAACATAATAATAATAATAATAATAATAATAATAATAATAATAATAATAATAATAATAATAATAAGAAACATCAAACATATTTTATCAAAAGAAACATAAAACATCTCTTATGGGAAGAAATCATCGAACTCGGAAGTGGGTTCACTTTGTTTTGATACAACAATAGATTCAAAGTCGAACTCCGTTCCATTATCATTCTTATCACGGAGGCCAGTAAAGATATCAGAGCTCGAAGATGGGCCAAATCCCCCTGAATGTGATGCAAGATGAGCAATGGCATCCGTAACGATATCGGCAACAGCATCCCCAGACTGATCAACTCCCCCTAAATTCGGAACGCCCCTGAACTGTGAACATTCTTTCGAGTTAGAGTATCTAAACCAGATTCTGGAGGACCAGAATATTCAACTATATCTCCCCCCCTTTTGTCCAAAAAGAACAGAATCGGAAAGCAGGCCGAGAAGGTGAGAACGGAGAGCAGTAAAATGGGCAAAAGAGGCTTTGGCATACTACAATTGATCCAGTTAAAGAGAACACGACACTGAAATCATCAAGCCCAGGGCAAACTCCATAGAAAAATGAATGCCAGCGGAGATGCGGTTGGCATCTAAAATAACATCCGGCATGGCATCCGGGATGACATTCATGGCGGCATCAGGAATAGGAGTAGAAGTTGGAATATGACCAGTAGGGGCAGAAGCATCTGGAGTGTCATGATCAAAAGAGTTATCCTCGTCATCGGAATACACCATTGGAATATATACAAGTTGATTCTTAGCATTAAGGAACAGTGGGGTGACTGAAAATACATTTGGACGTCCGAGTGGTGGAACTCGAGGAACTAAACCTTAGGACACAAGTTCTCGGAAGATTAGACTGGGAAATTCCAAGACCTACTTGTTCGAGGAGGATGTGGAAAAGAATGTGACGGCATCAAAGGCATGGGTTCCAGAATTGAAAGGCAATTGAGTTACCAGTCGGTAGAGGATGTGGGAATAAAGCTCGGTGACTCTGGATTTATTGTTCATAGGTGTCCAGTTACTACATCACACTTTGTGTAATAACCCATAAAAAAAGTTAGCCGGGTGAAAGGGAACTGAGTTGACTACTCGGTGGTAAGGTCACTCATCAAGAATTTGATCATTTGAGTGAAATCTGCTTTCTCGGGGTTTTCATTCACTTTGAAGTCTTAAACAATTCATTGATTACAGCTGGTTGAAAATTGAAAATCTCCCAACACACCTATACACGCCCATACCTTGGGGAAGTGGGATCACACCACTAAGATTCGAGTAAAAGTCATATACCACAACCAGCTCGAAAGACAATATGTTATCAATGGTGTGCATAAGTTTTCGAATCTCAAAGAATTTTTCAAAATCATATGTCCGAAACTTCAGCACATGTCGATGTCTTTCCTTAATGTCTTATACTTGTAAAGAGCAGTTGCGGTATAGAAAGTGTTAGTATACACACTACCCATATAATAGTCTGCACCAGATGCGGGTGCAGATGTGACCGCATCATCAATAACATCAGGGTTCGCATTGATGGAAGCATCCTCAAAGGTATCCCCAAAGTCAGGATTGACCAGATCTGCATCCCCGACATACTTGTTGATGAATTCGTTAGTAGGCGAGCATAAGATAGAATTGTCCCCAGCCAAAAGATTATCGTCGCTTGTGATATCAGGGATCAACTTAGCTGGAGGATATGAAGGTCTAACAATAATGTTTTTCCTTTTCGGAGACGTAAAAGAGCACGATCAACTAGTTTAAGATCACCGTTGAGATAATCAAACACAGGAATGGAGGAGGAACGAGTACGCCTGACCACAAAAAAATGTGAGGCCTTAGAATTAGAATCAGAGGTCTACATGGGCACAAGAGACTCATGCCTACCAACAGTAGCAACTGACGAGTTAGTGTTGGCAGGGATGCTGGCAACATCGGTAATGACATCCATAATCGCATCTGCGGCTGCATCTCTCCCTTTTGTTTGTAGCCTTAGAATATTTTTTATTCTTTTTATGTGAAATCGACCTTACTCACCGTGTACTACATCTACACAATATGCTTGCGATTGGATAGAGTGTATAAACAAATAAGTTTTTATAACTCAAACTAATCCCTAACTTGGGAGCGGTTACACTCTTTTTCCTTCGACTATGTTTTGTTCCATTGATTTTTCTAGCAAGGTTTTAACGAGACAACATTTTAAGGTCATTTAAGAGGGAGTGTTGTAATTATATATTAGTGTATAAACATTGTGCTTCGAAGACTTAGTCTTGTGCCTATCAATATAAGGCTTTTATTCTCATAATAAGATCACTCCTTATTTTCCGTTCTCACAATTTCTTCTCTTCTCTGTATTTCACAATAGCAAAATAAGTTTATTCTAGTAAGTCAAAGGAAATAAATAGATGGAGTTGGTGATTAAGAAAGATTCCGGGAAAAAGATAGTTGAAATAAATATTTGAAAATTTTATATATTAGAAAAGAAATAGGGAAAATTATTTTTTTAATCCATTATATTGTCCACTTTCCAAAAAAAGATCATGATATTGTCCAGTATCAAAACACATACACTAACTTGGTAAAATTATCAAAAAATTTATAAAATTATCCCGATCGGGCTTTTTTGCTGACGTGGCGTGATTCAATAATTCTTTTTATCATTTTTACTTAATTTTAAACATTAATTGAAGAAAAAAAAATCTAAGAAAGAAATTTATTTTGGTCCATTATATTGGTCACATTCCAGAAAAGGTACGTGACACTGGCCATCGTCAAACCAATTCACAAAGTTGGCCAATTGATCAAGAAATCTCCAAAAAAAAAAACTGGTTGAGATTTTTACTAACGTGGCATGATGCTATATTTTCTTATCATTTTTCCTATAATTATAAACACTACAAATATGTTTGCCCTCCATTTTCTTTCCCATTCTTAATTTTTCTTTTAATCTAATCAATAAAATTTGAATCAATAAAGAATTATTAAAAAATTGAGATAAATATAAAACATAAATAAATATAAAGATATATATTAGAAAATAATTATTAGTAAAAAAATTAGATATAAATATAAAATTATAAAATAAATTATAAAACATTGTAGAACATATATAAAATTCTATATGAATAAAATTAGATTTTTTTTTTCATATAAATATCTACATTTTTAATAATTATTTAAAATTTATTTTATTTTTTATATTTATTTCTATCTTTATTAGTTTTTTATTAATTAAAATCTTATTAATATATTAATTTGATTGAAGGATAAAGAATGAAGGACAAATAAAATTTTGTCTTCAATTTAATATTTAAAATTATAAAAAGTGATAAGAAAATATAGAATAACGCCACGTCAGAAAAAATGTTCGGATCAATCTTTTATGGACCTTTTTTTATGAATTGTCCAACTTAGTAGATGTGGTTTGATAATGTTCAATGTTACGTACCTTTTCTGAAATGTGGTCAATATAATGGATCAAAATGAAATTCTTTCTCTGATTTTTTTCTTCAATTAATGTTTAAAATTAAAGAAAAATGATAAGAAATTATGAAATCACCACGTCAGCAAAAAAACTCGATTGGGATAATTTGAATTTTTTTTTATAATTTTACCAACTTAGTGTATGTATTTCGATATTTAACAATATCATGATTCTTTTTTAAAAAATGAATAATATAATAGACTAACAAATTAATTTTCCCAAATGAAATACATCAGAAACACGAGAGGTGTTGTTAGATGATTAATGGAAATAACTATATGAGAGTATTGTTTTTCGCTTTTGCATTATTCACTCATTATTTCAAAAAAATAAAAAATCTAGAAAAGAGACCTTTTGAAACAATTAGCCAATCCAAGGTTTTTTTATTCATTTAATTGCTTCTTAAAAAAGAATTAATAAAAGTTTTATTGGTGGAGAGCTGCTTTAGCAAATAGATCTGCAGCAGCATGACACAAAAATGTATCAAATAGAAAAAGATAGTTGCTCCGACCTTTGAGTTTTCCATTTATGCAAGAAACTGTTACAATCATTCCTTTTTTCTCTTCCCTAGAAAACATGGATCTGTAAAATTGAGACCTTTTTTAGTCATAAGGTGGAGTAGTTGGCTAATAATATAAAACAATTGTCAAGTACACCGTAGAAAGTGTATTTTTGTTAAATATTTTAAATAATTATACAATTACAATGTGTGCAGATATATATTTACTTTCTCTGCAATGTAACATGTAGTTTGTTGTATGCAAAATAGGAGTGTTGTGAATGATATGAAAATTACCGGTAAATAGTGATCGTAGAAAACTTATATTTATATGTGTATAATTACATTCACTTTCCATGATAATAGGGAGGATAAGTATAGAAAGTAAATAAAATACTAATTACTTGGAACGAAGAAATTTGAAGGCTGGACGAGGGAGACTTTTCATGAATATGTCAGCGAGTTGAAGATGAGAAGGAACAAAATGCGTATCAAGCTTTCCCGAGGAGACGAGTTCTCGAACGAAATGATAATCCAAGTCAATATGCTTTGCCCGTTTGTCAGCTACGGGCATCTAGCTGAGGAAGATATCACTTTTGTTGTCACAAAGGAGTTGCGGCCGAGAAGACGGGGAGGATTGAAGTTCATGAAGAAGATTCATCAACCAAACAATTTCAGCAGCAGCATTTGCCATAGCACGATATTCAGATTCGCAGCTGGAGCGGGCAACTGTAGGTTGCTTCTTAGCACTCCGAGAAACAAGATTACCTCTAAGAAAAATAGAGTAACCATATGTAGAGCGACGAGTTTCAATACAGTGAGCCCAATCGGCATCTGAGTATCCAGCAACGGAAGAGTCCAAACGACGAGTGAGGGAGAGGCCAAAATGAATGGTGCCCTTCACGTATCGTAGGATACGTTTTACATTGGTGACTGAAGAAATTGACTGACAAGAATTACCGCATAGGAGAGATCCGGACGAGTGATGGTTAAATACTGAAGGGCCCCAACCAATGATCTATAAAGCATGGGATAACGAAATGATGGACCGGTATGAACAAGAACGTCCTTTGCAGATAAAGGCGTAGCAGAGGGTTTTGATTCCAATAAATCGGCACGCTCAAGGGTGTCACGGTCATATTTTGCTTGACCAATGAAAAGGCCATTAGGAGTGTGAGAGACCTCAAGACCAAGAAAGTAGTTGAGGCGACCAAGATCTTTAATTGCAAACTCCTGATGAGTTCGAGAGATGAACCGTTGAAGCAGAGTTGAATCATCACCCATGATTATGATATCATCCACATAAAGGAGAAGAAGAATGGTAGATTTCCCTTGATGTAAGTGAAAGAAGGACGTATCTGATCGACTTTGGCAGAAATCGAGATTGAGGAGATAGGTGCTGAACCTCTGAAACCAAGCAAGGGGAGCTTGACGAAGACCATAAGAACTTTTTGAGACGACATACATGATCCGAGAAACGAAGATCAACAAATCCAGGGAGTTGAGCCATGAAGACAGGTTTTGTAAGAACACTATCAAGAAAGGCATTTTTAACATCAAGCTGACGTAAATGCCACCCATGGTGAAGAGCAAGAGCCAAAACAACACGAACAATGGCAGACCATACAACCGGGCTAATTGTATGATGAAAGTCTAACCCGGGGATCTGAGTGGAACCTTGAGCGACCAAATGGGCCTTGTGACGTTCAATGGAGTTGTCTGCACGAAATTTGGTCCTGAAGACCCATTTTGAACCAATAATGTTTGTATCGGGTGGACGAGGGACAAGATCTCAAGTGTTATTATCATGAAGAGCATCAATTTCTTGCATAGCGGACAACCAAGCCGGGGACTTAGCAGCTGACTTGAAACCCCGAGGCTCAGAAGAAGAAGAAAGAGACGAGAGAAGAGCGGTGTAAGATAGATCAATCGGATAGCGAGGTTTAAAGATGCCCGCCCGAGCTCGAGTAACCATAGGATGAATGGTCGGTGGTCCAAATGAAGCCGGAGGGGTAGCATCGAGAGGGATGACATCAGGCATGATGTTCGGTCCACTTGTCCGATCGGATGGAGCCTCTGCAGCACTGACCGTCCGACCGGATGTCTCATCGGATGACCCACTGGATGGAGCCTCTGCAGCATCGTCCGGTCCACTCGTCCGACCGGAAGACCCACCGGTAGCCACTAGAGCATTGTCCGAGCAGTTGTAATCACCCATCCGATTGGATGGAGCCTCTGCAATAATGTCCGATCCACCCGTCCGACCGGATGACCCACCGGATGGAGCTATTGGAGAAGTGTCCGATTGGTTGTATCCACCTGTTTGACCGGATGGAGCCTCTGCAGCCCTGTCCGATCCACTCATCTAACCGGATGACCCACTGGATGAAGCCTCTGCGTCGTGATCATCGAGAAGAACAGGTAAGCGACGATGTGGATTGTCTGAAGCAGGTGATCCTGAAGGTGGTGGAGGAGTCGGCGCAGGCAGAGAAAGTGTACCATCTAAAAAACTGACAATGTCCAAATTATTAGAAGTAGAAGAATACAAGTGACCGGAAAAAGGAAAAAAAGATTCATCAATTTGAGCATGTCTAGTTATGTAATTCCGAGATGAAGTTTGATCCAAACAATGAAAGCCCTTATACGTAGAGTTGTTGCCTAAAAAGATGCAAGGACTGCTTCGAGGAGAGAGCTTATTAGGTGCATAGTCCCGTAAATATGGGAAGACACGATAACCAAAAGGACGAAAAAGCGCATAATTCAGAGCAAAGCCAAACAAGACCTAAAATGGAGATTTATTTTCCAGAATCTTAGACGGGAGCTTGTTAACAATATACACAACAGTAGAGAAAGTATCAAACCAAAAGGACGCAGGATCATGAGAGTGAAACACCATGAAAGACCTATTTCAGTTATATGTCGATGTTTGGATTTGGCTCGACCATTTTGCTGTGGCGTATAAGGACAAGATAAATGATGATGAATACTATTTGCAAACACAAATTCACTGACCCGAGTACTAACAAATTCAGTGCCCCCATCACTCTGAAGGATATTAATAGTACAAAAAAACCGATTGCATACGAATTTATGAGAACGAACGAATATATCAAAAAATTCAGATTTAGCCCGTTACGGATAGATCTAGGAAAACCTCGAGTAATCATCAACAAAAACCACATAATACTTATAACCATCAGAAGTAGTAAAAGGTGCAGGACCCCATAAGTCGCAATGAATTAAATCAAGAACAACGGTTCCACGTTTTTCATTTAAATTAAAGGATAAACGTTTGCTTTTGGCCATTTGACAAGAAGAACATATGCCATGGTCTGGTAATAAAGAAGAAACACACAAATGTCCTAATTTATTTAAAAGAGAAATGACACTCGATGGGACATGCTCCAAACGTAAATGCCATGTAGAAAAACTTACTTTCAAAGTTTTATGACGAAGAGCGGCTACTAAAGCTGGAATGCCACGATGAAGAATGTATAGCCCCTTTTCACATCTGCCCTGAGCCAGAGTTCTTTTGGTCACCCGATTCTAAATTTCAAAAGATGTATCAGAGAAAAAGAACATCAACAGGATAATCAGAGGTCAATTTGCTGATGGATGACAGTTTTTTCGTAATATGGGGCACAACAAGCACGTCTAACAGTTTAACATTGTCAAGCAGTGTACGCGAACCAATATGCGAAATAGATAAAGAATTGCTGTCACCAACAATAACAGACCCATTACAAGGATAAGAATGATAGTTGTCGAGAGTAGATTGCTGATTCGTCATGTGGGCGGAAGCACCGGGTCTAGGTACCAATCGGAGTTCGGCGAGGTAACATTGCACGATGCATTAAAGGCTTGAGCCTAGTTATCAGAAGGAGCATCATTGCAGCGGTTGAGGAATTGGGGACACATGTCAGCATAGTGCTCCCCATGGCATATTTGACAGCGCGGGACGTAAGGACGTCGGCCACTTCCGGAGTCCGAGTTTCTGCCGAAATTACCATGACCCTTATTATTGAGGAGTCCTCTTCCGCCAGTGAAGCGCTGACCACCGGATCGGCCACCACCCAAACCGGACCTCAGACCACCAGCGGGGTACTGCCCATATGGTTGAGAGACTTGGTTGGCCGTGAAAGCAGCAGTTCCTTCCATGGCACGAAGCATGGACTCACTGCTTGGCCTGATGCAGGAGATCGCGAAACAGAGGCATCAGAGTAAGAGCAAGCCGTGTGTCAGCAAACGACGTGTACTGGCCTCCTAAGCCACGCAAGAACCAAATTCCTTTGTCAAAGTCGTCGTCCGGATGGTTTATCGAGGATAATTGATCATAGAGTCCCTTGAATTTTTTGCCATACTCTTCGACAGAAGTAACACCGCGACGCAGGGATAGAAGCTCCTCACGTAACTGATGCGTGCGAGCGGTGGAAGAATCAGAGAACACAACTTGGAGGGTGGTCTACGAAGAGTTCTTGGAGACGCAATCGATGATCTCAGACATGGATTCGGGGGAGAGCGAATTAGGAGACGGGATGCCATCATCGGATGTCACGGAAGGAGATAGGGCAGCGCTCGAACCATCGAGGAATCTTTGGAGATCGAAATACTCGGCCATATGCATGATTTGTCGATGCTAAAGGAGATAGTTGGAGGAGTCGAGCTTCACCAGAGTCATACTAATCATAGTATTCACAGGAAGGGATTCGGAGGATGGGGCAGCCATGGAGGTGAGGGGAAGAAAGAGAATTAGGGTTGGGATTAAGAAAGATAAAGAATAGTTATGAGATTTAAGAGATCGATTAGGCTGATACCATGTGAATGATATAAAAATCACCAGTAAATGGTGACTGTAGAAAACTTATATTTATAGGTGTATAATTGCAATCACTTCTCATGATAATAGGGAGGATAAGTATAGAAAATAAATTAAATATTAATTAAGAATATACGGTTAATATGGTGAATTAGCTATTTCCATTATTAATTGTTAAGTCGCGAAGAAACAAAAAATAAAAGTACATACAAATATTCCTTTTGATAAAACCAAAAAGATTGGTTACCAAGAATAGGGGGTGCTAACCTCAAAAATGAGATCAGCGACCTGAAATAAATTCCGAAAACGTCTCAACGACCTGCTAAGCCTTCAACGATCCTCCTAGGGACCTCGCCGGTCCTGCAAAACAGCAACTTCAAGCGGGTCGGATGTCAGACCCGCAAAGGTCCTCCGATGCTTAAGTCAAAAGCAAGTGGTAGTATTAAAAGCCCAAATATGATAAAAGGAAGATAAAAATAACGAGAGGTATTCACCCCTTTTATAGGGACAAGAGAAGTCTACCCCGATCCAGGGTTTCCTTCTCCCATCACAACCCCATAAATACCATGACACCATAACCGACTTAGAATTAAGATTCCTCCTGTATGCTAAGTTCCCATAAATAATAGATCTCTTACCATAATAGGCCTGGGCCTATTACTCCTTCCATATAGTCCGCCAGGACCCCATAAACCATCCATATGAAACCCGTGGGCTCGATATTCATAAAGCCCATAACCGAACTCAAGCACCCAATACAAAACATGAGAGGTCGTGACCCTATATGAGAACTCATCCTCATACTCCAGGTCGCTACTCTACAAACCAGCTCGCCCACCTCTCCAAAGAAACCATCCAGCTCACTCACCTCCCAGAAGAAATGCTCCTTCCAGGAAATGAGACCGCTTACCACAAATACCCCCATATATCAAATAATATCACGTATGGACATTTAGGTCCGTATCAGCTAGTCCCTCATGTTCTAGTTGATTGAGGTACGAAATCAGGTAGGACATGTAAAACAGAAAATTAAAAGAACATAACCAGCCTATAACACAATAAAACACAAAATATACGTGAATCACCCCGCCACCTTACCAAACCATATTTCAGAATCACCCAGCCCGATATACCGAGATTTAATACCAATCACTTCATAGAAATTCATTAGATAAGCCCGCGGCCTCGAAAAAGATAATCTTGCTGAGCTCGCTCATCCTTTAAGATGAATACTCCCTTCAGATGAAAAGATTGATAAGTCCCCAGGTCGAGTCCCCAGACTCCACATCTGACGATCTAAAACCATACAGCTTTTACCCCACGACCTGAAGTCATATTCGGACTCAATAATTTCAAAAACGTAATCATAAACAGCCCAAAAAGTAAAAACACGCCTTCCTTTATCCATCCCATCACTACAAAGATTCCGACATTACTGGAGGGATGAGGCGGGAATTTATCCCGCGTAACTATACTGACGGGCATGCCCGTCAGGATATATTTTTAATTTAAAAAAAAATAAAAAAGAATATGCTGATGGCCATGGCCGTCAGCGTGAGATTTTTAATTAAAAAAAAAAATACGCTGAGTATAGTCCTGATGGGCATGGCCGTCAGGATTGTAACCCTAAAAATCGGGCCTTCTCCTTCCCCGCCTCATTCTGTCATAACGCAGCAGCAAAAAAAAAAAAACCCGCCCCGCCTCCGTCGCCGCCCATCGCCTGCCTTCCCGTCCCCGTCGCCGACAAGGAGGAGCTGCTGCCGTCGCCGTACAGCCACACAGCCATCGCCGCCCACCCTGTCCGTCAACCCCCTACCCCCCGTCGCCGCCGCCCCACCATCCCCGTCGCCTCGCCGCCAAGAAGCCCAGACGCCGCCAAGAAGCCTTGCCGCGCCGCCTCCCTGTACCCCTCCCCTCGCCTCGCCTCCGCGCCACCTCCCCGTCCACCGAGCGCCGCCGTCGCCGCCAAGAAGCCCAGCCGTCGTCGCCGCTGCTCCAAGGTAAGCTATTTATTTCAATTTTAATTTTATATTTTTGTATATTTCTTTGTATTTTTGTATTTGTTTGTATATTTTTTTATATAATTATTGTTTATTAATTATTATATAATTAGTTGTAAAGGTTAGGGTTTAGTGTTTGTTTAGGGATTAGGGTTTAAAGTTGGGCTAATTAAAAATTAATTACAAGATTAGGGCTAAAGTATGAGTTTAATCTTGGTTTAATTTGAAATTAGAGTTTCATTTAATGTATAAATTAAAAAAAATTGTATACATATTGTTCATGTATGGGAGGCCGTGGTGATCGGCCGGGATTTTAAAAAAAATTGTATATATATTGTTCATGAATGGGAGGCCGTGGTGATCGGCCGGGGTTTAATTTTGTTTATATATATTATTGTCATTGGTGTTGTTGGTTGTATACTGTCGGATGTTGACGTGGGTTACGGCGCCGGCTGGGAGGTGTTGTCCCTCCAATAGCGGGTTTTCAAAGTTTTTTATAAAAACGTGATAGGGTGTCACGTGGTTTTATTTATGTTTTCAAAATATTTTTCAAAAATGTGACGGTGGTAATTGCTTATTTGGAACCTTGGCGAAGTGACGCGATTCATATAGATCACTTGTTTGAGAATTAATATCAAATAGAAAAATTCGAAACTAAATTTTGAATTATTTCAATATTCCTTAGACCCGTTTGAGATTTAGTATCAAATATAGAGTTTGATACTAAATTTCGAATTGTCCCATTTTTGGACAGTTTGAGAATGTGACTTGTAGTATGGTTATCTTATGTGTATGTTTTTCTTTTAGTTTTGAAATTTCGGTTTCTGCATCTCTCTAATTGTTCTCGGGTGCACTGCAATATACGTGCACTACGAGAACTGAGGGGAGATGCTGCCGAAACTTTGAATCTAAGAAAAATGCATATTTTAAGATAATACATACTATTAAACGTCACCTTCTTGAATGGGATAGAAGCCTTACCAGTTACAATTCGAATTACTCATTCTTCTCGTATTGCTGCCGAAATTTTGCCACCTTCTTTAATTCTGAAAAAATCTTAGGATGGCTGATGATCGTAGTTGGATGTACAAACGAAATATTTCCGGATTTCTAAATCCGGCGTTCGTGGCCGGTGTAGATAGTTTCGTACAATTTTCACTCACGCATGATTCTGCAGAGAGGGACGGTGATAAGCTAAAATGCCCTTGCCCACGAACTAAGTGTAGGAACTCTAGTTATAGGACTATCGATGAGATAAAATGCCAAATCGGTACCAAAGGGTTCATTGATGATTACTACATTTGGACTCATCATGGGGAAACAAATCACGTCTCATCGCCTGCTGATATTGAAATTGGGGGTTCATCATCAAATGCGTACGTCGATATGGTGCGAGATGTTGTCGGTCCTAATTTCGACATGAATGACATTGAGTTGGATGAATCACCTCTGTATCCTTGGACCGAGTTGCCCATCTTATGAATTTAAAATCGGAGCATGGCATTTCTCAGAAATGTTATGATCAAATTTTTAATTTAATCAAAGAGATCGTGCCAGAAGACAACAATGTTGCAGATAATTTCTACGAAAGTAAGAAGTTGTTGAGAGGTATAGGGTTACCGGTAGAGAASATAGATTGTTGRGTCAAGAACTGCATGATTTATTGGAAGGATGATTTGAATCTGGATAAGTGCAAGTTTTGTGATCATCCACGGTTCAAACCCGCGAAGAAGAGACAAACTAAACGGTGCAAGTCCAGCTTAGTTCCGTATAAGAGGATGTTTTATTTTCCTCCAACGGCCCGCCCGCAGAGGTTGTACGCATCTAAAACAATGGAAAAGGATAAACGTAAATTCAATCGATACGAGCCATTTGTACTCGCATCCCAAGCGACTCAAGTACACTACAAATCGTATCCGAGTTTGAAGCGAGACAAACTAGATTGGTGGGCAACTTGTCAAATCAAAGCTCGACCGACGGTGGATTATATCGAGCCTCGCGTACCTGAACAACAGTCATTCCAAGAAGATGTTGTAGAAACATTTCCTGCAATACAATTAGAGGATGTTGACTTCCAATTAAATGACCCTCTCAATCACGAACACGACGAGTCTGTCAATGATGATTCAGAAGAGTTAAAAAGCGATGAACTACATTTAACTGAAGAAGACGAAGGAAGCTACGAAGATGAGTCTGAAAGTTAGGGATGAGGTTTGAAAATTTTATGAGTGTTAACCATAATCTGAACAAATTATAACGACAGACACACACACACACACATATAATTATATAATTATGTAAAAAAATTATTAATAAAACTATGTTGTATGATAGATGCCTGGTAGAGGTCCTCATCATTGTTGGATTTCTGTCGGCTCATCGTCCTCTGGACACCATGAGGATGATGCCACCGACATGGACCTCGATGATACTGTTCCACCTACCCCGTCTGATGAGGCGGGGACGAGCACGCCTGGTACAGAGGTCAGGACTTCTGGGATCGAGGTTATATGTGCTCGAAAATAGGTAAGTAACATTTTAATCAATTTTTTTATGTGTTCAATATATAATTTAATTATTTGACATATATTGAAATAAACTTATTAATTTTTAGGTTACGAAGTCCATCGAAGGACTTGTCGACCTATCTCAGGACTATACACGAGGCTCGTATCCACCCAGCAGGGTGGAAATATGAGCACATCCCGGACAGCCATCGTCAGACGTGGTGGCCTCATTTTAGGGTAATTTTGAAGTATTTTTTTTATTTATGTTAAGTAAATTGCTTAATTATTTTGTCTAATTGTATTTCTTCTGTAGGGATTGGTGTGGTGGGGCACTCGTATGTACGACGAGAATGCCATCAGGACGGCATTCTATATATCGATGCGGGAGTCTTATAAGAGTCGTATATACGAGTGGAGGAAGGCGTATCGAATGAATGGGACGATACCTGCTATTGTAGGGGAGACGACTTAGAACAGGTGGCTGTTGGAGTTTCAGCGGCCTGAGGAGGTGGAGAAATCTGAGAAGGCCAGGCAGAACAGGATGAGCGAGCCCGGCGGCCCTTCCACTGGTATAGTGAAGCATCGAGGCGGGTCCATGCCGGCTAATTGACAGGCGACCGAGATTGTAATTCGATGATAATATTTTAAGTATTTAATTATATTATTGAACATGTATAATTTTATGTTTTAATTAATTCATTATATTAAATATTGGAAATGTAACTTTAAATACAGGCTGCATAGACGGGTTCGCAGCCCAATAAATACGAGCTTCTGCTGAGGTATCATCGAAATCCCGACGGCACATTTACGGATCCCAAAGCCCAGAGGATAGCTGTAAGTTTTATATTTTATATATAACCGATTTATTATAAAATCAGATAAAAGTTGTTTGGTAATAATAGTTGAAAATTTTGATATCAGGAGGATTATGAGAGAGCTTTGGAGGAGAGGTGTGTTGCGTTGTCTGATGATAGTAGCCCTCAGGTAGACCCGAACGAGGTCTACCTACAGGTTGTCGGGAATAAGAAGGGTCGACGCTATGGCCTTGGATGCTTTGGGAAGACTCAGAAGGGCTGCAGTACTTCTTCCACCTCCACCGCCGATGTTCATAGGCTCCAGACTCAGGTGCAGTCCCAGCAGGAGCAGCTTGAGCAGCTTCAGTGGATCCGCGAGGAGCAGGCGCTGGAGATTCAGCGGATCCGTGAGGAGCAGGAGCGTTCCCAMTTGAGGCTCCAACAGCAGATTGAAGAAGCTGTTGCTCGGGCCATGGCTCGTCGGCCTRCCCGTAGTCCAGATGGTGGAGATTTAGATGGATAGTTTAGGATATTTTATACATTCGATTGATGAAACGATTTTTAGTTATTGAATGATTTGTTTTAATTTTTCTATTAGTGGATTATTTATTTTGGATTATCTAAAACTTTATTTGATTATTATTTTTAATTTAATTATTAATTAATATATTAGAAATTTTATTAATAGATTTTTTAAAGAAAATTACAGAAATTTTTTGCCAGGACTAAAGCCGCCAGGAATGCTGGCGGCCAACCCGCCAGTAATGTTGACGGCTTAGCCGCCAGGAAAGCATCAGATATTCCTGGCGGGGACAACCCGACAGGAATATTGACGGGAATTTCCTAGCGGAAGAAGCCGTCAAGGAAACCGCCGGCATTCCTGGCGGGTATATTTTCCCGTCAGGATACTAGAATTCTGACCGCAAAAATACTGGCAGACATTTTCCGTCAGGAGGCCGTCAGTATTTCATATACTGACGGAATCCTGACGGATTTGGCCGTCAGGATTGCCGGATTTTTTTATAGTGCATCCTTTTTAAGTTTCATTAAATGCAGCCTGATAGCGTGTCGGGCACGTGTCACTCCCCCATTTTTTCTTAATATAATAAACACAGTGGGACCAAAATAAATGGCCCAAAACATTCCTTGGAAACCCTATCAACTTTCCCGCTCCTACCTGTCCCATCAGCTTTTTTACGCCGCCCAACAAAAACCCCTTCCTCTCCCCTCACTCGTCACTTTACACAAATTCAAGCAAAGAGAACGCCATTTTTACTCTGCAACAAAGCTCGCCAACCAGCAGGCTTTCCAAAAATCATCAACAGAGCACCGCTCCTCACCGACCTCCACAACTCCAAGAATGTATAAGTTGCCAGATCTCCCCTCTTTTCAATAATTTAATTTTACTGCCATGTACGTGTTGCATCTGCTGAGTTTCTGTTATCTTGTGCTGCTTCCCTCCCCCTATAATTTCTGAATTATGATGGAATTAGCGTCCTCCAACCCCAACTCCCAAAGTTCCAGCCCTTCCCCCGATTCAAACCCTACCATGAACCCCTACATTTTTACCAGGAGGTGAAAATAGCCCCCCTCCCCCTCCGGCCTTCGTGACGAGCCAGAAGGCGACGTCGATTGGTCGGAATTAGAAGCCCAAACTAGGTTCATGTTGACGCCCAAGCTTCTCTAGAAAACATATCTGAAGATCCTTCTCCCCGTCCCTTTAGCCCTTACGAACATACCAGAGGGCATTCTCGTAATTAAACATACAAACCCACCGCCCTGCGAGCATTTCCTAGAAAACCCAGTGACTGTAGCTCACGCCATAAAAGCTATCGACCTACCTTCCTCAACCCTCGCAACCAAGGAAATCAAAGACAATTACTGGCTACTCCCCGACCCGGAAAAACTTGACGAGTTCAAACGAACCCTTAACCTCCCCAACACCGCCAAAATGATCTTACTCGATATTCTCCACCTAGATCCCATGAAACCCTCTCCAAACCACATAACCCTTTTTGACGAGCTACTTAGGGCAGGATTTAGGTTCCCAGCCCATCAATTTTATGTTGAAATTTCCCACCTATACAAAGTCTCCCCTTTACTACTGACCCCTAACTCCATGAAATTCCTGGCGGGGTATATCATTTTGTGTAAATACTATAATACCGGACCTCATCCCAGTTTTTTCTAATTTTGTTTTCAAATAAAATATCAACAAAATTCTTTTTACCTTTCTGCTCGTTCGGGCTAATCTCGCTTCTTAATAAACCCTTCCAATAAAGTCCCTGAATGGAGAAGAAATTTCTTCTTCATTCATAATACGAAAGACTGGCCTTTTTTGAATGAGCTACAATACCATCCCCCAAACAACACAAACAACCCACTCCCAAACATTGCCCGGTTTTGTACAAAAAGTATTCCGACCAGCTCGAGGAATGGAGCAAACGCTCATTTGACGTGCTGCTGCTCACCAGCTGATCCAACATTTACCTGTATGTGGTCATCGACTCCCATCTGGTCAAACCAGATCTTGCCCTTACCGAGTCTAAGTTTGGTAGGTTTTTCAAGCTTATAATTCCACATCATCCTCCCCTGTTAAAACTGAATAATAACACCTTTTTTCTATTCGCAGTTGCATTCATCAATAAGTGTGCCGCGCCGTGCTCCTAGGAAATCAAGGAACGACCTACTTCACAGCCCGCCGCTGCCCCAGTCAACGTAGATGAAGCACTGAATTAGGCCTTTGGAACAGAGGCCGATCAAGAAGATGACGACGTGGAGGAGATTCAGATGATAAAGAGAGCTTCAAAAGGCAAGGGAAAATGCCCTCTTAAACCTGCTGCATAGGACTGAAGCCCTCCTGAGCAAAAATGTCGCCGCCTCCGCAAGCCTCATGCTGCAACCTCTACAAGTTCTCCAGACTTGGGTAAAGGAATAGCCCAATGTGACAATGCCAAGGAGATCCAAGCCTTCCTTGATGACTACATAATAAAAAAGGTAGACTCCGAAAAACTCTTCCCCTCAATACGATAATACTTGCAAAAACCCTTATAAGATATTATGATGCAGTTGAGTCCACTGGTTTCCAAACTTTCTGAGGAGTTGATAGCTCGATCCACAGAGAGCGAGCTCCAAAAAACTTGCGACGAGCTGACCGCACAGACCGATCAATAAACACGGCAGCTATCTCTGACCCAGGGAGAGCTGGATGGCGCAAACCACCTGCTGAAAGCTCGAGGGGAGGAGATAATGATCTTGAAGAGCCAGGTGAACAACCTGAAGGACGAGACAACTCGCTTGGGCAACGAGCTCAAGGATGCGCAGAAACAGACTGGGTAGCTCAGAATGCGAAATCAGAAGCTCCAGGAACAGAATCAGGAGGCTCATGAGCAGGGCGTGGCTGAAGGTCGGCGGACCTTTCTTACGAGCGCAGTAGGTAAGAAGTTCATTGGCGCTTACCGGTAGGAACTAGTGGAGGCATACAAGAAGTCCTCCTTATACTTTATTACGATGGCTGGTGGCGCCCAAAAGCGGTTGTTCTAGGCTGATGGAATAATCAAAGATCAGGTCACAACCCTGGATGTCGCTTACAACCCCGACGTTCCAGCCATTATCGGCAAGCTACTTCCTTTTAGTACCTTCCAAGGCGATTGGAAGTAGCCAATTGACGCTGAGTGGTGGCTATCGTGCCAAGGTCGATCTGTCTTATCCGCCAAACTATCCCCCGAGCTTGAGACGCCTCTCGAAGATATGGTTCCTACTTCTGAGCCAAGTACTAGAACCACCGAAAACTTGCCACCTCCCTCTTCTGAAAAAACTGTTTGAGAAACCTGTATTTATGCTTGTAGCATGTATGGACAATTTCCTATTCCTGTAAATACATTCGCTTTTATTCAATATCTGCATAGCTCATCGATTCCAAGCACTTACGATCCTGCACTTTAAAACCACAAACCATGTACGAAATAAACCCATAAGATAATATAGGTCGCACAAAATTACAACTAATCATACTTAGCCCCATGAGATCACGAAATCAAACCATGACTTATAAAAAATTAAATAGGACTCAAATCAATCCATACACAGAATTCATTAACTCGCACAAAATCAACCATAAGAGCTTAAGAAAGATATGTAAGTCAAACATATCCCTCCCAAACATAAGTAAAACAGCATAACCATAAAAAACCATCAAAATAACTCGCCAAACTTTATTTATTATATATCGCAAAAGATACCCCCAAAAGGGTACATCACCACCAAGGTCAATATGAGAGAAGTCCACCCCGGTCCAGGGTTTTCTTCTCACATCATAACTTACATAAACACCATACGAGAGAAGTCCACCCCAGTCCAGGGTTTCCTTCTCCTGCCATAAAAACAATAACTCCATACGGGAAAAGTTCACCCCGGTCCAGGGTTTCCTTCTCCCGCCACAACAACAAAAACTCCCTACGAGAGAAGTCTACCCCGGTCCAGGGTTTTCTTCTCCCATCACAAGCACACAAGCACCATCGCTGACCTAATAGAAGCGTCAGCCCATAACCATAATTACACAAACACCATCGCCGACCTAATAGAAGTGTCAGCCCATAGCCATAATTACATAAACACCATCGCCGACCTAACAGAAGCGTCAGCCTAATGAGAGAAGTCCACCCCGGACCAGGGTTTTCTCCGCTCACCATAATACCTCAATCGCCCTCTAGGCATAATATTTCTTCAAGTGACACACATTCCAGCTTCTAGGTAGGACTTTTCCACCTGCATCCTCAAGTGTATAAGCTCCCCCTTGCAATACCTTTACCACCTTGAATGGCCCCACCCAATTTGGCTCTAATTTCTTAGTCATACGTAATGCATCAGCCCACCTCCATCCCAGGTCACCGACCTGAAAACAGCGACGCTTGACCCGTTTGTTAAAAGCAGCTTGTACCCTTTGTTTATAGTGCTCAAGCCGAGCCGCAGTCCTATCCCGTACTTCTTCAATCGTTTCATTCGCTCCCCGGGCTAACCTCTTGTTTTCCTCCACATTAAATGTGGTCTGCGATCCTCCCACTATCTCTGCCGAAATAACCGCATCCATCCCATAGACCAGACTAAATGACGACTCCCCCGTGGAGGTTCGGGGAGTTGTTCGATAAGCCCATAGGACCGAGGCGAGCTCTTCTTCCCAAAGTCCCCCTGTCCTTTCCAGTCGCAACTTGAGTCCTTGCACAATTATACGATAAGTAACCTCCACCTGCCCATTAGTTTGGGGATGCGCCACAGAAGCAAATCGCTGCCTCAACCCCATCTCTCTGCACCAATTTTGAATTTTTCTCCCATTAAACTGGGTTCCATTGTCGGACACTAACACTCGCGGCACAGCAAACCTGAAAAGTATATTGATAAATATAAAATCCATCATATGCTGCTCGCTTATTCCCGTAACTGCTTCGGATTCCACCCATTTTGTAAAATAATAAATCCCCACCACCAGATATTCTTTATTGCCCAGGGTTTTTGAAAAGGGTCCCACGATATCAATTCCCCATTGCGTAAACGGGCACAACGAGCTCATAACCATCATCTCCTCCGCCGGTATATGAATAACCGGGGCATGCATTTGATACTTTTTACACGTTCTCACCAGGTCGCTAGCCATACCTTTCATCCATGGCCAAAAGAAGCGAGCCCGCAATGTTATGCCAACCAACGCCTTTCCCTTTGCATGATCACCACAATATCCTTCATGTATTTCCTTCAACACCTCCAATCCTTGCTCCTTAGCTAAGCCTTTAAACAAAGGTCCGAAGCGCGACCTTTTATATAATTTCTCATTCACCACACAGAAACGAGCTGCTGTTCTGGCTTCCCACGTTGTCAATATCTCTACACCTTCCTTAGCCTTGATGAGAATATTCCATACAGGTGAAGGCCAATCATCCTTCCCTTCGAGCTCTATAATCTCCTTCCCTTTTTCCACGCTACTATGTTCTAACTCCATCAACGTAATTCTTCGAGTATCACAAGTCCCCAATGCTCCCGCTATTCGAGCGAGCTGATCAGCCCGAGTATTTTCAGCTTGCGGTAAATGTTCTAGTTTAAACTCTTCAAAGCGTGTTGCCTCCTCGCGCAACTTATTCAAATATACTGCCATCTGTTCCTCCTTAGCTTCAAAAGAACCATCAAACTGACGAGCTATCATCTGAGAGTCCGTGTATGCCCATACCTTTCTTGCTCCCAAATCGCCTGCCATTTTGATACCTTGCAACACAGCCTCGTACTCAGTCTCATTATTGGATGCTTTATACCCCAACTTGATCGCGAACTCCAAATTCTCTCCTTCTGGGCTGGTTAACACAATACCCAGCCCTGCTCCCGACACCATGGTTGATCCATCAGTGTATAGTGTCCATGCTTTTACTTCCTCGCCCGCGTTAGATGGGCGTGCCATCTCTTTCAAAAAATCCTCCAACACCTTCACTTTGATAGATACCCTTGGTTCATACACCACGTCGTACTTGCTCAATTCCACAGCCCTCTTCACCAATCACCCAGATACATTTGGGTTACTAAGAACCTGTTTAAGAGCTAAGTTAGTACGCACCTTCACCCTGTGGCTCAAAAAGTACGGCCGCGGTTTCCTTGCTTTACAAATCAACGCAAAACCTCCTTTCTCCAGCTCAAAATATTTTAACTCAGCGCCTCGTAACATCCAGCTAATGTAATAAATAGGCCTTTGCGTGCCCGCATCTTCTCTGATCAGCACCGAGCTTACTGCGACCTCTCCTACTGATATATACAAGATCAGGTCTTCCCCAGGCATCGGTTTAGTTAGTAGTGGTATTTCAGCCAGTTACTTCTTCAATTCCTCGAACGTATCTGCCGCTTCTCTCGTCTATTCGAACTTGGACCCTTTCCGGAGCACCCTGAAAAAGGGGACACCCCTCTCCGCTGACCTGGAGATAAAACGACTAAGGCCCGCAATGCGACCTGTAAGTACCTGCACGTCACGTACTGTGCGGGGATGTAGCATCTCTAAAACAGCTCGCACCTTCTCTGGATTAACTTCAATTCCTCTCTCCGTCACCATATAACCCAAAAACTTCACAGACCGCACACCGAACGCACATATCTTTGGATTAAGCTTCATCCCATACTGCCTTAGTATGACAAATATTTTCCTCAAATCCTCCACATGGGATTCAACTTTTTTGCTCTTGACTAGAATATCGTCAACATAAACCTCCATAGTGGACCCCAACAGATCCTTAAACATTAGATCCACCAACCTCTGATAGGTTGCTCCAGCACTCTTCAGGCCAAAGGGCATGGACACAAAATAGTATATCCCCGTAGAAGTAAAAAAACTCACCTTGGGTTGATCCTCCTTTGCAAGAGGTATTTGGTGATACTCCTGTGAAGCGTCCATCATGCTCAACAACTCGCATCCTGAAGTTGAATCCACCAACTGATCAATTCGTGGTAAAGGATAATGATCCTTTGGGCAAGCTTTATTCAGATCACGAAAGTTTACACACATCCTCCACTTCTGTCCAGGCTTTGGCACCATTACAACATTGGATAAATACTCAGGAAATTGAATCTCTCTTATATGGCCTGCCTTCAACAATTTTTGCACCTCCTACTCGATTACCTTATCTAACTTCGGCTCAAACTGCCTCCTCTTCTGCTTTACTGACTTTGCCTCCGGGTCTGCATTTAAATGATGCTGCGCGACCTCAGGAGATACTCCTGTTAACTCTCCATCATCGAAGGCAAATACATCCCGAAATTATCTCAGTAACTTCACCAGCTCAGTCCCTAAATGTTTCAGGTATTAAGGTCCCCACCCTCGTAGTATATTCTGGGCGACCTTCTTCTAACGAGATTTCCATCAGTTTTTCATTCGGTTGAACAGAATTCTCCAGCTCCTTTATCTTTTTTGCATTAAGTACCCCTTCTGGCCGATCATCATCCCTTTCTCGTTTGTTTTCAACTAACCCTTTTCCGACTGTCATCTGATAGCACGATCTCGCGACCTACTGTTCCGAAATAACTTCCCCCACTCTGTCTACCACCGAATACTTGATTCTCATATGATAGGTCGACGTCACTGCCTGGAATGCATTGAGGGTAGGTCGACCCAATATGGCATTATACGCCGACCTTCCCCGAACTATAAGGAATTTCAGACTTTTCTTTGCTTGCAACTCTTCCTTCCCCAATATTACTGTCAGCGTCAGCTCTCTTTCAGTAACCACTTGTGCCCCATTAAACGCGTATATGGGCGTATTCACAGGCCGCACCTTGTTTTCCAGTTTCATTTGCTCAAGATAATCTGTATATATTATATTTACTGAGCTCCCATTATCCACAAAGAATCTGTCGACCTCGTACCCTACCACTTCAGCTTCATTTACCAACGCGTCATTATGATCTTCCTGCAGCCCGCGTCGATCATTAGGGCCAAAAGAGATGACTGACCCTAGTATCTGAGGTCGCCGACTTACACTGGCGACCTCCCATGTCCCCAAACGAGCTGACTTAACATGGATCCGCCGTGCATTGTTGGAATCCCCATCGGTTGATCCGCCCGAGATCATATTGATCCTCCCTTTATTTCTTCGTGGGCCATTATGTCCCTGATTTCCTTGTTGCGGTTGTCTCGCGATCTGATCCCGAGCAAGGATCCCTCGCTGGTGGTGGAGGCAATGGTCGCCCCTGCTCCTTTGGTTTTCTATCCTTATAAATCACTTCCTTCAGATGCTCATCTTTTATAAGTCTCTCTATCTCCTCCCTGAGATGCCTGCAACTCTCAGTGAAATGCCCATAATTGTTGTGAAACAAACAAAAGAAATTAGTATTGGGATGAGTAGGGATTGGCGTGCGATCTTCTGGCCACTTTATAACGTTAGGTATTAAGCGCTCCATAATAGTAAACACCTTAGCCTGCCGGTAGGCCAATGGTGTAAAATCCTCATTCCTCCAATATCGCATATCCACTTCCGGCTTTTTGCTTAGGGATGGCAATGGGTAGGGTACTAAAATACCCATCCCCATACCCGTATTTAAAAAAAATACCTGTCCCCATCCCCATACCCGTGTGGGTAGCAAATTTTCTGCCCATCCTTATACCCGTACCCATTACCCACATGTTAACAACATGCAAAAAGTTGGAAAAAAATATTGATTAAAACTTAAATCATAATTTAATAAAATATAAACTAATGATAATTGACGTTATATAAAAATTCAAAAATATGACAATACTATGAATCATTTAAAATAACACTTTAAATATTATTCAACACCACACCACTAATCATGAAATTTCAAACGTGAACCTCCGACACTCTCCACAACATGGCAAATAAATATTGATATCATATCAAATAAAAACTGATAATAAAAATTTGAAAAGATTACAAAATTTATTTACCTTGTTTTTAGAATTCGAGTTTCAAATATATTACAAACGTTTATCCATTAAATTATATATATATATATATATATATATTATATATATATATATATATATATATATATATATATATATATATATATATATATATATATATATATATATAACTCCTTATATTATGTGTATGGGTATGAGGCGGGGTGGGTACTAAGGTACCCATACCCATACCCGCACCCAACAAATATTGTGGGTAATTACCTATACCCGTGCCCATACCCATTAAATGGGTAATTTCCCTACTCATCATGGGTAATTTTTGCGGGTACCCATTGGGTACATTACCCATTGCCATCCCTATTTTTGCTAACCACAGAACTCGGGCTCAAGAGCCCGCGCACTATCCTTCTTGGTTCTCTCCTTAATTCCCTTCTAGATATACTGCCTCCCGTATCCGCGACCTCCCTACAAAAATGCACCCGATGCTCCTCAGCCTCCTCCACCTGTATATATTTGTGGCATCTTTTGAAAACTTCATCGTAGGTTCGCGCTTCCTTATTTACCAAAGACTTGCGCAAGTCTTCCCTCCTCAATCCTTGGTGTAAAGCTCCAGCCTTTATCTCATAAGTAGCAACATGTACTTCTAGAGTGGCGCTGGTAAACCAACATATTACTTCCAGATCTAGTCTTCGCATTCTGCCTCACGCTGGAAAATTGTTTCAAAAAAGCGGCTCGCAACACCTGATAACTGGTAATTTTTTCTCGTGGCAATTGATAGAACCAGTTTTGTGCAATTCCTCTCAAAGTGGGTACAAAGGCCCGACACGCCATAATATCCGTGTAATTGTGTAACATCCTCGCATTCTCGAATAGCTACAAATGCTCAACTAGATCTGTCGTCCCCCGATATTGAAACTCTAACGCCTTATACCCCTAAGGCATTGCGGCCTGCAACATATCATTCGAGAAGGGATGTCCCTCATCTCCATTGAATTTCTCTCCTTCTACTCGCTTTTGTAATTTCAGCAGGGCCTTCTGCATCTCTCTAAAAGCCTTATTTCCTGGCCCCACCTCGTTCTCACCATTTCCTTCATTGTACCCACTGCGGCTCTTACGAGTCTTATCTTGAGATTCGCCATTCGTACCCGAGGTTTGGGTTCCGCTCTCACTAGTATGCTTGACATGTCGGCGACCTCGATTCCTGTAATGGCTCCGTCTCACTTTTACCCCTTTCCCTTTATGCTTACGCCTATGAGTATTAGACTCTGTGGACGAGGTGGAACTGGAGGTATCCTCATATTTTCGCTTACTCCGGTCTTTCTTTCCATGAGAAGGTCTCCTAGACAGGACCTTTCGTCTTGTCTTGCCTTCCTGGTTGTCGATCTCTCCTCTTGCTCACTGTAAGGTCCATCACCTTTCTCTTTCACAGTACCCAAATCGCCAGCTAGGTACTTGCTCAGTTCCTCCTGCCTCTCAAGAGGCACGAAATCCATAAGCCCATCTAAGAATCCTTTTTTAATTTGGCAGGGCTTATCCTTGGGTAGATCCTTCCATTCCTTCGTTCCTATGTGAATCGCTTTCTGCGCTACCACCTCCGGTGTCTTCGCCTCCAAATCTTCTGCCGGTTCCTTTCCATCACGCCTCTTTGGGGAGGGCGGCGGCGTGCCCTCCAAACCTGGAACTGCTGGTTCCACCTGGGAAGGTGTCTACCCATCTTTTATTGTGTCTCCTTCGTTGGTACCCGCTACCCCTGTTCTTCTTCTTTGGTTTGTTCGATCTAGAACCATAGTGTAGGGTTCTGGGTAATATATTGCTATCCTTCATGTTTCGTTTACGAGATTTCTCACGCCTTTCGCTCAAAAACTCGATGTCCCTCTTTCCCACTAGCGGCGCCACTTAATTAAACCAAAAAGATTGGTTACCAAAAATAGGGAGTACTAACATCAAATATGAGATCAACGACCTGGAATAAATTCCAAAAACATCTCAGGGACCTGCTAAGCCTTCAACGATCCTTGTAGAGACCTCGCCGGTCCTGCAAAACAGCACCTTCAAGCGGGTCGGATGTCAGACCCGCGAAGGTCCTCCGATACTTAAGTTAAAAGCAAGTGGTAGTATTAAAAGCCCAAATATGATAAAAGCAAGATAAAAATAACGAGAGGTATGCACTCCTTTTATAGGGACAAGAGAAGTTCAACCCGGTCCAGGGTTTCCTTCTCCCATCACAATTCCATAAATACCATGACACCACAACCGACTTAGAATTAGAATTCCTCCTGTATGCTAAGTTCCCATAAATAATAGATCTATTGCCATAATAGGCCTGAGCCTATTACTCCTTCCATATTGTTCGCCAGGACCCCATAAACCATCCATATTAAATCCGTGGGCTCGATATTCATAAAGTCCATAAACGAACTCAAGCACCCAATACAAAACATGAGAGGTCGCGACCCTATCTGAGAACTCATTCTCATACTTCAGGTTGCTACTCTACAAACCAGCTCGCTCACCTCTCCAAAGAAACCATCCAGCTCGTTCACCTCAGAAGAAATGTTCATTCCAAGAAATGAGATCGCTTACCACAAATACACCCATATATCAAATAATATCACGTATGGACATTTAGGTCTGTATAACCTTTAAAGTTTGTGTTACCCAACAAATAACCATGGCACACACATGTTATTTACTTATACACACGTCAAATTCAGACAAGTTTACGAATCCGTTGGTTTCTACACTATTGTTTGCACCTTATTAACCGAAAACCCAAAGGCACTCAAAAACACATGTAATGTGTTGAGAAGCATAAAATCATGATGAAGAATGGCATGGGGTAAAAAACGAATAGAATTACGAGTGAAGCAAAACGTTTGACGATTTTTCACGGAACAAAAAGTTCACGTGGGTTAGCCATGGAGAGTTGATTGCATGTTCCTGATGCATAATATTGCGAAGCGAGTCCCGATTAATACACGTTCTCCTTAATCGAATGCATGTTTTAAAAAAGAAAAGAAAAGTCGGGGAATTAAAGAATACAATAGAGAAAATTGCAAAGATTGTTCTCACTAAAACCGATTTTAGTTTCATGGATCAATATAATCTTGTTCATAAAAGAAATAAAATGGTTGGTTTGTAAAATTACCTCCTCACCCCCAATTACTTCTAATTTTCCTTCCAAATTTAGGAACTTTTTTTTTTTTTTTAGTGCATGAATTTTCGATAATTTGATAGTTGATGTAGAATTAGTGCAATGAATTTTATAAATATTTAATGGATATTTGAATTTTACCATTAATCTGAAATTATTATGATTCGTAATATAATTATCTCAAATGAAACATTAAAACAAAGCAAAAAAAAAAAAAAAAAAAAGAAAAGCAAACAACCTCTAATTTTGATTTAAGTTTAATTTAACTTCAAAATTGATAGTATATTTAAGAATCAATTTAATGATATGATCAATATACATCCGTAAAGATTATACTAATAATGTCAAGTTTATATGTACTGGGTAGTGTTACCCGCTATACACGGGTATGGATAATTTGTAATTTTTTATTCTCGATTAATAATAATAAAAATATACATATCTCACTCCTCAGTCGTCATTTATTGCTCAGTTCACACTCATATTCTTGTACGGATTGGATTTATACGTTAGATGGTAAACATTGCATATGTACTCAAAATCTCACATTAACGGTTAAATTTAGACATCAACTAAATATAAATATTTATAATAATTCGTGCACTAGTTTACGTCGACAATCAATAAGAATACAGTAATTAATTGCTGGAAAGGTGTTAATCATCATATAAACTTAGCACGATAATAATGAGAGTGTGAAAGTTAATTACCGTGCACGTCCAATTCAACATCCGACGCACCCCAAAACTCAAAAGCTTGTGCTGTAGTCCACTTCTGAAACTACAACCTTTTTCTATGTGTTTCTTTTTTCTTTTAAATAATTACAATAATCATGTGGCGTTGGTGGGCAGAAAGATCAACGGCATCTACACCATGTGAAAATGTATCACTTTCCATCCATCCATCCAATTCCACTATCTTCATTTTCGATTCAGCTTCATTAGTTGATAATTATATGCCCACGGCTTGTAATCATTGCTACATAGTTGGTCTGCTTCACCAACTACATTGATGTTATTCAACTTTAGCCAAGGAGATATTTATTTTTAATACGGATTGCGTTTCATGGTTTAAGCTAGTCAGACACATAAAAGTTAAAACGTACCTATGGAACTTACACTATACTAACCAGATGTTTATTAGTTATCTACGAGATATATCCAACTCCATTTACTTGTATTGATTGGACGTTATCTATATTTGATTGTTGTTGAATCAGATTGTGTAATTGAGATTTATAACCGTGAAGAAAATCAAGTGCGTAAAATTTAAATGTTTATGATTTTGAAAATAAGTTTTAGATTTAAGATATTTTTATCAATGTTAAAATACTGACTAATAATATCAACCAGAGTAAAATAAATAATATGCAGCGAAAAATAAATTTAAGAATACGATAAAACAAATTCAGTTCACAAGTAAAAGTACTTGTGAACTTGGGTGTACAAACCCGAAAACTATATTATTTTCTTGTTTTTCGATCAATACAAAAATATTAAGTAATATATGAAAACTAAAATATCAAAACACATGATATTAAATACTTGTCGCCTAGGTTGATCAAGCTCTTCTCCGTTGGTCACGCAATTTCAACTAACTTGTCAATATCGAACAATGACTCCAAGTAGTCTTCGTGTTCTTCGTCTTGCTCGTGCGTCACGTCTTGCGTCGTTCTCTTCCTTGCAAAAATCTCGTGCGTAAAGAACATCTACCAAGCTTAGTAATCCCTTGTCTTAAATAGACAATCTTAGATTTCTAAACTTGGTAAATAATCATACTAAAATCTAGACACAATCTAGGAAAATAAAGTCCTATAAGTAAACTAGGAAACACAATCTAGAGTTCCTACTTAATTTTGTGTCTAATAAAGACAAATAACAAAATAGGAATTATTGCCAAAAATAAACTCCTCAACAATCTCCCCCTTTTGCCTTTCTGGACAAACACTATGACGCAAAAATATAAAAATACTAACTCCCCCTAAGTTGGAAAACTCCCCCTAAACAAAACACCCAGTGTTGTTAAAAATTCAAACCAACATTACAAATCAACATTGTTCAAAATATCACTTAACAAAACAAAACAGAATAAAGGAACTTATTGACTCCGAACCCTCTTCGAACGACGAGGGGATGTCGAAGTTCCTTCACCCCTATCCTTCCTCTTCTTCTTCTGCATTCTATTCATTTTCCTCAAAGCCTTATTGCGAGAGCGAATTCGCTTCCTTCGCTTTTCCTGAGCAAGACTGGCCAAGGCTTCGGCAGCAACAACATCTTCTCCATCAACATTATCTCCAGCAACATCTTCAGCAGCGTCATCTTCTCCCCCTTTTTGACTATAAAGTGAAAGGGCCTGCAAGAGAGAGCTACGAAGAGCCTTCAGGTGTGTCATCTGCAAATCAATGGAAGCCACATGGGCACGAAGGACCTGTGCAGAAATACGGACTATGTTGGGATCGACCCTCCCAACACCACTACCAACATCGGCTTGAAACGGCGCCTGCCAAGGAAGATCGATCACCCGGGCACCGGTAATATGCTGACCTCTCAAAGCAAACCAATCAGCTTCACCCGTGAGCACATCATCGGGACGAAGCGTCAATCCTTGGGTCTCTAGCAAGCTGAAAATCAAAGAAGGAAAACACAACGAGGTCCCAGACTTCGTGGTGGCAAACTTAGCAATGGTGTCAAAAATATGCTGGCCAAAACTAAACTGAATTCCTCTCCCAATCCTAAACAAGAACTGGGCCTGAGGCCGCGTAACACACGTTATGTTCTTGGAAGGGACCCAATTACAAATAGCAAGTTTATGCAGAATAGAGTAAAGAGACAAAAAGGCGAGTACTAGGAAGCTGTTCAAACCACGCATTAACTAATCCTCCAGACAAAAACGAAATTACCTCATTCATATCATCCACTGTCGAGTCACCCTTGTACGGCTCAGTGCTAAACAAATCATCAATCAAAGAAGGGGTGAAAGAAAACACCTTGCCACGGACATATACTTTGACTCCAAATCCACCATAGAGGGCAAAAGATTGGCAAAAAACTCGATAAAGACATCGCGGACAAAAGGCATGGCCGTTGAAACGATAGAATACATACCTTTGTGTTGAAGATACGCAATCAGGTTGTGTTTCTCAAATAGCTCAATCGGGACTCGGCGCTCGGTGATCATGTGTCTGGTCTGGTAAGCGGTGAACAACTCAGCAGCCTCGACGGTAAGAAACTTCTCCGAAAAAGGCACCATATCTTCAAGCTCAGGGGTCTGAGAACCCGTGGACGACTGGGAATGATTACAGGCATCGGAAGAAGTCGGCGTGGGAGCATGAGATGCAAGTGGAACAGAGGCAGTGCTAGAGGACGAAACAGACGGAGTACGATGAGATGTTGATAAGGGGGTATCAACATGCGTATCAACATCATCCTCCTGAGCAACCTTCTTTTTCTTCTTGTCCTTTTTGCACGCATTAAGAATATCACGCAGAGTCATATCAAAAGAAGAATCGGGGGAGTACTCAAACAAATCAGAATCAAGCTCAGGTTGATCTCTATGAACTGGAGACGGAGGAGGAACATCGGCGGGCGGTTTTGAAGAGCTAGTGATCTCCCCGGTGATAAAATCCAAAACAGTGTAGGGAGGTGATGAATACTCTGTTGCAGTAGAACTAGGAGAAAATTTGACCTTTACCGGGCCAGATCTCCTGTCGGCCTTCCTCACAAGCTGTTTCCGGCGAGTAAACTTCTTCACCGGCAGACTCGGGGCAGAAGTAAACGGCTGCATGGACCCCTCAACCGGAGCAACAGGAGAAAAACCTTCATCATCAGGATAGGACATCACAGTGACATCCTCCGTGAGGTTCATATACTCAATCGGCACACTGCGGCGCGGCCCCGTCTTGCTCTTTGGTACTGCAGGCGGCACAACGCCGGGTGGAATGTTCCTCAAGCGCCGGGACCTTTTCAAGGTAAGGTTCCTCACTCTCCCAAACATCTTAGCAACAAAAGCCAAATCTGGGGGATTAGCAACATCAATTTCATTCCCGGGCTGACCTGGGAACACCTGTGACACAGGAACGACGTCAACCGGTGACGGAGTTGGGACTACATGTTGAAATTCGAGAGGCGGCGAGCGAGGCGGTGATGTTGTTACCGATGGTGGGTTGGAAGAAAAACCACCACCGATTTTGGCACGTATATCCACGCCACCTACTCGCACATACGGTGCAGGGACCTGTTCGCCGGTGCGGTGGAGTTCTGCTGGAAATTCTAGAACAGATGAAGGCGGCGGCGAGTTTGTCATCCTGCAAATTCTCAAAAACATAAGAGAAAAACAAAAAAAAAATCGAGAGAATTGTAGAGAGGTAAGAAGGCTGAAGAGTTCAAGTGGCAGAGGGTAATGATCAAACGGTAAAAAGTTTCAGATTTTTAAGCTTCCAAAAAGTGACTGTTGCCTAAGGAGAGAGAAAACAAGAAAATAAAAGGAAAATCCCTAATTTTACTATCCAACGGATTTTTGACACCCAAGTCCGATTTTATTTCCTTTAAAAACAGTACTTCCCCTTAATGTAGGCAACGTGATCAAACCCATTATTCCATTATCCCTTTTTTTTTAAACAATAAATTACACTACTTTTAAAACAAAATCGGCCAAAATACAAAGTTAGAAAAATTGAACCATTAGCCTAGTAGTATCAATCTTGTGCAATGCTAATTTTCACTCACCAAGTTTGCCTCGTTATTACCTGTCCAGCCGTCCGATTTTAACTCCACCGAAACACTTAGTTAGCTCAATTCAAAAATAAAAGTAAGAGTTTTCAAGATAGACAAAGAACACAAGCAACGCAACGCACAGCAAGATAGCATCTTCACAAAGTATGAATGTCCTACGGGATGCCTAAAAAACATGACCTAAAAGAATATACAAAAACATATTAAGATTTCAGTGACTTGATCCAATGTTGCTTTTTATTACTGATAACATTATAAACCAACATTGCCTTAGGTGAAGTCAATGGAAACTTACCCCTTAACCCAAGTTAATGACTACGTCAAGATCTCTCAAGAAGGTGATATTTAAAGATTGGATCATTTTGTATCCACATTTTCATCATCCTTGAAGGGACTTGAATCTTTTAATCTTCAGCAATTGCTGCTAAAAACCTCTTGTTTCTGGACCTGGGAGAAAACCAGTTTCTGCAGGCAAATCGCACAATCACCTAATTGAAGAGGTTTGTTCTTTTTGCCATCACTTTTATTGCAACACAGGACCTTATTGCACTTCCAATAAAACTCAATGCATTAGGATTATGTATGAAAAGAAAGATAAAAATGCATGCAAAAGTATACAGATGTTGTGACTGATATTGATATTGGGTGTCACAACATCACAAACCAACATTGGTTCAGACAATGCACATACCGAGATCTCTTCTCAAACGAGAGAAGGTCTCGAAATCTAATGCTTTGGTGAAGATGTCAGCAAGCTGATTATCTGTTCCAATATACTCAAGGCTAACAATCTTTCTCTCAACTAGGTCTCGAATAAAGTGGTACCTTATGTCAATGTGTTTAATTCGAGAATGCTGGACTGGATTTTTGGAGATGTCAATGGCACTGGAATTGTCACACAACACAGTCAAGATACTACTGTGCAGACCATAGTCTTTTATCATTTGGTTCATCCAAAGTAATTGTGTGCACCTACTTCCAGCTGCAATGAACTCGGCTTCACCTGTAGAAAGAGAAATACAATTTTGCTTCTTGCTGTACCAAGAGATTAAATTGTTACCTAGAAAAAGACATCCCCCAGTAGTACTCTCTCTATCTACCACATCCCCAGCCCAATCCGAATCAGTGTATCCTACAAGTTCAGTACCAGTATCTTTTGTGTACCACACACCTAGTTCATTTGTACCAGCAATGTACCTAATTATCATTTTAACTGCTTTTAAGTGTGACTCTTTTGGATTAGACTGATATTTAGCACATAAGAACACACTATACATAATATCTGGTCTACTCGCTGTCAGATACAACAAACTCCCTATCATACTTCTATACATGGTGTTATCGACACCCTTACCAACATTGTCTCTCGACAGCTTCACAGTTTTTCCCAGTGGCGTTTTCTTATGAGTTTCACTTTCTAAACCAAACTTTTTTAACTAAGTTCTTAGCATATTTAGCATGGGAAAGGAAAATACCATCATCAAGTTGTTTGGTTTGTAAACCAAGAAATTATGAGAGGTACCTTCCATGCTCATCTCGAATGTATCGGACATCCGAGTAACAAACTCCTTGACCATCTGCTCGTTAGTGGATCCAAAAATAATATCATCCACATAAATTTGGACAATTAAGATGTGCTTATTGGATTTAAGAAGGAACAAAGTTTTATCAACTTCCCCTTGTCTAAAGTTCAAATAAAGCAAATGTTGAGTTAGCCTTTCATACCAAGCTCTTGGAGCTTGTTTTAAACCATAAAGAGTCTTTTTCAGTTTTAAAACAAAATTTGGTTTTTGAGGATCCACAAATCCTTTAGGCTGCTCAACATACACTTCTTCAATCAAGACTCAATTTAAAAAAGCACTCTTAATGTCCATTTGATGCAATGAAATCTTCATATAACAAGCAACAGAAAGCAAAAGTTTTACCGACTCAATGCGGGCAACAGGGGCAAAAGTTTCATCAAAATTGATTCCTTCGATTTGCGTATACCCTTATGCAACCACTCGAGCTTTGTTCCTCACAATGTTACCTGCTTCATCAGTCTAGTTCTTGAATATCCACTTTTTTACCGTCACGTGGAAATTTTCTGGTCGTGGCACTAAATCCCAAACGTCGTTTTTGGCGAACTGGTCCAGCTCTTCTTGTATTGCCCGAATCCAGAACTCATCCTTGAGCGCATCCTCCACTTGCTTGGGATCTATTTTAGAAAGGTACAAAAATTCACGAATCTTAGAGCAATTTGTAGACAGACACAAGCACCTGACCATCTCCTTGAAATTAATTTGTCTCCGTCTTGTACCATGGAATATCCCTTTGATGAAGATCAATGGGATCAGCTAGATCTTCTTCTTCTGAATCAGAATCTGATTCTGCGGCGGCTTGGCTTGATGTTGGTTCTGATGTTGGTATCCCAGTATCAACATTGGTATCAACATCACTTAACTCTCCGATTTCATGACCTATAACTCTGTTTTGAATACCTGCACTATCATCTGAAGTAGGAGTGACATTACCTTGAGGATTTTGAACATACACCAGATCATTATCCTCAGTAGGTTTGGTTCCACTCGTTAGATCATCGAACTTGACATTTACTGACTCAAACATGCTTCGAGCTCTAAGGTTAAACAACCTATATGCATGACTATTTTGAGAATAACCCATGAAAATACACTTATCACTCTTTGAGTCCAGTTTAGCTAGGTGATTTCTATCGTTGAGCACATAGCAAATACATCCAAACATATGAAAATAGCTCAAGTTCGATTTTTTATCCATCAACAACTCATAGGGAGTAGCACATGACCCTGGTCTAAAATAAGCCCTATTTGTAATATGACATGTAGTGTTCATTGCTTCAGCCCAAAAACGTTTTGCTATGCTATTTGAAATGAGCATAGTTCTAGTCATTTCAGCGAGAGTCCTATTTTTTTGTTCGGTTATGCCATTTTGTTGTGGAGTAATAGGTGAATAAAATTCATGACTAATCCCCTCCGAAGTGTAGTATTTTGAAAAGGATGAATTTTCAAACTCTTTTCCGTGATCAGTTCTAATCCTACCAATGTTCACATTAAACCTTACACACAACTTCTTTGCAAGTTTTTTGAAAGCCTCAAAAGTTTCAGATTTTTCTTTTAGAAATTCTACCCAAGTGAATCTAGAAAAATCATTAACAATAACTAACACATACCTCTTACCACCAAGGCTATCAACCTCAAGTGGTCCCATGAGATCCATATGTAGAAGTTCAAAGCAAGATGATGTAGTAAGAGTTTGCTGGACTGGATGTGGCACTCTTACCTGCTTTCCTTTCTGGCATGCCTCGCACACATGAATAATCTTGGTGTTGAGCTTAGACAGCCCACTCACAGCTTCTTCTTTGGCCAACCTGTCCATCATCTTGTAATTCATGTGTCCAAGCTTTTGATGCCATAACTCAGCATCACTTAATTGGGACAGTCTGCAAAAAGCATCACTTTGGATTTGGTAGTAATTATCTGAAGTCCTTTGACCAGTGAGAATACATGGTCTATTCTCCTCATAGACTTCACACTTTTCACGATTGAATTTGACACTAAAACCTCCATCGCATAGTTGACTTATGCTAATCAAATTTGCAGTAAGTCCTTCTACTAGCAACAAACTTTCCAGGGTTACAACGCCGGGAACATGGAGAGTTCCTTGACCAACAATTCGGCCATTTGCGCCTCTACCATACTTTACCTTGCACCTCGAAATCTGACAATGTTGGAAAGAAGCTCCTCTGACCCAGTCATATTCTTCGAGCAACCACTATCGAAATACCAGGCTCCAGGAACGTGGGACTTCAGGGAGGTATGGATCATATTGCACTTGACGTTATTTTTCTTGACCCACACTTGTTTGAACCTGGTGTTGGTATTGATGTTGGTATGATGGAAACAAACATTAGATTTAGCAGCCGCATTAGTTCTCTGAAAGTGTCTTCTCTCGCCTATGATTTTCCAGCAGAAAGGCCGAATGTGTCCGGACTCGTCACAATGATGGCACACGAACTGTCTTCTTCTCTTCTTGTGCCTCTTGGGTGATTTCTGCTTTTGACTTGAGGAATGTGACGCTTGAATCGATTTATATCCAATTTAATGCTTCGAGGTTTCTGGGAAGCTTATCTCTAAGATTTCATCAAGTTTCGCCTTGCCTTTGTTTAGATTTGATATGGTTCCTTGGACCTTCGTCAACTCGGTTCTCACCTTCTCTAGCTCAGCATCCTTCTTGGCAAGAGATGTTTCCAGACGAACAATTACGTCAAGCTGATCATCCTTTACTTTGGTCAATTTTTCTACTTCTTTCACGAGATCCTTGACCTTGAGTACCTGTTTTCCCCAGCTGACAAACAGTTGCTGGTGCTCAACACTCAGCAGCTCGTACTCCTTATAATAATCAGTAGTTTCAACATTCAAGCATACGATGTTGGTTTCAAGGATATCAACATGGACATCATTGTCCCAAACAACATGGGTAAATAAGGATGGAACAGGTTCAGTTGACTCGGAATCATTGACATCCTCAGTGAAATCAGTAGCAACCATGCTTTTCTTCCTAAGAGTCAATACTACAAAATTGGCTTTTCACGTCGGTTATTTTCATCATTTCACGTCGGTTTTGCAACCGACGTCTTAGTCACCGACGTGAGATTCCACGTCGGTTTTCTGAAAAACTGACGTGGAATGTCACGTCGGTTTTCAGAAAACGACGTGACTTTCCACGTCGGTGGCTAAGACGTCGGTTTCAAAACCGACGTGAAATTGCCAAAAAACCGACGTCGAATGTCGGGCGTCGGTTTCTGTAAAACCGACGTTAAATATGTCTAACAACTGCAACATCAATTTTTTTACATCAAACAATTTCAATTAAATGAAAATAAATTAAATGAATCCCAATTTCACATCAAACAACCATTATCATCAATATGTTCTAAAAGTTGAATACATCAAACAACCAACATCATCGATATGTTCTAAAAGTTTCTAAAAGTCTAATACAAGGCGACACAACCTATAGGGTCTAATCCATAGTTCGAGTTCCCCATGCCAAATCAAAGTGAACTCATAAATGCACATATTCTAGTTATCAAACAAACACGAGTATATAATTAAAACCTTACAGAAAACTCATTTATTTTGAGTTTCAAGAAAATATCTCGACCATTCAGCTTGAATTTCTTCGATTCTCTCTTGAGGAAATGATTCGCTATAACCAAGTATCTGCAATTAATTATAAAATATTTTTAACATATCAAAAAATAATTAAACCAAGTCTATTTGCCAATAAGTAGAAAGAAAGAAAAATCATCATCTCGATTTTAACCCAACAAAGCCAAGACTTTGGCCGTGACCGGACGTTCGCACACGACTAGGTCTGTTGTATTCGACTTGCATACATATAGTACCCCGTTTTCTCTTCTTTCCTTCCTTTCCTTTTCATTTATTCATTTAAAAAATATTTTTTCTTTATAATAAGTAACTTCAGAATCATTAATATACATGGAAAATAAATAAAGCCTTAAAAAGAATATGATTAGGAACCCAAAAGACTTCTGACTTCTATTAAAAAAATTACAATTTTCTTAGCTAAAAGCTGATGATCACTTTTTTTTTTTGAAGTGATAGCAAAAACTCCATAAATTTGACATCATTTAATTGATGATTTTAAATGTTGTAAACAGGGCGGAAGTTTATCAGGAGACAGATGCAGTTCCCACACCAAAAGTGTAATCGATCAGGATTTGGATCCCGATGCTACCATTGTTGAGATCACGTTCGGGGATCGTCTTGGGGCTCTCCTCGACACAGTACGAAACATTTTTTTTTCGAATCTTTATAAAAAATAAATAAATTATATTTTCAACTGTAGACTATAGACTATTCGCATTTGTATGCTAAAGAAATAAGGCGACCATTTAATAATTGCTGGTAAAATGCGATTTCAGATGAATGCTCTGAAAAATCTTGGACTGAATGTCATTGAGGCGCAAGTGTATCTCGATTCTTCGGGCAAACACAAGTTTGCTATCACTAAAACGTAAGTTCATTTCTGTCAAACTTACTAATTTGGACATTATGTTTGAACTTAAAAACTTGATAATCCGGAGTTGTCTATCATTTTAAACCTAATAAACCCCTTACAAAACAAAATAAATTAATACCAAT
>BMAC01000911.1:158853-211399 GCA_014905375.1 Phtheirospermum japonicum | reverse complement strand
CCTTCAGAAACAAAAAAGAAGGGTACTTTATTGCCCCTGAGCTGTTGAAGAGAATATGTGAGAGCAAAAATGGCGTAAATGCAATTCGCAAGTCCACTGGCTCTGAAGAGGTTAAACAGTCTTGCTGAAGAACCGGCTAGGAAGGCTGGAAATGATAAGAGGTGAGCAGGCTTCAAAAAGAAAAATAAATAATAATAAAAAAATATTATTATAATTATTATAAGATGTATAACTAATTTAATACTTATGAATCCAAACACACTGTAAAAACACCAAAATAATAGTCTCCATGCATCCCTGACTCCCAACCAGTATCTCAGCAAGGGTCAGGTAGCGGGCCAGGTTTCTCAGAGTCGAGAGCGCATGCTTTAATACTTGTTGATCAGGTATGCTTCTGCCAACAGAGCATATTAGCTTCAGTAAAGTGCCGATGGGTCCAGCAGCAACTAGCTCCTCGCAACATTTATGTGAAAGCTCTGTGGCCATGTCTATTAAAAAAAACATGCATTTTTATTTTTTATATCCACTGATTTGTGTATGTTATGATAGAAAATACTTGATGCTTACCCAAAGTTGCGCACGTATGCATAATGTTACTGACACCTCGCATACTTAAAAGCTCTGACAGTGCTGCAACGAGCCTTATCATTCAGCGCCTGCTTTCGTCAACATTTGCAGCAGATTTTAACACCCTTTCGATAAGGGAAACAAGGCACCCTTTTCCCAATTCCCATCTCACATCCTCCTGGACTCTTGGGTTTAAATCAAACACGTAATTTAAATTTCAAGATTTTAGCACCATTACCTTATTTTATATTTATAATAAGAATATCTCAGGCCATGTAAGAAATGATCATTGCTTCACCAACATGGAAACAATAAACGTACAATCATTATTATTATTTTCCAAGCCTTTTCAACTTAAAAAATGTTTTACTAATTATTATAATAATTAATTTGTAATCAATATACTCATATTTGGAATTTGAAATAATGTAAATCAAGCTAATATTTATTTTGGCTCAATTACTAAGAAAGAAATAACACTGAGTCGTTTTAAGAGTCAATCACAAATAAATACTAAAGTGTTGAGTTGCATGGATCTCTACTTAACAGATGGAACTCACTCAAGTAACATTATAATGAACAGAACTACAAAATCAAGCAACTTTAAAGTAAAAGAATAAAAGGCACCAGAGAGATAACAGTGGTCTTTCAGTCATGTAATAAAATGCCAAATGAAGTAGATAAACAATATATGAAGCAAGACTTAATATAATTAACCACATGCATATAAACCTAAACTTATTTTTATAAACTCTTTTATTTCAAATAACAAGTAATTGAATAACATTGAGTAATTATAAATAATCATACAACTCAGGAATAGAGATAAAAGGTGTTACTGAATGAACCAAAAATAAGAATACAAGACTCCCAACATTTTGGAGTTGAGATTTAACATTTCTTTCATCCTTTTGGACAATCATATGAGAACCGTCTGATCACCATTAATTGCAGAACTTCTAATGCAATCCTGAAACAACATACCTTTAATTGATCCACAGTTTAGCAGTGCACCACCAATTGCAGTGTAGAAAACACGATCGATACGCATTTTATAGCATGATTTCATTTCTATCAAGATCTTTTCTAGTGAACAAATATCTTTGGAATGACCAAAACCCTACAAACACGGTATCTTTGTGTTATCACCACTGATAAATAACATTAATAATAATACTAATAATACTAATACTAATAATAATAATAATAATAATAATTTATTTATTAAAAATAAAAGCGTGTCTAACAAAAATTACAGTATGTCAGCACATGTGGTTTTTCAAATGAGAAGCAGCCTGCTATATAAGGCCGATTACTTATAAATTCTGCTTAATGAGCTATAGAAGTTAATTTTGTATAAATCTTAAGATTTCAAAAATTTAGGTGCATAAACAACAAAGGAGATACAAAAGACGTACTGTTATAGGACTGACCTGTAATAATGTAGTGTAAGTAACAAGATCAGGGGAAAGATCAGGATCATTGTTCTGTGCATGAGACTGCCGTTCTTTTACATAATATCACCCATTCACGAGTCTCTAAACTAGCCTTTCAGACATGTGCATGAGACCTTCATTCGCTCAAAGAATCTCATCGCAGCTCCTAAGTTCTCATTCTTGTTACACGCAAAAATTAGAGTATTATAGCTGAGCCTATCAGGGTTCAGCCCGTGTCTCAGTATTTCATCATGTACAGCTAATGCAGCTTGAAAACAACCGGAAGTTATATAACCCTGAAAGACGACATTGGAACTGTAAGAAGGGAAAAGGCGATAAATATATCGATCACCTTATCTGAACATTAGATTCAGAAAAATTACCTTCAGCAATAAGTTAAAAGTCAAAATTGATTACATTCCATCTTCTTGAAGAGCATAACCATATCTTGCAAGAAGCCCATTAGCACATCCGAGGTCCCCTGCACTAAATCATCGTGTTCAAAGAAGCAATGTTAGCAAGTTGAGGGTCACTCCTGCCAGGTTGCCTAGGTTCCCTAAAACTAAATTTAAAAAAAAAAAGAAAGAAAGAAAAAGGAACCCTGAAAATTAAGGGGGAAAAATCCTAAAAAACTTAAAATAAATAAATAAATAACTGGAAAACCCCAAGAAAAACTAAACTATACCAAAAAAAAAAAAAAAAACTAAAAATTTAAAGCATTTTGAGTGAAAATCTAACCTGATTCAATTAAAGCATTCAAAAGACCACAAATCAGTGCTGCGGATTACTGTGGACTACCAATTGCAGTACCTTTTTCCACAGACTCGAGCACTTGAAATGCTTCGTCAATTCTCCGAGCATCACCCAAACCCTTCATGAAAAAGAATAGCTTTGATTCATTTGCTACTATTATATATTCATGGAGCAAGACATGCTAATTCCACAAGATATCACAGAACAAATGCATTTTCAACTAGAAACTGTAGAATATAGTTCATTTACTGAATGAAAACGATAGCAAGGTACAAATTGAAGCTAATTATGTTATTGATTGGAGACTATTCTTCTGAAGGTACATTTTAGAATTAGAGTACCTTCAAAAGTGTACCATAGGTAACTTCATCAACCCCACAACCCTCTGGCTTTGACATTTCATCGAACACTTTAAGAGCAGAATCGATGTCTTGGCAATATACACAATCTTGCAGCACAGCATTTGATTGTGTTTAGCTTCCCATGTTGCTCCAGCGCAACCTCTATTTCCTCAAATATCTATTAAAAAAAAAGATGTTATTCTACTAGATGTACACGCTTGGTGTACACAATAATGCCGAAATGAAAAACGAACAGAGCAAGGACCTGAGCAAGTTGCCGGAGGCGCGTGAGCTGAACGACATAGGAAGTGAGATGCTTCAGATTGAGCGGGTCGGGGAAGGAGGATGGACGCCGCGAGCGCGGCAGAGATTTGCGCGGTTTGCCCGAGAAGTGTTTGCGTAAATGTCCAGGAGAAGCCGTGGTGCTGCAAAGGAGTGTCGGCGTTAGCGACGATGCTGGGGAAGAACAAATAACTGATACGGTTCCATAGATCGGCAGGTTTTGCAGTAGCATCTACATATCTACGGTCAATCGCGATAATACCTAGTCGTTTTGGAGAGAGAAAGAACTGAGAATCAGATCTGTAGATTTTTGGTGATTTGGAAGTGGTGACGAGAATCAGATTTGTGGATTTTTGGGGCGGACGTTACGGGGGCAGACGGGACGGCCGGTTGACGGAGAACGAATGGGAACGGCGGAGAATGATGGGCTGAGAGCAGTGAAGAAGAAAATGACGGGGGTCTGGTTTGTTTTCGAGTCGCGGGGGTGATAATTTTGGCTGCTTGTATATTTATTTTATTTATGGGATTTTAATATTTTTTTAATATAACAATACACGTCGGTTTTAAAAGAAACCGATGTGAAAGTTTACTTACAACGTTGGTTTGTATAAAAACCGACGTGAAAGAACTCTTACGTCGGTTTTTTAATAACCGACGTGGAATCTATGTTTTGTAGTAGTGAGTGTTAGGACATTCATTTTTATAGTGTCCCCAGCCTTTACATTCATGACATTGCATCTCACTGAGTGGTCTCATGGGGTTGGATGCGTTTGGAATTAAAGATGTGGACTGAGATCTGGGAAGAGCACGTCCAGTGAATTTTAGCGTGGACACCTGTGGCTTGATCTTTGTATTTGAGCCTCCAAGGCTATTCTTCTTCTTCAAGAAACTGTTGAAACGTTGCGTAACAAACGAAATTCATCTTCACCAAGCGTAGTGGATTCCATCTTTTTCAGAATTCCATTGAAATCAAACTCTTCTTCATCTTCATCGTTGTCTGGGTTAGTATCGGAGGAAAAGGCAACGTTCTTCTCTTTTGAGTTGGAACCAAGGTGTTCCATCTCATACTGCTTAAGGTTTCCAACTAAGGTGTTGAACTCAATGTTATCAACATCTTTAGATTCTTCTATGGAAACCACCTTCATATTGTATTTCTTCGTAATAGATCTAAGCAGTTTTCCTACAAGATGAGAGTTTGTTATTGCCTCACCAAGCTCTCTGCACTCGGCTGTAACGTCTGACAATCTCATGGCGTAGTCCATGATCGACTCCTTCTCATCCATTCTCATTGCTTTGAAAGTGGACATTAACATTCTTAGTCTTGATTTCTTCACGCTCGCAGTTCCTTCACACACACTTTGGAGTGCATCCCATGCATCCTTTGCTGACTCGTAATTCTTGATGACTCGATAGTAGCTTGCATCTACATAGCTACACAAGGTATTAATGCATTTGGAATTCTAGTTTGCAGCAGCTTCTTCCTCAGGAGTCCAATCTACTTCCTTTTTGGGAAAGATATCGCCTTCCCCATCAGTAACACGTGGCTTTTCCCATCCAAGGAGGACGGTTTTCCATACACGTTCGTCAATACTTTTTAAGTGCCACCGCATCCTCTGTTTCCAGAGAGAATAGTTCTCCCCATTGAGGATCGGAGGCTTTGGGTTGCCTTGAGTATCCATAGCACCTAAAAAATAAGGACCAGTACTTAACCCGCTCTAGATGCCAATTGTAAAATTTGAAGGTCTATGGTTTTGAAAATAAGTCTCAGATTTACGATGTTGTTATCAATGTTAAACAACACTGACTAACAACATCAACCAGAGTAAAATAAATAATATTCAGCGAAAAATAAATTTAAGAACACGATAAAACAAATTCAGTTCACAAGTAAAAGTACTTGTGAACTTGGGTGTACAAACCTGAAAACTATATTACTTTCTTGTTTTTCGATCAATACAAAAGTATTAAGTAATATATGAAAACTAAAGTATCAAAACACATGATACTAAATACTTATCGCCAAGGTTGATCAAGACCTTCTCCGTTGGTCACGCAACTTCAAATAACTTGTCAATATCGAACAATGGCTCGAAGTAGTCTTCGTGTTCTTCGTCTTGCTCGTGCGTCACGTCTTGCGTCGTTCTTTTCCTTGCAAAAATCCCGTGCGTAAAGAACATCTACCAAGCTTAGTAATCCCTTGTCTTAAATAGATAATCTTATATTTCTAAACTTGGTAAATACGCATACTAAAATCTTGACACAATCTAGGAAAATAAAGTCCTATAAATAAACTAGGAAACACAATCTAGAGTTCCTAATTAATTTTGTGCCTAAGAAAGGCAAATAAAAAAATAGGAATTATTGCCAATAATAAATTCCTCAACAAAGTGGAGAATCGAATTCATGACCAAGATTTTACGATATCATCAGACCACATCATCTTGACGTTAATAAAAAACTTCTTAAAGGTAAATAAGTAGAATCGTAACTTTCATGAGAATGATCCATAAATACATAGTAATAATTTTATTTTATTTTTTTTTGCCTATTATCACATTTCTAACACAAGTACAAATTAAAAATATATTCTTAAAACCTATACAATCCCCACCGATCCCCTTTCTTTAATTTTTCTTCTTGGAGAATCTCTACTCGATCTCACCATTGCTGGACGATTTTGGGGAGTCAACTTCGAGGAGAAGTCGAGGACTACGTATCGAGGAGAAGCAAACTCGTACTAGAGCATCGACCTAGAGAAAAGGATGCGACTCATTTTCTGGTACAAGGCTTGTTATAACTAATATCCCTCGAGTTAGTCGGGCAGAAATGATGTCTCAGTTTCGAGCTGATCAGTTTTCTTGTTAGGATTGCTTGATATTAATAATCCCCAACATAAGGGTCATTGTTGTGAGTATCCACGAGCCGGGTCTCTTTTGTGTATATGTACTTGGATTTGAACCTCGGCCAATCGAGGGCCCTTGTGATGAGTGTTTTGCATGTAATTGTTGTGTTTTTTTTCATTTGTTTTTAATTAGGATTTTATGTTGATTTTAATAATTTTTTAGTCGAGTTTTATTAGGTTTTGCGTTTGTTTTCTCGTTTTGTTGTTTTTCGTGTTTCTTTTTTATTTTCTACTTAATATGATTGTTTTAATATTAATTAATTAATTTTATGTTTAAGTTAGGTATTTTGAAGTATTCTAGTCTAGAAAGAGAGTTGCCAAGACTCAGCGCCCACGCCTGCCGAGCCTCCCGAGAATCAGCGCATCGACTGCCGAGAGCTGAATCAACTGCTCAACAGAGAGTTGCCACCCACGCCCATCCTACCGAGAGCAGTCGATCGACTGCGCGCCACGCCTGTCGAGTCCCGCGCGCAGCTGCCGAGCACTACGCGCAACTCCCGCCGAGACCCGCGCACATATGCACGCACCTGCCTGCACGCTGCCGAGCGCCTGCCGACCAGCGCCGAGTCCTGCCGAGCCAGCCCGCCCAGCGCCGAGCCATCTCGGCCCATGTCGAGCCACCTTGCAAATTTGCCCAGCCAATTGATCCAAACTCGACCCAAAAGGTCTATCTTGACCATTTTGGGTCAAATTTGGTCAATACATGGAAATCCAAGCTCATATGGCATAATTGACCCATTTACCCCTAATTAAATTGTATAAATAGAACCTCTCTTCAATTTGGTAAGACACCTATCATTTTCTCCCAACCCAAGAATGGGTTTGGGGATTAAAAATACCCTCTCTAGTTTTTAAGATCTAATTTCTCTCTCTTAGGTTTTAGATTCAATTTCAAGCTTTGATGTAATTTCTTTTCTAGATTTAGATTTACTTTCATACTTGGCCTTGGGTTTGTAAGTCTAAGAAGAATCCAAATACTCATTTAGATTGTTACTTTTGATGCAATTTCATTCAAGCTTTATTTCATTTCTTAATTCAAGTAAGTTTCCTTTCAATTTCATGTTTTATGCTTTATTTCCATGCTTTTTTCTTCATTTCCATGCTTGTTCTTCATGTTATGCTTTTAGCCGTAGCACCTTGAATTCATGATATAACATATGAATTTGCTATGGAATCTAGATGAGTGACACATCTAGATCATAGATCGGCTCTTGGATCGTCTTGATTTTGAGTTTTTCACATGCTTTATTTTGAATTTTATTTTCATGCATAGTTTTAGGTTAAATCTTAGATCTAGATTTTGTTGCTTGTTATTTTCCTTCAAGTTTTGAACTTTCTTGTTAATTTCCATTGCTTTTGACATCCATGCTTTCAATTTTTGGTAATTTGCATTATTTAGGATTTTATGCATAGTTGTACCTTGTGCTTGCATGCTTGTACTTGGTGAAACATTGCATTTTCTTGCTTATTTCCATTACTTGCTTGCATTTACATATTGAGGCACCCGACGAGGCATCTGACCAATATGCAATTTCAATTCCTAGTTTAGTTTAGTTAGTTTAATTGCTTTATTTTCATTTTCCTTTTATTTTCTAAAGCTTGAAACACATAGAATCTTTCAATTGAATTGAAGTCCGATAATACCGAGCCATGAACTCATTGAAATATTTTCAACACCACTAAAACTATGAAAACAAAATGGCGCCATTGCGACACGGCTTGGTTAAGGCCTTCGATTTAATTGTCGTTTCGTTGTGTTTTTAGCTTTCCTTTTTATTTGACGATTTCTTTGAGTATGCAAGGTGCTTATAATTATGGTGGATACATTCCCAACATGGGAGGGCATGGTGCAAACCATGTTGGGAATGAGATGTTGTATAATGGGTATGGCAACGTGGGAGGGCATGGTGCAAACCACAGTTGCCAATGGTGGTTATGGTTATGGGCAACCCAACATGGGAGGGCATGGTGCAAACCATGTTGGGTTTGGTGGCGTCGTGGGTATGAATGGTTCTCCTGGAGGGTATGGTGCTTCAAATCCTTATCCGAATATGCAAACTCCTGATTCCCTTCTCGTTTGGTGTTCCCCGACTTCCCCCTTTAACCGCTAAAGATCACGAGGATTATGAGTCGTTTGGCGGTCCGAGCTCCAATGTGAAAAGTGGCCCCCCATCCGTACTATGAGAGATGTTAGCCGACCTTTTTTGGGATGTGGATGGTGTGGAACGGGTGATCATATGTCCAATTCTTGCCCTTTAACTTCCTCGTTCAATTTCGTTGATATGTATGGAGGTCGTGGATATCAAGCTGGGACCCGCTTGTGGCTACGCCTTCTTTTACTTCCACCTGCCGACTCCCGATCCTTATGAGTTATTTGGAGGTGGGAAGCTACATTGTCCCAAGTGGCCCTCCCGAGCGAAAATCTTCTCCACGGACGTATTCTCATGATTATGACGTGAACATGGCTTTATCCTCGAGGGAGCTTGAGTTGAAGAAGAAAATAGCGACGTTAAAGGCTCAAATCGCTCAAATGTCTAGCCCGAGCCAAATTACTCCTTGTGTGGGACCCAGTTGTACTACTCCATCTTTTGCTCCATCGCCGACTCATGATCCTCTTGTTACTCCTCTCGTGGGCCCATTTCATCCGGATACCCCGATGATTGCTCCTACTCCATCCCCCGATCCGGATATGTGGGCCATTGCACAACAAATCTCAAGTCCGCCTTCACACAATCTTCCGGTCGAGTCCTTCGATAAGTGTGGGGATGGTTGGGGATACGGTCATCTCGCCGTCGGAGGAGGAGTTATTTTCGATTCCGAGTATTTTTACCCCTCTTGACCCCTTACATTTTACTTCAAAACAATCTTGCAAAGAATGGGTGTATATGGAATTCATCAAGGCCACGGTCGAACGAGTTTGTTTAGAAGAGTGGGGCAAAGAGGAGGAGGTTGGCCACGGTTGTCGACATAGAGGGATGTTGTGAGGATGAGCCCCTTGTTCTTCTTGATGAGCCCTTTGTGCCTCTATGTGCCCCCGGTTTATTTGTGCGTGATTCTCGTTGTGTCATTGAGGGCAACAACGACTTTTTAGAGGGGCAGGTGGGGGTTATTGATGATAAGATTAAAAAAATTGACAATTATATTGAGGAGGAAGAGGAGAGCAAGTCGATTATTATCTTTGCAAACTCGCACTGAGAAGAAGAGGAGGAGAGGATGGTTGAAGGGTTTAAAATTCTTAAGGATGCCATTGAGTGGAGACCCGGAGTGATTGAGAGAGTTAGCCCTTTGAATTTGATTCTTGATGAAATAAAGAGAGCCGGGATTTGGAGGTGGTTATTGGAGGGCTTGATGTTTGTGATTTCTAAAAGCCAGTGGGTGAAGCCCATTGACTTGGTGCCCAAGACGAGCAACTTGTTAGTTCTTGAGGAAGGGAAAGGAGAGTTGTTGGCCACGAGGGATTCAACGGGTTGGAGGACGTTGATCGACTATAAGAAGGTTAATAGGTCTACCAAGAGAGATCATTTCCCTCCCCCGTTTATCGAACGAAGGTTGAAAGATTTAGCCGGCCAATACTCCTTTTGATTTTTCGATGAGTCGTCGGGGCATTTCAAGACCACCATCCCACCCGAAGACCGAGCCGAGCCGAGTTGCCCTTACTAACTTGGAACGTGTGCCTTTTGGCCGATAATATTTGAGCTATGCAATGCGCCAAGGACATTCCAAAGAGTGGATCCTCCCGACAAGGAGGAGATTGTGTTGGTGGACCCTCCCATGATCTTTCCGCCTTGACCAAAAGGGAGTACGTCGAGCTAATGACGTAAACAAGCGCTTCTTGGGAGGCAACCCAAGTTATTTTCATTTATTTCTTTTATTATCTTTTTTTTCTTCTTAAAATGAAAATCCAAAAACATTTGAAAATCGAAAAACAAAAAAAAAATATTTTATTGAGACTAGTGTACATATTTTCTTGAGTTTTTGATTTCTTGTGACTTTCTTGTATAGTGTGTTGTTTTCCGACTTCAACCTTGGGCGATTGGATAAGTGAGTAGCGTTCATGAAGCAGGGAGATACTAGCCACATTCGATTTTTACTTGGATTGCTTAGATGCCTAGGTGGACCCCGCCGAGCTCGACGGAAACTCGCTCGGTTAAGGAAGTTTCTATTCGCCCTCCTTATACTTGTTTTTCATTAAAATGCGGGTAATGCATGGTTTAAGTGTGGGGTGGGTAGATGGTTAGGGTCCGGGTGTCGAAAAGCATATTTCGTTGTTCTTAACTCGAGCCTTGGCGAAGTGACGCTTACTATTTGCGCATTTATATGGTTGAGTCGATTTTTGTGTCGTTTGTGTCTTTATTACATTATTGGACAACTCCACGTGCTTGGAAGTTTGAATAGTTTACTTGTCGAGTTTTTACATGTTTATGGCCTCTTCCGTGAGGGGTTGAATTTTTGTGCTTCGTCCAAAAACTGCCTATATATATATATATATATATATATATATATATATATATATATATATATATATTATATATAATCAACATTTTCTCGTGAAAAGATTGCAACGCTCTAAAAGCTCTTTTGATTTCGCTCCCAAATTCGGTGCAAACTAGTGAGTAGCCTTTGTGATGTTCGATTTGAGTGTATACACGTCCTATCTACTAAACACTTGAGCGAATTGAGCGAATACCTTATCGGCTTGCTTGTGTTTTTATTGAAATTGCATTGAGGAGGTTTGATTTTGCTCGTACATGATTGAATTCGAAAATGACCTCGAGGCACATATATCACCCTTGTTCCGGCCATTTCCATATATTTAAGCTACTTTAAAAATCCCAAATGAGCCCCTTGAGCCTATGTCCCGTTTTTTGTTACCAGAGCTCGATTTTAGCTCCTATATCTCCATAAATTGTGAGGTGAGAGGGTATGTCGTGAGTTGACTCGGAATGTGTGGGAAATCAATTGAGGGTTTCGGGTTTTGAGTTGCTTTTACAAAAAAAAAAAGAAAAAGAAAAGAGAATAAAATTCCAACACAAATCACGAAAAGTGATAAAAGCGTGCGTTCATGTGTAAAGCCTAATTAAAGGCTAAGTTTAGTGAAAAGAAGCAAATTCAAAAAAAAAAAAAAAACATCTAAGTGTTGAGAAATAAAGTTGGAAAACCGTGTGAGAATACAAAAGGGTTTCGAATGAGAGTTTGGTAAATTGGGAAAGGTGAAGAGATCATAAGCTTCGGGTTTTAGAAATTAGGATTTCGTGTGTTATTTATCGTGTTTGATCGTGTGTTAGCCACTATTTCCAAATATTCCATACCTTACCAAAGAGCCAACATTACAACCCATAATAAAGACCTCTTTCAATTCTTATTTAGTCATGTACTATGAGCAATTTTGAGCGTCCGATTTGTGAAATCTTGACGAGTGCATGCAATGTTCGATTTGAGTGTATACACGTCCTATCTACTAAACACTTGAGCGAATTGAGCGAATACCCACAATGCTTGACACTAGCGAGTTTATGTTGATAATCCCATCATATTAATACGGATAAGCACAAGGATTTTTCTTTTTACACTATGTTCATTGCGTGTACAATCTCAATTCTTTTCTTTGTTCGAGGACGAAAAAATCGATAAGTGTGGGGTAGTTGTTTTGCATGTAATTGTTGTATTTTCCCTCGTGTTTTTAATTAGGATTTTATGTTGATTTTAGTAGTTTTTGAGTCGAGTTTTATTAGGTTTTGCGTTTGTTTTCTCGTTTTGTTGTTTTTCGTGTTTCTTTTTGACTTTCTATTTAATATGATTATTTTAATCTTAATTAATTAATTTTATGTTTAAATTTGGTATTTTGAAGTATTTTAGTCTGGATATGGTTGAGTATGGGCTTCCGATTGGAGTTTTAGCGGAATCGGGGCTCGATTTGAAGAATTATGGATGACACTGGGTACGTGTTATGATACTGGGTTACCCAGTGTCCGACCGAGTCTTGCCGAGAGCCGCCGAGAGCTGCTGAGACTCAGCGCCCACGCCTGCCGAGCACCTGCCAAGCCTACCAAGAATCAGCGCATCGACTGCCGAGAGCTGAGTCGACTGCTCAACAGAGAGTTGCCGCCCATGCCCGTCCTGCCGAGAGCAGTTGATCGACTGCCGAGCCAGTCGATCGACTGTGCGCCACGCTTGCTGAGTCCCGCGCGCAGCTGCCGAGCACTGCGCGCAACTCTCGCCGAGACCTGCGCGCATCTGCGCGCACCTGCCTGCACGCTGCCAAGCACCTGCCGACCAGTGCCGAGTCCTGCCGAGCCAGCCCGCCCAGCACTGAGCCATCTCGGCCCATGTCGAGCCACCTTGCAAATTTGCCCAGCCAATTGATCCAAACTCGACCCAAAAGGTCTATTTTGACCATTTTAGGTCAAATTTGGTCAATACATGGAAATCCAAGCTCATATGGCATAATTGACCCATTTACCCCTAATTAAATTGTATAAATAGAACCTCTCTTCAATTTGGTAAGACACCTATCATTTTCTCCCAACCCAAGAATGGGTTTGGGGATTAAAAATCCCCTCTCTAGTTTTTAAGATCTAATTTCTCTCTCTTAGGTTTTAGATTCAATTTCAAACTTTGATGTAATTTCTTTTCTAGATTTAGATTTACTTTCATGCTTGGCCTTGGGTTTGTAAGCCTAAGAAGAATCCAAATACTCATTTGGATTGTTACTTTTGATGCAATTTCATTCAAGCTTTATTTCATTTCTTAATTCAAGTAAGTTTCCTTTCAATTTCATGTTTTATGCTTTATTTCCATGCTTTTTTCTTCATTTCCATGCTTGTTCTTCATGTTATGCTTTTAGCCGTAGCACCTTGAATTCATGATATAACATATGAATTTGCTATGGAATCTAGATGAGTGACACATCTAGATCATAGATCGGCTCTTGGATCGTCTTGATTTTGAGTTTTTCACATGCTTTATTTTGAATTTTATTTTCATGCATAGTTTTAGGTTAAATCTTAGATCTAGATTTTGTTGCTTGTTATTTTCCTTCAAGTTTTGAACTTTCTTGTTAATTTCTATTGCTCTTTACATCCATCCTTTCAATTTTTGGTAATTTGCATTATTTAGGATTTGATGCATAGTTGTACCTTGTGCTTGCATGCTTGTACTTGGTGAAACATTGTATTTTCTTGCTTATTTCCATTACTTGCTTGCATTTACATATTGAGGCACACGACGAGACATCCGACCAATATGCAATTTCAATTCCTAGTTTAGTTTAGTTAGTTTAATTGCTTTAATTTCATTTTCCTTTTATTTCAAAAGCTTGAAACACATAGAATCCTTCAATTGAATTGAAGTCCGATAATACCGAGGCATTTCTTTTGTGGATATGTACTTGGATTTGAACCTCGGCCAATCGAGGGCCCTTGTGATGAGTATAACTCTGCATCGGCTGTCCACTTCTCAGCATGTTAAAGTTCAGTGACGACAGGGAAATGATCCTTTTGACATTAAAGAGGGAGGTGTTGGAGAAGCTGGATTTGTCTCTGATGTTTTGGTAGAAATTTGTGATTGAGGCTAGTGAAGGTTTGGCATAGCATCCCAATCTATTCTTGGATTTGGTAGAGTCCCAGAGCCGTGCGCCCAACCTAAGAATATCTTACATGAAGCTGATCATTGACCCTGAGGGCCGAACTATGGAGATCAACATGAATTTTATACCTAAAACTACTGCTGTTGCAACGCCTCGTGCTGAAGAATGACAGCCGATCAGAGCTACAATTAATGGGAAAAAGGGGGTTAATGATGTGTTTTAGGAACAATTTCTAACGAAAAATATTAGCTCGAATGATTCGTCTTAAAGCAATAAAAATGAGAACAAATTGGGTAATAGAGGGATATGTTGGTGGAATATGAAGAGTGTAAATAACCTTATGGAACAATTGGGACATCTTACTCCAGCTGAGAGGACTTGATAACATTATTAATATGATGCTTGTAGGTTTTATGTTGTACCTTTTTTTTTAATGCGTCTTTTGTTGTTTGATGTCTTTGAGATGAGGAAATAGATGTGTATGTATATATAAACTACAAAACTTTCACATATTTATCATGTTGTCTTGATGATGAACTTTGCTATACAGAGGAATGATATTTTGGAACTTTTGGTGTTTATTTTTGTGTGCAATGTTAAACTCATTTTTTGCATATTCATAGTATTCACAATACCTCATATTTCTTAAAACATTCATAGGTAGCATTAGGAGCTTAAGAATAGTAAGAGCTGTACTATTTGTTGAATTTGTCTCCTTGTTTTTCTTGGATATAACTTTTTATTTTCAGGGTGAGATGTACAAGAAAAGTAACTGCAAGATTTTTTTCCAATCAATGAAATCATCGAGACTAATTCTCATGATTCGGTATATGTTATCCCGACTCAACTCAAACCACGCTGCTGAAAAACCTATATGATGATCATGATAGCCATCGCAATTCAGTGCTAGGTAACAAGCCAAGAGAATCTATAACTAATATGTGTTTTTTATGTTTTTGAACAATATATATTACCACATGATTGCTATATATGCGTGGGAATGTTCTTATGAATAATAAATCACTAGTACAAAAAATGTATTCTAGAACGCCTCAGGAGGCTACGTTCTAGAATGTTAGGCGGTGGCATTTTCATAATAAAACTATCACATACTAGAATGTCTTTTAAAGACATTCTGGTATATTCGTTATCTAGAACGTCTTTAAAAAAGACGTTCTGGTATGTTCAAAATCTAGAACGTTTTTAAAAAAGACGTTCTGGTATATTCGATATCTAGAACGTCTTTAAAAAGATGTTCTAGTATATTCAATATCTAGAACGTCTTTAAAAAAGGCGTTCTGGTATATCGTATTATTTAGAACGTATTTTGAAGAAGGGATTCTAGTATGTCATATTAATTAGAACGCCTCTCTCAAGGACGTTCTGGATTAGAATTTACCTTTAATTAATTAATATCGCAAAATCGATTTCATCTCCTCCGCTCCTACCAAAGAAACCCTCCCACCATTTCCAACAACCACTAGCCATCATCTTCCAATCACCACCACCAGCAGCTGTAATCATCAATCAGAAGCTCTAATTCTCCCCCAATCTCCTCCGATTCAACCCCCACTGACGACCCTGAACCTGCAATCGCCACCACAACCTGCCACCATCAACCTACAATCGCCACCACCCCAACAACCTTTGACGCCAAATCTGTATCTAATTACCATCCTCCTGTCATTTGATACTGAATGCAGAAGACTGCCGTCTAGATCCGCCCGCCATCCGGAAAATTCTAAGGCCTCCTCAACATCGCCACCGCGGTGCACTACTCCTTGATTTATCCGATTCTGGAGAGAGTCTCTGCCGTGAATTTTCGAGATCTGGTGGAGAAGAATGAGCACGAGTTACGCCGGCTGCGGAGGCTAAGCCGCGTCAGATCAAGGCAGAGCCAGAAGCCCTCCGGCGGAGAATCTCATGATTTTTCCGACGGCACAGACTCGACGACATAGTCTTCATCGAAGGCTTCGACGGTGCTGAAGGAGTGGAACTGCATTCGAGAAATTGCGGGAAAGACACCTTGTACATTAAGGAACTTGATGAAGGTAAAACACAAGACACCTTGTGCATTCACCTTTTCCATTTTGTCAATTTGTGTATTCCGAATTTGGGAAATTTCCAAGATAATTTTGGGGATTTTGACGCTTACTAATATTAAACCTTAATTTCTATTTTTGGGGATTTACGTTGTGCGTTTCTGTTGTATTCTGCTGTTTCTTGTGTAGTTATGACTTTTTTCGTGTCTAAATTGAAAGAATTGCAAGCCCTAATTCGCTAAGTTGTTTGTGAATAAAAATAGAAAACTATTAGAACAATCAACAAACCAAGTGTGTTTTGTGTAAAGTGTAAACAAATAGCAGAGGAATTAAAATAACAAAACACAAGGTTTTAAAACTTCTGACTACCAGAAATAAATCCTTGTAGTCGTGCCTCAAGGCGAAAATGTCTTTACTTGAAAAGTGTATCAACGATTACACATGAAAATATAAATAAGTAAAGACTACGAAAAACTTCTATGGAGTAAGATTATTCTAAATCAGCACTACTCTTCCAAAAGTTAAGAATCAAAATCTCCAGAATTTTTTCTTAATAAAAACACAAAAGCATGGAAGAAAATAATTCGTTCAGCAGGATGTGAGTGCAGATGTTGCAGCACGAGCTGTAACATCTGTGTCTGGGCAGATTTGTTGTTGATCGAATAAATCACTCCAACTCCCAACTCTGATCTTTTCTTCGTGTATTTCTCAGCGTCTTCGAGTTGTAGAGCTAGTCCTCATATTTATATAGACATACTTGCTTAAAAAGAGTCCTACAAAAGAAGGAAAGAATATTTACATAATATATTGCAAGTAAATCACTTTAAATAAGGAGATAAGATAAAATCTAAAACTTCTAATAATCATGACTTGCAACATACGAAATTCTAAACTAGGAGAAAGATAATTACAACCTAAACTAATTCTAATAATATATAAAATAATTACCAAATAAGATATGTATAAAAACTTTCCTAAACAATTAATAACTAATATTTTTGGCAAGAAAGTCAAAATAATATATAGACAAATAAACTCCTAAAGGGAATAAAAGTCCTAAAAACCTCATACGTATCAAACAACATATTAGACTCCTAATCCTTTTTTAAACTCATTGAAATATTCCCTTCAATCTCCCCCTTTTTGTCTTTCTTGGCCAAAACATACATGATGAAAATCACAAGTATAAGACTTGTATAATCACCTAAAAACTCCCCCTAACTTGCTGCAGTATAAAATCAGAGAATTAAACAGCAATTAGACATATCAAGAACCAATAACTACCACCAAATAAAAATATCTCTAGAAAAAAAGATAATAACCCAGAGTAAAGAAGCACTCCCCTTTGGTACAGTAGCGGTAGCTTCAAATCAACTCTTTCTCATCCTCTTCTGCATCATCTTCATCACGAAGTCTGACAATGAACAGCTGTAGAACAAACTCCCCCTAAATATATTACTGCCTAACCAATAACATTATGCGTCAACCTCCGCAGTAGAAGTTTCTCCCCCTGAGTTAAACACATATCTACAAACAACATATGCACCAGAAGCCCCATCATCATCAACTACTCCCCCTTTATTACATCTCCCACTTTTTGGCTAGAAAGATCGAAAATATGAAGTAGGTCAATAAAGAAGCACAGAGGGCAGTACAGTGACCAATAGCAGAATTCACAAACTGTACTAGTCTAAAAAACAAGTACTCCAGACGTGAGAACTACAAAGTCAGAAGTGTTAGTGAGAATGTTGGAACACCCACAGTAACATTCTGAACAACATCAGAAGCAACACGAGCAGTGAAAACACGTCTTCATCATCAGAATAGTGCACTGGAAGATCACTAAGATGAGTCTTGTCGTTCAAAATGGAAGTGATAACTATAATGAACCATGGCTGCAAGTAGGAGGAATGCGAGGGACATATCCTTGAGACATCAAAACTCAAAAGACAAGTCTAGAAGAAGCATGGACCACGTTGACAAGGTAGTCGTGGAAATGAATAACACTTCATTAAACACCTGCAACCCGAAGCTAAATGGCATCCAAGTACCAAGCATATAAAGAAAGCGAGTATAAGCCTCAATGACTCGATAATTGTTCATCGAAGGAATCCAGTTTGCACAACAACTCATGCAAACACCCAGAAATGGAGACAACCATGAAGAAGCAAACGGAGAGGACCATCGATCACATAAATCACCCATTAGGAACCGGATCAGCATATAAAAGTAAGAAGACAACGGTTCACCTACATAATCTGGAGTCTCAGACAAAACATTAAACGCACAAGGGTGTAAGGTTAAAAATATTGCTACGTACATAGACTCATCTGAATTAAATGACCGACTTTTTAAAATCTCATCACTCAAATTATCATATAACTCATACACCACAGAAATCTCAAGACACACAATATCAACCACAGTAAGCAATAAATGATAACGCTCAAGAGATTTGCTCAATTTAAAAGAAATAAAAGACATTAAATGCCTACTTCTTTTAATCAAGGAATGACCATCAAAAATAAGATAAACCTACTATAAACAGCCCTGGAATAAAAAGGTTCAGAAAAGATGTTACCCATATCAATACCAGAACTGAATGTTGGTTCGGGTGTTGGAACATCCTGAGCAACATCTCCAGTAACACCTGCAGCAGCAACTGCAGCAACATCTTTGTATACAAAACTGACCTTACTATCCATGGTATGACTATCAGCAGCATCAAAAGTATGCATGGGCAGTCCAGAAAAATCCTCGGCAACAAATTTCTCATTACTTGAGATCTTAGGAATAATACTCGATCGAGGGCTAGAGGAACCAGAAATAATGCCCTTGCTCTCTATAAAGAGACGTGACAACAAATGGCTAATAAGTTTACCATCATCAATCGGGCTAGAGATCGGTATTGTAGAAGAAGAAGTGTACCGTGCCATAAAACGCGAGGTATTTGTATTTAGGAAAATCGAACCTAACCTTCAAAGACAAATTTGGTGCAGAATCATCATAAGTGCCACCAACAGCATGCGACGACATTCAACAAAATAGAACTAGTTGGAGTGTTAGTAACACGAGCACTAACATTCGCACCAACATCAGCAACAACATCTCCTCCTCCATACTTCTTTCTCTTCTTCTAGAGAACAAAATCCCTCTTCTTGTACACCATCAATAGAGCCTAATGACTCAAAAGCACAAAGCCCATAGCCAAGGAAGCGTTTGGACTTGCGAGAAGAAAAAGTGTAGATGGACTTGAGAGATTCATAAATAAGCGCAAAGAGTTTGGAGGGTTCTCTACATCGATCTCGTTGAACTTGTCAAATGGTAACAAGAAAACAAAGGCTTCGGTTTGCTCGGCAATATGAACTACAACAGTGGATGAAGCAAGCGGTTGCGGCAGTGAGTGAATAGCCATAGAGTGAGATGACAACAAAGCAGGCTCAGTGGTCTGAGAAGTCGATGGTGATTAAGTAGCTGGAGGTGGTGAAATAAGAACAAAACACGCAACAAACACCTGGGTTCAAAAGATGTTACCCCAGATGCCGCAACACCCTTTGACATATCTTGTGCGGCAGCTCCTGCAATGATCGAAGTAGTCATGGATGGCAATGACGGATTGAGTGGAAATCCAGGCATGGACGAGGGCAGAGGTGTAAGTGAAAGAACTCTTTCTTGGGATTTGAGATAGTTAATTGACACCTAACAAGATTATAAACATTCTTTCACAAAAGATATCAATCACGAAAATCACACCATCTAAACAAACGTTCACAAATATTTGAAAAATAAAGTGAATCATGTGTTTGATATTGAAAAGCCACATATATATAGGTATAATAAATCAAAGAGTTCATAAAATTATAAACCTATAAGAATCCTATCAAACAAGGAATCGTATCTAGGTTAAAATCCCTTATGATATGGAAACTCAAAATTACTAAGGGAACAATATCCACCTTTGCCACAAGTCACCGTAAGATATGAAAATACTTTGTTTAACATTGTATCAATTCAGCCATATCCAACACAAACATGTATAACACCACACGAGATCCAAGTCCCACAAAATCTTCCAAACGGAGAAGAAATTCACATCCACACTTTACACACGGAAGCCAAATTTCAACAGATAGGCAAATATCACCAAGTGATGCATGTCCTTAAATTATGACTAAAATACGATAAAGAAAAATTTTCACACACAAATTTGGTAAAAATACAGCTGCTACACAATACAGTCCCGAATGTGATGACATACTGGATGACATTCGTCCACAAAGTCAATAAATTGAGAATCCTTAACCCAGTTAGTGACATAACATTTTAAGTTGCATACGCAGATTATATATTTTGTGTCCAGGAGTAGAAGTACCTCCACTTTCCAGCAACAGAAGTAAAATAAACATCTCATAAGATCACATTGATCATTGATTTGATTTAGCAATTTATTCTTCATCCCTTTTAGAATGGCTAGGACTTCCTTCATAATACAAGATATTCATTTTAAAAGAACCGAAAGAAATGCACGTTTGTGCGATAGACAACCCACAATTGTTTCGGAAACTTTCAACCCATTTAGGCAACACACTTTGGGAAAGAATGTAAAGCAGCTGGACTTATGCAAGGAATGCTTAAAAAATAATTTATTTTTAATATACAGTGTTACGACAAATGTGAGGTCAAATGCCGCAACATGCAGGACGACACTCATACAGACCACCTATAGAGAGATTTAAAAGAAAACCCCTCATACTCTAATGCCTTGGTGCTAATGTCTACCTGCCAATTTTTGGTGTTAATATACTCCATGCAAATAATGTTTTTCTCAACCAAATCTCGTATAGTGTGAAATAGAAGAATAATGGGCTCTGTATAAGAGTGTTGAAATAATATTTTTGATATCTCAGTCGCACTAGAGTTATCAACAAAAATAGTTAATGTGTTTTCAAGTGAACTGTTCCCTTTAATAATTTTGAAAAATCACAATAATTGGGAACAACCACCAAATATTATAAACTCAAGTTCTCCTAATAGAGAGGACACATTAACATGTTCATACACACACCATAACATCATGGTGCTGCCCCAAAACACAAACTCTCTTAATGCAAAACATTTATCATATCTAAGTTCAAAAGAGAGTGGAAGATGGAGAGATCTTACCGTAGTACATTTCAAAGATTTACAACCTATACTTACTATCTTTCTGAGTGTAATCACTGTCTCTCCAGTGGGAACAGTGTTAGCAACAACAAAATCAACTTCAGACACAGTTTCAGCTTCAACAACTTTGAATCTTACCGGCAGTGTTGGAACACCTTCAGTAACATCGAATTTCAGAATGTCAGATTTAGCATAACTGTTCTGAACATCATCCTTCACCTGAGAATGAAGAATATCCGCAGAATCGGATTCAAAATCAGTCGTGACAAGTGTTGGTCCAAATGTTGGAACACTTAGCAACACATCCGGCAAAACACTCTCAAGAGTGCCCAAATCGATCTTTTGAAATACAAGCAGGTTCAACCTAGATACCTTTTCATCAGCAGAAGAGGAAGATTTACAAAATGTGACTAATTTAGAATAATCTTCCTTACATTCAACAAGATCTTTAAGCTCATGAAAAGACTCCACTCTATCAAACAAGAATGAAACATTCTCAAAAATCACACGATGACTCAACCGGATTCTGGTGACTCTCAAACCGAACACTTTGAAAACCATTTTATTTAAAAACTCAAGTGATTCAAGAGTACCCAATATTTCATCATGAAACACAATCCAAGTGAATATAAAGTCATTGAAAAGAACAAGACAATACTTTATACCACATATACCTTCACATTCAATAAGATTCACAATATCTAAGGCAAGATAACCAGAGACTAAAAAACCCTTCTTCATAAGACGATGATAATAAGTTAGTTTACCATTTATCCATGCAAAACCGATACTACTAACTTTAATGTTTAGTTTAGATAAAACACAATCAGCTTCAAATCTAACAAATTTCTTAATCATTTTCAAATTCACATTCCCAATCTTTTGGTGCCATAAACCAAGAACATCAATATTGGCAACAAAACAAGATTGTATACTATGAAATAGGTAACAACGATCAGCTGCTCTTAAACCTGTAAAAGGACAAGTGTTAGAAACATCAAACACTTAACAATAATTTTTACCAAACTTCACATCAAAACCATCATCACAACATTGGCTTATACTAAGGTGATTAACCACAAGACCTTTAGTACAAAAAACATAATAAGGCTTAAGTAAACCATGACCTTTAAATTACAAATTGTCATGCGACCAAAATTATGGAAAACAAGGGAGTTATCAAGATCAAGCTTAACAAAAATATCACCCTCATTGTGCTGGAGACCTGCTTCTGATAGAACATCAGAATTTAAACCAATATTAGTGCAGTCTAAAAATTCTGGACTGAATGTCAGTGGTGGTGTGACAACATTCCCACCAACATCCTGAACAGCAGCACACAGAGTGACGACTTCTCCCTTCAGAGTTGTGAAAAATAAGTTTTTCTCAATATTAGGGTCTGTCTCTACTTCCTTAGACTCATAGTCACTTAAACTAGCCTTAAAGCTACTTCTCGCTAAAGTATTAGCACATTTAAAAGCAAAGTGACCAAAATTAGAACACGCACAATATTTTAAAGACTCCAGAGTTTTAGGATTAAAATCCTCTATTAAATAGTTTGAGCTTTCTCGAGGTTTCAAAAACGTAAAGTTTTGAGAAATTTTGTGCAAAGATTGCGTAGAGTTTGAAATAAGTTTTTGTCCACGACCCTTCGTAAAAGTACTCATACGTTTAACAAGTGCAATACCATCCTTACACACAAGATAGCAATTATCCGTCATCCTTGTACATGTAAGAAAATAAACATTTTAATCATCAGAAACTTTGCAAGTTTGTTTATCAAATTCCACATTCATATTACTATCACAAAGTTGACTTATGCTAATCAAATTAGCCATAAGTCCATCAACAAGAAGCATATTGTGAAGTTTTGGAAGGCCTTCAACATTCAACGTCCCTTTACCGATGATTTTCCCATGGTCTCCTCCTCCATAAATCACTTTTCCTCCATTGTATGTCTCAAAGTCCGTCAAATACTCCCGAGTACCCGTCATATGATGCGACCAATCGCTAATACCAGGACCTTGCAATCATATGCTTAAAAGAAGTATAAAAAAAATTACATTTCACATCAGATTTGCGAACCCAAACAGATTTGAATTTACGAGAGGTGTTAGTGAAAGTGTTACTGGGACTGACCAACACAGGGACCAACACTGGACCAACAGACCTTTTATTAGCAATTTCAGCTTTAAGTTTAGGGTCTAATATGTCCAGACATAAAGCAATGATGACATATATATTTACGCTTGCGGCGTTTTGATTTTTTAGAGGTTTTAGGCATGTTCTTACTTGGTGTTTCACAAGCTTCTTTTGATTTAACAAAAATTGGAGTTTTAAATTGAGTACTAGTCTTACCGGTACTCATCTTCTTCAAAGATTGAAGAGAAGTGTCAAGTTTAGATTTTACATTACCAAGTTTTTCATCTTTTGTTGTGAGAAGAACCTCCAAATGAGCGATAGACGCTTTCAAGTCATCGTTCTCATAACTCAATCGTTCGTTCTCCTTGGTAAGAAATTTGGCCTTTTGAACCAACTTGACCCAATTGTGATACAACTCCTCGTATGCTTCCATCACCTCGGTGTCCTTATCATAGGAGTCCTCAGACTTCACATATCCTGTAGCAGTAATAGTGGAATTAGATTTTTCAAGATTAGATTCAATAAAAGTTGTGCTACACTTAGAACAAATAGGCGAATCTATAAGCTTGCACTCAGGATCAACACTTAGTGTTGTCAAGTGCCCGCTCATGATGCCAATTGAAAGAATTGCAAGCCCTAATTTGCTAAGTTATTCATGAATAAAAATAAAAAACTATTAGAACAATCAACAAACCAAGTGTGTTTTGTGTAGAGTGTAAACAAATAGCAGCGGAATTAAAATAACAAAACACAAGTTTTTAAAACTTCTGACTACAAGAAATAAATCCTTGTAGTCATGCCTCAAGGCGAAAATATCTTTACTCGAAAAGTGTATCAACGATTACACATGAAAATATAAACAAGTAAAGACTACGAAAAATCTAATCGAGTAAGATTGTTATAAATCAGCACTACTCTTCCAAAAGTTAAGAATCAAAATCTCCAGGATTTGATCTTAATAAAAACACAAAAGCATGGAAGAAAATAATTCGTTCAGCAGGATGTTAGTGCAGATGTTGCAGCACGAGCAGTAACGTCTGCGTCTGGGGCAGATTTGCTGTTGATCGAATAAATCGCTCCAACTCTCAACTCTGATCTTTTCTTCATGTATTTCTCAGCGTATTCAGCGTCTTCGATTTGTAGAGCTAGTCCTCATATTTATATAGACATACTTGCTTAAAAAGAGTTCTACAAAAGAAGGAAAGGATATTTACATAATATATTGCAAGTAAATCACTTTAAATAAGGAGATAAGATAAAATCTAAGACTCCTAATAATCATGACTTGCACCATACGAAATTCTAATCTAGGAGAAAGATAATTACAACCTAAACTAATTCTAATAATATACAAAATAGTTACCAAATAAGATATGTATAAAAACTTTCCCAAACAATTAATAACTAATATATTTGGCAAGAAAGTCAAAATAATATATAGACAAATAAACTCCTAAAGGGAATAAAAGTCCTAAAAACCTCATACGTATCAACCAACATATTAGACTTCTAATCATTTTTTAAACTCATTGAAATATTCCCTTCATAAATGTTACATACACATGTTTTGTTTTTTGTTTTTTTTTTTTTAACGATTTTATTGATAAAATGACCTTTTTTCAACAATATGATATGTAATTTTATGATTATTACAACATTTGAATAGATTTGATATCATATACTCTGTTTGTAGGTTTGAAAAATGGGTCAATCACTCTATTGTGTTCAATTCGATCAGTTAACCGTTGCTGTGAAGGAGCATTTTGGTAAATTCGACAAAGATCTCGAGCCCGGGTGTCACTACTTGCCATGGTGTTTCGGGTACAAGCTGGCTGGCAAGCTATCGCTTCGCGTGCAACAAATCGATGTTCGTTTCGAAACAAAATCTAAGGTTATTGTTTTGTTTCCATGCTTTCATTAAACTCTATTTTTGTTCTATTTGGGTCCACTATATTTGAAATTCTTTTTTATTTCCTTGTGTATTTTTTGACCATCATATTAAAAATTCATCTAGTGCTGCAATTCTTGGATGAATTATAATAAGATTGAATTACACTTCAAATTGTCTTGTTAGATGTTTAAGGAGTCTATTATAAAATTAGTTAGTCAAACATTAGTTCTGTAATTATCTTCGAAAACATAATTAAATCTACTGTAATACTAATCTTGCCGCTACTAAGGACAAGTATCCGTCCTTCTTTATTTTTCAACTGTTCAAAGAAAGGGTTAATTATATAAATTACCCCTGAAATTTAGTCTACTTACAATAAATATTTACTTTTTAAAATTACAATTAGCCTCTTGAGGGTGCAACTTTTGTATGATAAATATAAATGTCAGGAGGTTATTTGTAATTGTGAAGGATTCAAGGACAACTATTTTTATTGAAAAATTAGGTTAACCTCGGGTAGTTTTTGTAATTATCTCTTATAAATGAAAACTAACACTATTTGCTGTTTCAGGACAATGTCTTTGTGACCGTGTTCGCCTCCATCCAATATCGTGCTGTGGCAAGAAATGCAGCTGATGCATTTTATAAGCTCTCTAACACACGAGCACAGATTCAAGCTTATGTTTTTTATGGTTAGTGTGGTGGCGATTTTTTATATATTAATAAGAACCATTTGCTTTTGTGTTATTGTTTTATTTAATTATTTATGATTTTTGCTTTCATTCGTCAACGACAGCTTTCTAGGTGGCCAAGGTTTGAGAAATACATTGATTTTTTATTTTGTTTCCTCATTTCCATAGTTAAAATGACTGTTGCATAGTTTTTTAAACCTATATAGTTATCAGAACTAGTGTACCAAGGTTGGCATTGGATTCTGTTTTTGAACAGAAAAATGATATAGCCAAAGTTGTGGAGGACGAACTTGAAAAGGTAATGAATTATATCGACAGCATAACATAATCCAATGATTAATTTTGAATGGACTTTGGGAACAAACCACATATCTAGAAATTCGTTATTGAAATGTGTACATGTGATTTTTTTTCCTTACACTTATATTGGATGATCTGGTTTTTGAACTATTATTATTATTATTATTATTATTATTATTATTATTATTATTATTATTATTATTATTATTATAAGCTTTGTTAATACTTCTTGTCATTGTTAATGTTTTTCTTATTCCTCCTCCCTCTATAGGGTGAATTAAAATATTTAACGCTTATTCGTATTTTTTGAAACATCGCCTGTCATTGGTCAATTGTCTGTCAAATGAAACATTGCTTATCATTTTGCTGTGTTTTGGAGATTCTTCAGCTGGTCGGTAGCTTGAAAATGGTTATTAGTGAAAATGTGATGCCTTTTGATGTAGTGGTTCTTTAAAGATTGACAATGTGAAACTGAATTACACATGCGTCTTCTGTAGAAGTGCTTGTTTATGTGATGAAAACATCATTTTTGCCAACTGTCTCCAGTGATGGTGAAATCTGGTGCACTGATTGACCTTTGTTGTTATTTTTCGTGCAGGATGATTCATACCTTGACAGCTATATCAGTACAATTGGTGTTGATTTCAATGTTTGTAGTTATAAGTTTTACCTGGATTAATCATGATTTATATCGTGTTCTTCTATGTTTACAGAAAATTCGAACTGTGGAGCAAGATGGCACTAGTGCAAAAACAACTTTTAAGAACGCCTGTTTCTGCAGATTAAGAACGCCCTGCTGAGGCGTTCTGTATGGAGCTGTTCTTGAAAGTCTGACAATCAAGAACGCCTTAGCAGGGCGTTCTTGATTGTCAGACTTTCAAGAACGGTTTTTCAGAGACGTTCTTAAAAAAATTTCAGCCGTTCTAGAAAGTCAGTTTTGCAGCTTTGGAAAGTACTTTCCAGAATGTCCTTTTTTTAAGACGTTCTCGAAAATACATTTTCCAGAATGTCCATTTTTAAGGCGTTCTCAAAAGTATACTTTCCAGAACGCCTAAAAAACAGGCGTTCTGGAAAATGAATTTTCGAGAACGTCTCTAAAACAAACGTTCTCGAAAGTATAAATTCCAGAACGTCTCCAAAAAGGGCGTTCTGGAAAGTATACTTTCAAGAACGTCTTCAAAAAAGGCGTTCTGGAAAGTATACTTTTGAGAACGCCTAAAAAAAGACGTTCTTGAAAATGTATACTTTCCTGAACGTCTCTAAAATAGACGTTCTGGAATATTTGGGTTCTAGAACGGTTTTTTGAATAACCGTTCTAGATTTTACATTTCTGGAAATTCATTCCAGATTTATATTTCTTATATTTCCATTTCTAGGCCTGCTCATATATCAAAATTCTAGTACCTAATTAAATCACAAAACACATTTCATTTATATAATCCCAATATCACCAACACATATCATTAATAACAATAATACACAATCACCAATATGTCAATCCAAACAACACAAGTATCCAAATACACGATCACCAAGTTTTAAAATAGAAATTCACAAAAGTCGATGAGTACCTATTTTGTTACCATTCAAGTTATCCACAAATTGTATATTTCTTACACTCCAAAATATCTCACACCCTATACATGGTGATCAATCCAAACAGGGGCTTCGTGTGAAATATCATCCTTTGAGGCTTCATGACGTACAATCCTGTCTCTCGATTGCATCCTTGGTAATGCAATATCATCTTTGATTTCGAGAAACCTATTCATGAAACCAAGTACGATTTCAAACTCAAGAAATTTAACTATTGAAAGAATATCAACTTAAGAGGAACACAAACACTAACCTCTCAAAAGAAAAAAAGTTCACTAAAGAGATTTAGCTATTGAAGGAAAATCAACAATTTGTTCATTAATTAAGAAAATACATAATTTCGGACATTATAGTTTAGAGTACTTTGTAATTCCAGACTTTATAGTTTAGAGTACTTTGTAAAACTTAACAATTCTTTTAGTAAACTAAAATTCCAAAAACAAATAAAAAATGACCTTATAGTTTTAGGTTTGTGCTAACAAACCAAAGAGGGAAACTAAATGACCTTATTACCCTTAATAAAGTGTTTTTCTTCTCAATGACAGGTGTAAAATGATCAAAGTAAATACATTCCAGCACGAATAAAGACATGATCATCAGAATGAGCTAATTAGAACTGTAAATGGTCGTATTAGGGTGTGTGTAAGCTAGTGAGCGTATTTTAGTCTTTTAATGTGGTGACAATATTATTATATTTATGGGTGTGTGGGCTTAGTAAAAACATGCAAGTAGCCTCACTCTTCACATTTACTTGCAACGAGAAAATTTTAAAAATACCCTTATATTAGCATTTCTTGTAAATTTTCATTAGCAAGTTTAGGAACTGACCAGACCCATGAAGAGACAGATTTCCAGGGGCTTCACATTGTGAAGATATAATCCTCACTTTTTCATGTTCACTTAGCAGAACTCTCAGCTTCATCTTCTTTCTTGCCAAGACGACGAGTAATTTTCGCATAATAGCTCCAATCAGGGTGTGATGGTGTGATCGGAGTCTGTCCAAAAGGATGATCCTTCACATAAGTCAGGACATCTTTAGCATCAGCAAGGCCATCCAGATACTTACGCAACTCACCGTTTGGACCTAATAAAAGTAATTTTAATAGGTAGATAGCTTGCAATTGCCTAAAATGATAGAATATGGTTTATTTTTACGATATAATATATATTTTTTAATTTTCAAATAAAACCGAGGGGAAAATTTCCCCTCGAAAATTGTTCCCTTCAATAATTTTCGAGGGTATATATATCCCTTCAGTATTTCTAAGGGATACATTCCTTCTGTAAGGATACCCTTGGAAAGCCTTCGGTAATTATGGCGGCAAACATTGGCGTCGTGTTTTCGAAGGATTTACTGAAGGGAGTAGTATCGAAGGTAAAATCCCTCGGTAATGCCCTCAGAATTTTCGAGGGCAATATTTTCATAAGTGTTCCCCTCGGTAAAATATTATTTTTTGGTAGTGCATCATTAGAGTCTAAAGCAACAATCTTCTTGCCATTCTTAATAAATTGCGCACGAGCACATTTATGAATAGCATAGTTCGGTTGCTTAGCTTCAATACCTGTGATGTAAGTAATATTAAGAGACACTGCGGACCTTATGCATATAAAACCTCTAAAAATCAAAATTTGTCAAACTGTAAATACTGCACAAGTAAACTTTCAAAAGCTGAAAAAGCACGTTAACAACCATCTCAAGTAATAAAATATTTTTTACATGACAAATAGAAATTTGAAGAAAGCATATGTAGAAAAGCAAGTACCCATATTTAGTATTACAACACTCCAAACAACATAGACTTCAGTGAATTTAAATATATTTTCTACTTTATTTGTTACTTTATCAAAAGAATAATGGACTTGCCCTATAGTTGATCAATAGTTTTACCCCAACCACAAGAAGGCAATGAACAAAGGTTGAAATAGGAGTGTGAATGAAACACACTCCTATACCAAATGAACATTTCAATTCTACGAATGAATAGTCACAATTAACAAATCAAACTCCTCAAAATGGAACAATTCAATATTGGACAAATCTTTTTGGTTATTTCATGTTCAAACCATGGCAAGCCAAACAATTCATTTTGTACAAAAATAACTTAAATGTCGAATTTCAAATATATACAATAAATGAAAATTCACATCCATGATGAGTTATACACTACTACAAAAATAGTTTTAACATCGGCCTTTTAACATCCGTTTTCAGAAAATCGATGTTGAAACGACCAGTGTTATAATTGTAATATATATGAAACTTGACATCGGTTACTAACACAACCGATGTCACAGATATATCTAACATCAGTTTATTGTAAACCGATGTCATATGTAGTAGCTGACATTTGGGTCCTACCAATGTAAAATTTGTCTAAAAAAACAAAATTAAAAAATAAATAAATGGATAATGAACCTAAATTAGGTACACGCCATTTCCTTCTAAGAACTACCCATCGGCCCTAGACACCTAAGCTCTCGATTATCGCTCCAGCATACCAGTCATTTTTCCGTTTTTCCCGATGCCACCACCAACCACATGTCTAATTCTCTATCCGCAACTCGCCTTCACCTTCAATCAACCACCATCGCAGTTGCTTTCAACACGTAGCTGTCACCTTCAATCCACCACCACTGTAGCTGCTTTCAACCCGTAGCGTACGTTTCATTATTTTCAGACACCCTTTATAGGAAACCCTAGATATGTAACCAATTCTTCAAAAAAATTACTCTTCCACCTTTAATAATTCTTGGGCTTGATTTGTTGTGTAACCAATTCAGAGCATGTGTTGTGAATAAATAACTTTTTGTATATCAATCAAAATTATACGAATATCATGCGCATAATTGACGGGTGTTTTACCATTACTTCTAAGTAAAGACTTGCGTTAGGCCAGATTGACGGGTCATGACCCGTTAGGCCATCTGACCTAATACTATAATGTATGGTTTTTGAACTATGATATATTGGTTTTTATACTCAAAAGTATTGATTTTTCATAAATATCTCACCCGTGTTATGATATAATGGTTTTTGTATTATGATGTATTGATTTTTTACTATAATGTATTGGTTTTTGTACTATAATGTAGCGATATGAAAGTTTGACCTAAACGATGATCCATTAGTCCGGCCTGACAAAAATATTGCCCTTATTTCTATTATATTTGGTCGGCTAATTAGGATTTCTAAAACACTCATATGACGCGTAATAAATTGAAAGTGGGATTATTATTTGTGGGTATTTGTGAGTTTACAATGTTATTTGTTCGTATGATTCATGGATTAAGATTATGCATGATATGGTAGTTGAAACATTAATTAGAATATTCTATGAATTGTATGCTCCTGTCGTATTTGTTAATGGTATTTTTTATAATCACTGTCTATCAACTTATGGATCACATATATTTGTCTAAAGTGCAATTTTTGTTTCATATGTTTATTACTGGACTCCAGATGTCTTCTCAAGAAATTTGGCTTCATTATGAATTAACTGGGTTTTATATCAAGTTTGTCCCATCAGAAGCTGTTTGGACTAGGCTTTGTTGGGATTCTGAATTCTGAAATATTGAGAATTTTGTGAATAGTAAGAATCTTTGTTTGTTATAGAATTCACAATCCTTTGCTTTTTATTGTAGATGTCAAATCATGTCTGAAAAGTGGAATGATAATGCATTATTGTATTGTATTTAGTAATATTTAATTTTTTAAATATAACGATGATGTGATAAAATAATTGAGTGTGGGGTAAGGTATAAGAAATTGTTGGTTGTGGGTTGAAGATTTTAGTCGTAGAACAAACGAGGATTGAGATTTAGAATCCCAATCCTGGTATTGGGAGTTCTAAACCAAACAAGCAAATGAATAGAAAGGACTGGTTGAGTTGTTTTGTTGGGATTAGTGAACTGAGCGGAATTGACATGTAAAGTTTATTTGTTGCCTTAACATGAATAGGCCTTAATATGAATTGTGACTTGTGAACCAGTAAACGTGTTGCGCATGTTGTTATTACTGGCTACATAATGGATTTCTATACTTGTTTATTCATAGTAAATGATAATAAGATAATATATGATGCACCACAAAGTTTGCACCTGGTGCTACCTCCCTACTTTCTGTCCTGGAATCACTTAACCATGACCCAACGCCTGGCGGGCCACTCCCTCATGATCCTGACTAAAGGGAGGATATAACTTTTTTTAAGATAGAATTTTTTCTTATTCAGTTTTAAATGTGGGTGTGTTGTGTTTTTATTTTCTTCTGATGTATCCTCTTGCTTATAATTTGTCTAATTCTTTGTTCTTGTGCTTCAGTAGTAAAATCAAGATGATAATTTCATTGTCCTAAGTTGCTCTTTTTGTTAAGTCAATCTATTCACTATACTTAAATGACGGTCCACTTTCCTAAACAACCGATGTATGATAACTTTACTAGTATAACTTTATTAGGGTTCAGTTATAAGATGTTCCCTTCAGTTAAAAGCACTTCGCCACACCCCCACTGTCACAATCTACAACCCTTATTGAGTTCTCAATCCATCACCAGCCCTCGCGGCCACGCTGACTCCACTCTCTGTCCACGCCGCCACCACTAATAATCTACCACCATCTCTAGTCCATCGCAACAACGTTCAATGCATCTCCACCCCCTCCACGTCCGGCATCCCACCTTATTCAGGTATTTGTTTTTTATTTTTAAATTTCCTAAATAGAAAAACTTAGCCCTAATTTTTCATTTCTTGATAATTATTCAGGATTTCATGACAATGAAAATCCTCTACTCCACTAAGAGAACTCTATTTTCAAAGAATCAATTGCATCTGATCTCGTCTTTGGACCTAATGTAAATGCCCACAAACACATTTTGGCTTCTTTTTTTTTTATTCTCATGTTGAATCTTCCTTGATATTGTTGTTTTGTGCATGATTTATATATTATATTTTAATCAAGAGTAAGGATTTTGTTTATTATTCAGCCTGTTCAAATGTCTACTTGCTAGCTATAGATTCTCAACTTGTTGTTTTTGCTAGTTGTAGGTGCTCTGAAAAGTTTATATATATATATATATATATATATATATATATATATATATATATATATATATATATATATATATATATATATATATATATACACATACATACATACACACACACACACACACTTACTTTTAAATGGAACCTTTAGTTGGAAGAAGACGATGAGGTTAGTTTCTCAATTCTCAAAAGTAACCTAACGATAATAAAACACCCGATGCAACTCCAGCCCCTTGATCCAACCATGGTTGATATCAGAAGAAAACAAAAAACCAACAACATAAATGATTTGTTAATATCTGGTGAAAATTCAAAAAATAAAATCTCATTTTTATTTCAAACAATATGACCTAGGATCTATGTCTTTCGATCTTCATCCTGTTTATTTGCCAATTCTTTCTACATTGATGGCCATGACAGAGAAGAGAGAGAATGGTAGTAGAGAAAATTGAGAGTGTTCACGTAAAAGAAGGGGTATTATTATTATTATTATTATTATTATTATTATTATTATTATTATTATTATTATTATTATTATTATTATTAATGAGGCGAGCGGGTTAGACGAAATGGATGGATAGACCGGGTCAATTTAAATAAATTATAAAAAATAATTTTATATTATGAGATCGTTCAAATAAAAAACCTAATCTTCGCACTGATACTATGCTAATGGAAAGCAACAAAGATCAAAAAGCTGAAACATACTTTAATAGGTGAATATGAACATTATTTTCTTATATTACACATAATGTTCTACCAAAATACATATATAAGCCTAAACCCTAGCTCAATTCTATCAGCAGCGGCTAAACATCTCAACAGGCAAAAGAGGAGAGTCGTTGATTAAAGGAACAACTGTACACAAGGGTGAGTGGTGCGGATCACCTCCGTACATCCATTGCATGTGAGCATGCAAGCATCCAAAATAGCAGATAAAATAGGCATTATGCTGACTAGGTATGCTGAGTGGATAAAGGCACAATAGTGCTGACTGGATATCTCTAACACCCACCCTCAATCCAAAACCTGTGAAGGTGTGATTTGTAACTTGTTTCTGAACCGGATGAAAGATTGCTTAGTTAATGGCTTTATAAGAACATCTGCAGTTTGGTCAATGGAGGGAATGTGCTGAACCTTAAGTATTCCTTGGCTTACTTTCTCTCTAATAAAATGAACATCAATTTCAACATGTTTAATCCTTGAGTGAAACACTAGATTTGCAGCAAGAGATTCTGCTCCAATATTGTCTGTCCAGATTATAGACATGTGCTTTGTAGGAATTCTGATTTCTTCTAAGAGAAGCTTGATCCACATAACCTCAGATGCACAGTGGGATAAGCTCCTATATTCAGCCTATGTACTTGACCTGGACATTGAGGCTTGTTTCTTGGAACACCAGGAGACTAGGTTGGCCCCTAGATAAACACAAAAACCTGTGAAAGACCTCCTATTATCAATGTCGGTTGCCCAATCAGCATCTTAAAATCCAATCAACCTGTTGGACCTGGACTTGCTTATAGACAAGCCAATGGTAGGTGTACCTGCTATGTATCTGATTACTCTTTTCACTGCTCTCCAACGAGTATCCAGGGTACATTGCATGAATTGACTGAGCTTATTGACACTATATACAATTTCAGGTCTTGTGATTGTTAAATATTACAGACCACCTATAATGCTCTTATATAGTGTTTGATCTAGAAAAGGTCTGCCAACAAATTTGGATAACCGAGGAGATGATATCATAGGTGTAATAGATTCCTTAGCCTTGGACATGCCTGCTTTTTGAACAAGATCCTAAATATACCTCTTTTGGAACAAATGCATGCCTGCAGGTGTGTGAGTGACCTCAATGCCTAAGAAATGATGTACTATTCCCAAATCTTTGAGAGAAAAGACTGAGTCCAGGAGCTTAACAAGAGAGGTGATTTCATTGTTGTTACTTCCTGTGATAAGGATGTCATCCACATAGACCAAGAGCACAGTATATGATTTTGTAGTAGCCTTGAAGAAAAGGGAATTGTTTGATTGAGAAGACTAATATCCAAGACCTGTGAGTACCTGATTAAGCTTAGAATACCATGCCCTAGGTGCCTGTTTCAATCCATACAGAGCTTTGTTTAATTTGCAGACTAATTGTTGGTTTCCTTGTTCAAAACCTGGAGGTGGCTACATGTAAATATGTTCTGATAAGTCACCATTCAGAAAGGCATTGTTGACATCCAACTGCCTTACTTTACATCCACAAGACACAATAATAGACAAAATTGTTTTGATTGTGACAGGCTTCACTACAGGACTAAAGGTCTCCTCATAGTCAAAGCCTGGAGTTTGAGTATACCCCTTTGATACAAGCCTTGATTTGTATCTGAAAATTGAGCCATCAGCACTTCTTTTGATCTTGTATATCCATCTACATCCCATCAACCTTTTTCCATGTGGGAGAGGAGTGAGTGTCCAAGTCTGATTTTTGGATAGGCCACTGAGTTCAGAGATCGTTGCTTATTTCTAATGTGGAAGAAGGAGTGCCTCTTTCAGACCTTTTGGTTCCTTTCATCCTTAACCAGTGCAGTGTAGACCTTGGGCTTCAAATGTCCTGTCTTGGCTCTTGTCTGCATAGAGCGTATATTAGTAGCAACAGGTTGTGCAATATGAGAAATAGAACAGTCTTGATCATTATCTAATTGTGGCAACTTTACGGTCAAGGGAATAGTAGTGTGAGAGTGTGAGGTTGTATGTGGTGAGGGAGGGGACCGATGTAAGGATGGTGTGGTGAATGATCAATAGGAGAGGCCTGTTCATCTAAGTGTTGAGGCTGAAAAGAGGAGTTAGATGAAATTGGGGAGGTGGGATTTATATGTGGTGCTGAGGGAGTGTGTTGTGTGGGGACAGTGAGAGTGAAAACTGTATGTAGGGGTGAGCACACAGAGGTATTTATAGGAGGAGCAGTCTGAGAGACAGTGTTTTTAGCCTTGAAAAAAGGAAATTGATCTTCAATAAAGATGACATGTCTATTCATTACTATTTTACCAGAAGGAAGCATGACTTTGTACCCTTTGTAACCATCACTATACCCTAGAAATGTTGAAGGAACAGCTCTGAATTCTAGTTTGTGCTTGGTATAAGGCCTCACATGGAGATAACACAAGCAACCAAAAACTTTCAAGTTGGAGTACACAGGTTTATAGCCATATAGAGTTTCAAAAGGAGATTTGTATTGAAGATATTTAATAGGAGTTCTATTGATTGTGTGTATAGAAGTGTTAAAGGCCTCCATCCAATATTTGCTAGGTACTCTAGTGTGCTAGTAGAGACAGATCTACCTCAATCACATGCCTGTGTTTCCTCTCAGCCGCTCCATTTTGCTGAGAGGTATAGGGACAGGAGACTCTATGAATAATTCCCTTGTCTTGCAGATATCTAGACAGGTTCCTATATTCCCCACCCAAATAACTCTGAACAGTTTTGATTTTGGCTGAGAACTGATTTTCAACTAAGACTTGAAAATGCAAAAAGGCTTGAAAAGCTTCAGACTTGTTTTTGAGAAATTAAATCCATGTGAATTTGGTATAGTGATCAATGAACACAACATAGTAAAGACTACAATTGACGGCTTTCAAGGGACATTGAACCCACAAATCAGTGTGAATAAGATTAAAGGAGTGTTGAACCATAGTAGAAGATTCTTGAGAAAGTAGTTTGTGAGATTTTGATTGTAAACAAGCATTGCAAGGAGATTTAACAGGATCTTCATTAGAAAGAGATATATTACGATCCTTAAGAACTTTTATTATAATATCACTGGCAGCATGGCCTATCTTATTATGCCAAATGTCAAGACCTACATTCTTCTTGGAAATAGAAAAACAACATGGAGATTTGACAGTATTATTCTTGAAAACAGGCTGAATGATAGGAGAAGTTTGATAGTTTTGAGATTGCACTTGATGAAGATCAAACTTATACAGTCCATCACTAAGTTTCCCTTGAAGTAGAGTAGCCCCCGTGGCTTGATCCTTGACAGAAAAAACAAAGGGATGAAATTCAAAATAAACTTGGTTATCCTTAGCAAACTGAGACACACTTAGAAGGTTCTTAGTGATGATAGGAATATGAAGTATATTTTTAAGTTGAAATAGATGATTAGAGGTAGGACAGAAGGATTTAACAGTAGAGTTGCCAATATTAGAGATGAACAAACCTGCACCATTACCCAAGTGAAGTTGATTAGTTCCTTGATATTCAGAATAGATGTTGAGGTTTGAAAAATCTGTAGTAACATGGTTTGATGCTCCTGAGTCTAGAATTTGGCTGTAATCTGAGGCATTGTCTTGAGTTGCTACCATAGCAGTCATTGCAGAGGTGTGAGGCCATGTTTGATTTTTTCTATTGCCAGAAAATGGCCCCTATTGAAGTTCTAATTATTATTTGAGCTGAAGTTTTGTGAGGATTGAGGGATGAAGTTTGGATCCATTCTGTAATAACACTTTGAGGCAGTATGATTGGAGTAGCCACATCTGACAAGCTGATTTGTTGTTGTTATAACCTCTGCCACCCCTTCCTCTAGTGCTTCCTTTATTAGAGTAGGACCCTCTTCCTCTTGCATTTCCATTGTTGCTATTGTTGTTGCTCCAGTTGCTATTATCCTTCCTAAATTGTCCATGAACAGTCATATTGGCAACTATAGAGACTGATTCATCAAACTGAGGATTTGAAGCCTCTAATCTGGATTCAAAGCTCAAAAGTAGTCCACTAGCATCCTTAAAGATCCACTTTTCAGGACTAGAGGTAATGGTGACAACCAATGGATCATACTCACTGCCTAGGCCTATTAAAGCATGAAGCAACTGATCAAAATCTTCAACCTTATGTCCAGAAGCAGCCAAATTATCGCAACAAATTTTGACTTTATTTAAGTACTATCTCATTGAATGATTTCCTTTCTTCATTGTCTGTAAATGGATCTTATATTGCATTATTTTTGCACCAGATTGAGCTGCAGAATTGGCCTCCAAAGCTTTCCACATTTCATGACTTGTAGTGAGGCCTACCATAAGAATGAGAACACTTTTTGACAAGGAGGAGAGTAGCCAAGATGCCAAGAGCTGATCTTGTCTCTAATAGGTTTAAAACTTAGGGTTGAGAACAATGAGGCCTTCTTAGTTCTGGACAACCTTTGAAGGGATTTCTGCAGAACCATTTAGATATGATTCAAGGCCTAAGCTAGTGACCGCAGCCAGAATTTGTTGTTTCCAAACAAGATAGTTGTTTTCATTGAGTTTTACTAAGATTAGTTGATGTTGTGGCTGAATCAAAAGGTTCTGGGAGAGAGCTACTGTAGGATTTTGCAAAATGGCTGTGTTTGATGTCTGATGTACCTCCTGTATAGCTTCAGTTTGAGCCATTTATAGTTGATATGAAAAACAAGGAAAAGAAGACAAAACAGAACAGAAAAAAGGAGTGATGGTGACTTATCAGAGACAGGCCCTATGCCTGCTCTGATACCATGTTGGAAAGCAACACAGATCAAAAAGCTGAAACATGCTTTAATAAGTGAATATGAACATTATTTTCTTATATTACAAATGATGTTCTACCAAAATACATATATAAGCCTAAAGCCTAGCTCATTCCTATCAGCAGCGGCTAAATATCTCAACGGGCAAAAGAGGAGAGACGTTGATTAAAGGTACAGTTGTACACAAGGGTGAGTTGTGCGGATCACCTCCGTACATCCATTGCATGTGAGCATGCAAGCGTCCAAAATAGCAGATGAAATAGGCATTATGCTGACTAGGTATGCTGAGTGGATAAATACACAATAGTGCTGACCGGATATCTCTAACATATGCTAAGAAAGAAATCTCAACAAACATGTTATACACTCATTAAAAGGTGGTGTTGTTCCTATTTCTATAAATGCACAACATGTGTGATTTTCTGTAAAAGTTTCGAACTTCTAATACTCAGTGTGCTTCTAGTGGTTAGGATTGTCGGTTGCAGTTATTCCTTCATACAAGTCCAATATGTATTGATGTCATTGTTATTATGTTAAGTTGTTAAGAAAATTGGTGCAATGAAACAAGTTGAATGTGAAACTAGAACATGGCAACAAATGGATTTCACTTCTAATGTCCAGCTCTTTGTTAATGTCACGATTTACAAATTTTAATATCATCACTGTGCATAAACGCAATGATTTCTAATGAATTAATGAGTCCCATGCATGTGCGCTTGGATTTTATTTTTTAAAACTATTGAAAAGTAGTGATGTATTTCATTGAAAGAAAACAATAAATATATCAAAAGAAAGATTGAATATAATATGAATATATCAACTATATACGATCATTATTCCACTATTCTTCTGTTAATAATCAATAGATGTGGTTTATTAAATTGGCGATTACGTAAGATTACTTGATTTGACAGAAAAAACACATATTTTGCTTAAGGTTCGTAATAATAAATACTTGTTTGTTTAAAATTTAAAAATCAAGACTCAATCAATTGTTCGTATAATTAATCTCTATAATATATTGTATTACTAAATATATAGTTAAATAATACTGCAGATGATATTATAATAAAATATATTCACTTTTTAAATATAATTTGATATTAAATATAATATAATAATAAATAATATCCACTTTTCATACATACATATACGGTACAAAATAATAATATTATAATTAAACATGATTCATTTTTCAAATTTACATCAAATACAATATAATAAATATTATCATTCATTTTTTTACATAATTTGACATATAAATATAACAAAATTCTGCTATCCATATTCCTGAATAACTCAAATTTTTAAATATCACAATTCAAATTGCCAAGCAATGTTGGGCTTTTCTATGAATAGGAACTCATTGTATTTGTTTGTCGAAAGGTACACCTTAAACGATTGGCATGTGTCAAATTGAAATTTATATTTATTTATTTAAATATTAATACTAATTTAGAAATGTCTACTAGTATTTTGTATATTAGATATTTTACATAAAATTAATAAATATTTCTCATTTATTACAAAACACCCCAAATCTTTATTAATCACAAAACAATCATCAATCATAAATATATTTTATTAAACACCCCCATTAATCACAAAATCCCCCTTTCTCCTGTGTGTACCTTGTTTTTTTTTTGTTTTTTTTTTGTTTTCTTTTTAATTCAGTTTCGTATTATCGTTAGCTTTCGTCACCACACATGGACACCGATTCGAGTTAAGTCCAGAAACTCATGTAAATTCCAGGAGTAACCAAACTCAATTGAGTCAGTGAGCCACCCAAGTGAACCCTGCACTGTCCTTAGACGTGCCCATCGGTTTGCCCCAACCGGCTAAATCGTCGGTTCGTGATCAAGTGACCGCTGATCATCAACAGTTCAGATGAACTGACCGTTGGACCGGCCGGTTTGATCCAAAATCGGTGGTTCTTCCACCTATTTATTATTATTATTATTATTATTATTATTATTATTATTATTATTATTATTATTATTATTATTATTATTATTATTATTATTATTATTATTCCACTCCTATAAATACCATTCTTTCTCAACTCATTTTTCTCACACCAAACTATCAACACTTCTATAATCTCTCTATTCTACATTGTTCTTCCTTGTAAATTTAATAATTTACTAAACTTCTTTAATTATCAAGCCTTCTTAAACTTAAAGTTATAAGTTTAGTGTTATAATTAAAAATATATTATTTACTTTCTAGTCAATTCTAAAATTATAATCCTACTTTAGCCTACTACTATTTCTTTCTTCTTCTTTTAACCTATATAAGAAATGGCAAGTCGTGGAAGTTCTTCTCGTTCTCGTCGAGCCGATAAGGGGAAGATCATAGCACTCGATGACGATTCCAATGTCCATCCCTTAGGCTTATCTCAATGAAACACTCCTTCGGTCGGTGACTACAATCCCAATCTCATCGACATTGATGAAGATTGGAGTGATACGGACATTGATTGAACTTATTGAGTTATCGCCGTCTTTACCGGTAAAGAAATGCCCGATCAAGAGGAGGTGGAGCAGGATGATTTGCCTCCAAGCCATCCTTCTCGAGAACCTCGTTCTCGGGTAGCAACGGTATTAAAGTTGAGATCCGACACCCGCAAATGAGCCACCTCCGGAAGATGGCAAAAAGCAAATAAAGAGATACTATGTGCAACTATTGTATATCATCTTACCAATTCCTAGAAGGTGGAGGATATGAGAATATGCGCAACTATCTCAACTACCAACACCCCAACAAAGTCGGTATCGATAAGACTCAAACGCAACTACAAGGAGGAAAAATAAGTACGAACTCCTCTTCTTTATTTACATATTCTGACGCTACTTATAGAAAGTAATTGACAAAATTTATTTCTTCTATGTCTATTCCTTTTAACTTTGCCAAAGATGATTTATATAAAAATTTAACCCAACTTTCTTTAATCCCTCGAGTAGGAGAGTCTCACGCTCTACCATTACTCGTGATATTAAAAATGTTGTTGGTGAATATAAGTTAAACTTATGTAATGAATTTGCTAGTTTACCAAACAAAGTTTCAATTTGCTCGAATGTTTGAAGTGATCATTGGGAACGGAACTCTTACATGGGTGTTACATGCCATGGGTTGATAAATCATGGACTTTACAAAATTTTTTGCTTGTGTCTAGAGATTTTAAACCTCCTCATAATGATTGGAAGTGCATGAAAAACGAACGATTAGAAGAATGTGTTGTTTTTATGTAACGAAAATAGTTAAAGTATTTTTATTACATTCCAAATATATTTTTAGTTGCTACGTTATTAGATCCTAATAATAGAGAAAGTGGTTTAGAACTTTATCTTAACAGTTATTATGATTCTTTATTACCATTTGAAGAGTTTGAATACCACTCCGTTGAAAATATTATTCAAAATGTGAAAAAGTTTTTTATTTGATATATTTAAAGAATATAGTATAAATTTTGATGATCCTCTTCATATGAGTACTTTTAGGCGACAAACATCTACTTAGAAGTGGTAATCCTAGTAGAAGTGGTGAAAACGACGATGAAATTGAGGGATTTCGAGATTTTTTTTGAAACACACAAAAAAATCACGAATGGGGCATTCGGGTTACTCATTCGATTCTAACCCTTATCGAGAATTTGAAATTTATGTAAAAACGACTTTTGAGTATGGATCACTGGGGGGAAATGAAGCCGACGATGAATTTGATATTTTGAATTGGTGGGTATTGAGGAAATCATTTTATCCCGTTGTTAACATCAATGCGAAGGAGATATTGGTCGTTCTTGTATCAACCGTTTTAGTCAAACAAGCATTTAGTGAAGGGTTTACATGCTGGACTAGCGAAGATCCAACATTAGGCCTCACAATCTCGAGTATCAAATGTTGTTTCATGATTGGGTCAACGCCGAACGACGCAAAAAAAAAAAACTTTCTTAGTGAAGATGAAGAGAGCGAGACGTATAATGATCCGGGATCTAGCAACAAGTCGGCAAGTAGATGAGCCTGACACCCTCCGCACCAGCGCTTCCGATTCCTAAGGTTAATAAGGTAAGTGAGAACTACGTGGACTTTAATTCATAAGGTAAGGGATACGTAAACAACTATTTTCAATTATTTGAAATTAAAATTTCAATTAATAACTTCAAATATTTGAAAATAGTTCAAGTCCAATTTCTTTTTAATATTTTTTGATTTTATTAAAAATATTATTTCTATATTCTCACTTAACTTGAGAATTTCTAATATTCTTCTAATATAATATTTTTTTTTATCTAATTTCAAATATTTTAAATGATTCAATTTCTATATTTTTTTAATAAATTCAAAATTTCAAAGTATTGTTAGTTCTATTTTCTCATTTAACCCCATACATTTAAAAAATTATAATAATTGAAAAATAAAGAATTTTAACTTCAAAAATCTCAAATATTCTAATTAATATTTATTATTTTAACTTCAAATATTTTAAATAGTTCATGTTTAATTTCTTTTTAATTTTTTTCGAATTGATTCAAAGTGTTATTTACTTCTATTTTCTCACTTAACTTCAAAACTTTAAAATTCTTCTAATATATATATATATATATATATATATATATATATATATATAATTTTAACTTCAAATATTTTAAAATAGTTCAAGTCCAACTCTTTTTAATTGTTTTTAATTTATTAAAAATATTATTCATATTTTCTCACTTAACTTCAGATTTCAAAACTATATATATATATATATATAATTTTAACTTCAAATATTTTAAATGGTATAATTTCAATTTTTCTCTAATTAATTCAAAATTTCAAAGTGTTGTTAGTTGTATTTTCTCATTTAACCTCATTTATTTGTTAAAAAATTATAATAACTGAAAAAATAAAAATTTTAACTTCAAAATTTTCAGATATTCTAATTAAAGTTTCTTATTTTAATTTTAAATATTTTAAAGAGTTCAAGTTTAATTTCTTTTTTTTTTGAATTAATTATTATATATTTCTATTTTTTCACTTAACTTCAAAATTTCAAAATTCTTCTAAAAATTCAAAAAATTTAAATGGTTCAATTTTAGTTTCCTTTTAATTAATTCAAAATTTGAAAGTGTTGTTGGTTTTATTTTCTCATTTAACTTTCATTAAAGAAAATTATAATAATTGTAAAAAAATAAATTATAAAATTATAAAAATTCTAATTATTATTTTTTATTTGAACTTCAAATATTTTAAATAATTCGAGTTTAATTTTTTTTGAATTAATTCAAATTGTTATTTTTTTTATATTTTCTCACTTACTTAACCTAATATAAATTTTAATAAGATTAAATTTAAATGAACATATGGAAAAATACCCAAAAAAATTGAATTTTAAAAGTTTAAAATAAAAAGAGAAATCAGGCCAAACCGAACCGTGAACCGGTGGATCACAAACCTCCAGCAATCGAGCGATTTCACGTTTCGGTTTGCGATTCGAAATTTATAGACAAACCGAACTGCCGGTTTGAATCATAAACTGGCGGTTCAATAACGTTGAACACCTCCATCTGTCCCAAATTGAGTCGACGCAGGAACCAACAATAAATTGAGTCAGATTCTGACTCATCGCCAGAACCCATCCGCAAAACCTAAACTCATCATTAGATTTACGAGAATCCATCGATCTAAAACCTTAAACGCCGTTCAGTTTGCCTTTGTTGTCATTGCACTTTGCCGGAATTAATGCAGTGTAAGTATGTGTACAAGTCAGAGAAATAGAGAAGAGAGTGAGGGAGACCAGATTTCTGTTTTCAAATTATGTTGATTTGTAAAGTTTTAAATTGGGAGCTTAATAAAAATAAACTCAAGGGTTAGATTTTAAAATAAAATTAAGTTCAAGAGTTATGTTATAATTACATAATAAAGATTAATTAAAATTTGATATTTTAACTATTATTTTTATAAAGATTATATTTGTAATTTTTTATTAAAATAATAAAATTATTTAAAAAATTAAATAGTACATTAGAGTGTGAATAAGTTTATTAATTTTACTCCAATCATACTCGAATGGATGGATAAAATTAAAATATGATTCAATTTAATAATAATTAGACAGACAAGTGTAACAGGCTAGTTGTCCTTAGAAACGCCCATATCTGGGAAATAGACTTTTCTTTTCGTTCTTTTAATTCTATAAGAAATTGGACTCAATGGTCCTTAATTTACTTGCGATCATGATCTAAAATGACAAACGCACTTCATCAAGCAACAAAATATTCTTAGTTGATTTTGTTCTACAAGTTGTTTTTCCTTATTTTAATGTGACAACAGATATGAACAATTTCTGGCTAAAAATATTTACCTTATGATGTTTTCTTTTTTGTTTTTTTTCCTTTCACTTTTTTCTCCTCGAAGATTTTCTGTTAAAAAGTAGATAAAATGAAAAGAGAAAAAGTAATGAAAAGAGAAAAAGTACGCAAATACGAAAGTACGCAAAAATATTTATCTTATGATGAGTCTTTTCTTTTTTTCCTTCATTTTTTTTTTCTCGTTGAACATTTTCTTTGAAAAAGTAATGAAAAGAGAAAAAGTACGAAATTACAAAGCATACACAATGAGACAAATAAATAATGTAAAGTTGAATTTAAGTGGGAATATATTGATCTTTATGCCTTTAGAATTCAGAATTCAGACCAGAGCATAGATTTAAAGTGGTAGTTTATTTTTGCTTTTTTTTTTCCCCCCACCCCCAAGTGGTATCTGATCTAAGCGGTGAGCATTAAACTTCAGCGCCTTTAATTACTCTTTTCTAATATGATAACTAATTGTATCTTTATAGAATTTGGCTGGAGACTTGTTGATAACCTAATGCCGACGAATACTTTTTCTCATGTGTTTACATACACGGCTTAAAATACATAAAACCTCGATAATTTAATAATTAACAACTTTATTAACAATTTTTTTTGATCACAATTTAGGGAAAATGTATTAACTTGATATTTTGATTATTTAATCTCGTTAAATTAATAAATTTTAATAGTTCAGAATTATTAATTTATAGATATTTTACTATATTCTTCTCCTTTAGCACATTAATTAAATGTGCTTTTTTAACTATAGGTACATACATGTACTTATTTGTAGACAAATACCTCCTGATTTACAATTAGTTTATGTCACAAATCTACATTCATTTATTTGAGTACAGCTGGAAAATCCAATTATACTTTATATTTTTTAAATAATTTATTATTATAGTGAATAAATTGATTAATTCTATGTTAGTTTAGGTGTTCTAAGTGTAAAATTAGAAAGTCTATGCATATAAGAATAATTCTCAGATTTACGATGTTGTTAATCAATGTTACCAACATCAGTTAACAACATCGACCAGAGTAAAATTTAAACTTATGCAGCGGAAATTAAAATACGAGAACACATTTTAACAAATTCAGTTCACAAGTAAATACTTGTGAACTTGGGTGTACAAACCCAAAAATTATATTACTTTCACTTTACGTTCAATACAAAATATCAAGTAATATACGAAAACTAAATATCAATAAACTTGATACTAAATACTTGTTGGCGGAATGGCAAAATCTTCTCCGTCGGTCACGCAACTTCAAAGATCTTGTTTGTCACGATCGTTGGCTCCAAATAATTTTCTTCTTCGTGTTCTTCTTCTCTTGTGCATCGTCTTGCGTCGTGCCTTGCGCCTTCAAGAGATCCGTGCGTCAATCCTCTAAAAACCGTAAATCCAAGCTTTAGGATTTCTAATGTCTTAAATAGACAATTCTAAGATCCTAAACTTGGTAAATACCTAAAAACAAATCCTAAACTCAATCTAGAAATAATTAAAGTTTTGTGCATAAACTTGGAAACATAATAGACCTATATCTAGTTTCCTAACTTATTTTGTGCCCAAGAAAGGCAAATAACAAAATAGGAATTATTGTCAAGAATAACTTCCTCAACAACCTCCCCCTTTTGCCTTTCTGGACAAAACACTAAGACGCAACCACAAATAAAAATAAAAATACTAACTCCCCCTAAGATAGAAAACTCCCCCTAAACAAAACACCCAATGTTGTTAACACTCAAACCAACATTACAAACCAACATTGTTCAAAATAACCAGCACTTCACAAAACAAACAGAGTAAAGGAACTTAATGACTTCGAATCCTCTTTGACTGTCGAGGAGATGTCGAAGTTCCTTCACCACTCTTCTTCCTCTTCTTCTTCTCCCTCAGTTTCATCATCTTTTTCAAAGCCTTGTTGCGCGCCCGAATTCGCTTACGCCTCTTCTCTTGAGCAAGGCTTGCCAAGGCTTCAGCGGCAACAGCATCTTCAGTATCAGCAGCAGCAGCATTCTCATTCTCGGCAACATCTTCTCCATCAGCGCTATCTCCCCCTACGTTCGCGTCATCCTCTCCCTCTTTTTGACCAGAAAGGGAAAGGGCCTCCAACAGCGAGCAACGAAGTACCTGCAGCTTAGAAATCTGCAATTCAATGGAAGCAACATGCGCACGCAGGAGCTGCGCAGAAATGCGGACCATGTTGGGATCATCTATCCCAACATCACTATCAACATCAGCTGGGACAGGAGCCTGCCAAGGCAAATCGATCACCCTTGCACCAGTAGTGTGTTGGCCTCGAAAAGCAGACCAATCCGCATCACCAGTGAGCACATCATCTGGGAAAAGTTTCAGACCTTGGTTCTTCAACAAGCTGAAAATAAGAGATGGAAAAAACAATAAGGCAGCAGACCTAGATGTGGCAAACTTAGTCACGATATCAAAAACATGGTGCCCGAAACTGAATTTCACACCCTTTCCAAGCTTAAATAAAAACTGGGCCTGAGGCCGAGTAACAACTATAGTGTTCTTGGAAGGGACCCAGTTGCAAAGTGCCACTTTGTGCATAATAGAATACAAAGACGAGAGCCTAGTGCTCGGTAGTTTCTCAAACCACGAATGTACCATACCACCAGATAAAAAGGACACAACTTCATCCATATCATCCACAGCAAAATTACCCCGATGTGAAGTGGTGCCAAATAAATCATCAATTAAGTCAGGGGTGAAGGCAAAAACTTTACCACGCAGAAAAACTTTCCCATAGTTCACAGAGCTTAAGTCAACAATTGAGGGCAGAATATTTGCATAGAACTCAAGAACTATGTCTCTAATAAATGGAATGGCGGTAGAGACTGTGGAATACATACCATGAAATCGGAGATAGGCTATCAGGTTGTGGCGCTCAAACAAATCAATCGGCACTTTTCTCTCAGCGATCATATGGCGAGTTTGATAAATATCAAACAGCTCAGCAGCCTCAGCGGTTAAAAACTTCTCTGAAAAGGGCTCCATGTCCTCAATCTCGGGTGTAGGAGAAGCAGTGCCAGATGAGGACTGGGAGTGATCACAGGCAGTCGAGGAGGACTGCGTGGGAGAATGCGATGGAACAGGGACAGATGCAGCGCGGGAGGACGAGACAGACTTTGAGTGACTCAATGTTGATAAAGGGCTACCAACATGACTAACAACATCATCCTTTGCAGCTGCCTTCTTTTTCTTCTTGTCCTTTTTGAATGCAGCAAGAATATCTTTCAAGGGCACATCCATTGTAGAGTCAGGGGAATGTTCAAAAAGACCTGTATCAAACTCTGGTGATGCAGCATGAAGTGGAGACGGCGGGGGAACATCAGCAGGCGACTTGGCGGAACTAGTAACTTCGCCGGTAATAAAATCCAGCACAGTATACGGAGGCGAAGAATACTCAGTAGCAGATGACTTGGGAGAGACTTTGACCTTTGACTGGTTGGGGGAGACACTGGCTTTCGTCAGGTCGGGTCTCCTGTCGGCTTTACGTACAAGCTGCTTGCGGCGAGTAAACCCCTTCTTCTCCGACAAACTGGGAGCAGAGGCAGACGGCGGCACATCTCCGGCAATCAGAGCAGTAGACTCAAAATCATGATCATCGGGATCAGACTCCACAACAACATCCTCCTGGAGGTTCATGTGTTCAATCGGCACGTGGCGGCGCGGACCTGCCTTGCTCTTTGGAACCGCGGGCGGCACAACGCCGGGCGGTATGTTGCGCAAATGTCTGGACCGCTTAAAGGTAGGATTCCCTACGCGGCCAAAGGTCTCAGCCACAAAAGCTAAATCGGGGGGTTATCGACGTCAATCTCATTCCCGGGCTGTCCAGGGAACACCTGAGTAACCGGCGTAGCATCGACCGGCGATGGAACAGGCACGGCAGCGAGAGAATCAGGCGCATGCAATTTAGGCGGCGATGTTGACAGTGGTGGGTTTGACGAGCTACCACCACCAATCTCTTCACGAATATCTAGGCCACCCATCTTTGGATACGGCAACGGAATCTGGTCGCCGGAGCGGCGAACCTCCTCTTGTAGTTCAGGGACTGTCGGCGGTGGAGAGCTAGACGTTCTGCAAAATCTCACAAAAACACACAACCAAGAACAGAAATTTTGAGAGAATTGGAGAGGAGTAAGGAGTCTGAGAGTTGTAATTCGAAAGTAGTTTGGGGACTGTGATCAAACGGTAAAAAATTGCAGCTTTTTATCCCTAAAAAAAAGAGACCGTTGCACTAGGAGAGAGAGGGTAGAAATAAAAGGAAAAAATCCCAAAAAAAATACCAGCCGATTTTTATCCTTTAAAACACGATTTTTGTTTCCAAAAAAATAAAGCCACTCCTCCTAGAATTAGGCTATGTGATCACACAAGTTATCCCACTAACTCTTTCCATAAACTCTTTTTCCCAAACCCTTATTATTTTTTTAAAAAGAAATTGCACAACTTAATCTACAAAAACAAGCCGAAAATACAAAGCTGATTTTAATGAACCATCAGCACAGTTGTACCTATCTTGTGCAATGTTAATTTTCACTCACCAAATTCACCTCATTATTACCTGTCCAGCCGTCCGATTATAACACCACCGAAATACTCGGTTAGCTCAATTCAAAATAAAATTAAGAGATTTCAAGCAAGACAAAAACACAAGAAACATAACGCAAAGTAAGATGGCATCTTCACAAAGTATGAATGTCCTACGGGATGCCTAAAAATCATGACCTAAAAGGTTAAAACAGAACACATTATGATTTCAGTGTTTTTATCCAATGTTGCTTTTTATTACTAACAACATTATAAACCAACATTGCCCTAGGTGAAGTCAATGGAAACTTACCCCTTAACCCAAGTTAATGACTCGTAGTCTTCAATCATTTGGTTCATCCACAGTAATTGTGTGCACGCACTTCCAGCTGCAATGTACTCGGCTTCAGCTGTAGAAAGAGAAATACAATTTTGCTTTTTGCTGTACCAAGAAATTAGATTATTACCCAGAAAAAAACATCCTCCAGTAGTACTCTTCCTATCTACTACATCCCCAGCCCAATCCGAATCAGTGAATCCTAAAAGTTCAGTACCAGTATCTTTCGTGTACCACACACCTAGTTCAGTTGTACCAGCAATGTACCTAATAATTCTTTTAACCGCTTTCAAGTGTGACTCTTTTGGATTAGACTGATATCTAGCACATAAGCACACACTATACATAATATCTGGTCTACTTGCTGTCAAATACAACAAACTTCCTATCATACTCCTGTACATGGTGTTATCAACACCCTTACCAACATCGTCTCTGGTCAGCTTTACAGTTTTGCCCAGCGGCGTTTTCTTAACAGTTTCACCCTCTAACCCAAACTTTTTGACTAGGTTCTTAGCATATTTAGTCTGGGAAAGGAAAATACCGTCATCAAGCTGTTTAATTTGTAAACCGAGGAAGTACGAGAGGTTACCTTCCATGCTCATTTCGAACGTATCAGACATTCGAGTGACAAACTCCTTGACCATCTGCTCGTTAGTGGATCCAAAAATAATATCGTCTACATAAATTTGGACAATTAAGATGTGCTTGTTGGATTTAAATCTTTTAATCTTCAGCAATTGCTGTAACTTCCCCTCGTCTAAAATTCAAATAAAGCAAATGTTGAGTTAGCCTTTCATACCAAGCTCTAGGAGCTTGTTTTAAACCATAAAGTGCCTTTTTCAATTTTAAAACAAAATCAGGTTTTTGAGGATCCACAAATCCTTTAGGCTGCTCAACATATACTTCTTCACTTAAGACCCCATTCAAAAACGCACTCTTAATGTCCATTTGATGTAGCGAAATTTTCATATGACAAGCAACAGAAAGAAAAAGTCTTACCGACTCAATTCGAGCAACAGGGGCAAAAGTCTCATCAAAATCAATACCTTCAATTTTCGTATACCCTTGTGCGACAAGTCGAGCTTTATTCCTCAATGTTGCCTGCTTCATCAGTCTTGTTCTTGAATATCCACTTGGTCCCCGTAACGTGAGCATTTTCTGACCGTGGAACAAGATCCCACACATCATTCTTGGAGAATTGGTCCAGCTCCTCTTGCATAGCCCGAATTCAGAACTCATCCTTGAGTGCATTCTCCACGCGCTTGGGCTCTATTTTAGAAAGGTACAAGGACTCACGTATTTTAGAACAATTAGTAGACAAACATACATACCTGACCATTTCCTTGAAATTTATTTGTCGACGTCTTGTACTTCTTTCATCCATATCACCAATGATTTGGCCCACGGGGTGGTTTTTCTGGATTCTGAATGGAATATCCCTCTGATGAAGATCAATGGGATCTGCTGGATCTTCTTCCTCTGAATCAGAATCAGATTCTGCAATTTGGCTCGATGTTGGTACTGATGTTGGTATCCCAGTATCAACATGGTTATCAACATCACTTAAGTTTCTAAGTTCAGCGGCTGCATCTTTGTTTACAATACCTGCACCATCAACAGAAGTAGGAGTAACACTGTCCTGAGGGTTTTGATCATAGACCAGATCATCATCCTCGACAGGCTTGACTCCACTTGTTAGATCATCAAACTTGACATTTACTGACTCAAACATACTTCGAGTTCGAAGGTTAAACAACCTATATGCATGACTATTTTGAGAATAACTCATAAAGATGCACTTATCACTCTTTGAGTCAAGTTTAGCAAGATGATTTCTGTCGTTAAGCACATAGCAAACACATCCAAACACATGAAAATAGCTCAAGTTTGGTTTCTTTCCAATCAACAATTCGTAGGGAGTTGCACATGAACCTGGTCTAAAATAAGCCCTATTCGTGATATGACATGCAGTGTTCATTGCTTCAGCCCAAAATCGTTTAGCTATCCCATTAGAAATGAGCATAGTTCTAGTCATCTCCGCTAGAGTTCTATTCTTACGTTCAGCTATGCCATTTTGTTGAGGGGTAATTGGAGAAGAAAATTCATGATTAATACCCTCGGAAGTGCAGTACTTCATAAAAGATGCGTTTTCAAATTCCTTTCCATGATCGGTTCTAATTCTACCAATTTTTACTTTAAATCTTATACATAGCTTCTCTGCAAGTTTTTTGAAAGCCTCAAAAGTTTCAGATTTTTCTTTTAAAAACTCTACCCAAGTAAACCTAGAAAAATCATCAACAATCACGAAAACATACCTCTTACCACCAAGGCTCTCAACCTCTAGTGGTTCCATGAGATCCATGTGAAGCAGTTCAAAGCAAGATGATTTAGTGAGACTTTGTTGAACTGGATGTGGCACCCTTACCTGTTTCCCCTTTTGGCATGCCTCGCACACCAGAATGATCTTGGTGTTGAGCTTGGGCAGTCCAGTCACAGCTTCTTCCTTGGCCAACCTATCCATCATCTTGTAATTTACATGTCCAAGCTTTTGATGCCATAGTTCTGCATCACTAAATTGGGACAATCTGCAAAAAGCATCACTGTGAATTTGGTAGCAATTATCTGAAGTTCTTTTCCCAGTGAGAATACACGATCCATTTTCCTCATAAACTTCACATTTTTCACGGTTGAATTTAACGCTGAACCCTCCGTCGCACAATTGACTTATGCTGATCAAATTTGCTGTAAGTCCTTCTACTAGCAACACATTTTCCAATGTTACAACGCCAGGAACATGGAGAGTCCCTTGGCCAACAATCTGGCCATTTGCGCCTCCTCCATACTTCACTTTTCCACCTTTAAATCTGACAATGTTGGAAAGCAATTCTTCTGAGCCTGTCATATGCTTCGAGCATCCACTATCAAAATACCATGCTCCAGGGACTAGAGACTTCAAGGAGGTATGGATCATATTGCACTTGACGCTGTTTTTCTTGACCCACACTTGTTTGTATCTGATGTTGGTATTGATGTTGGTAGCGCGGTTACCAACATTAGACTT
>BMAC01000911.1:118310-157881 GCA_014905375.1 Phtheirospermum japonicum | reverse complement strand
AAAAGATTAGGAACGAACTGACCACTGTTCGAGGAACAATTTCAAATCTAAACAAAGGTAAGGCGAAGCTTGATGAAATTTTGCAGGTTAGCTTCCCAGAGTCCTCTAAGCATGGAATAGGTTACAAGCCAAGTCAACCCACGCAAGTGTCGAGTCAAGAACGAAAATCTTCCAAACGCCACAAGAAAAGGAGGAGACATTTCGTGTGTCATCATTGTGGAGAACCAGGCCACATTCGGCCCTTTTGCTGGAAGATCATTGGCGAAAGAAGACACTTTCAGAGAACAAATATGCCTGTCAAGTCCAATGTTGGTAACCGCGCTACCAACATCAATACCAACATCAGATACAAACAAGTGTGGGTCAAGAAAACAGCGTCAAGTGCAATATGATCCATACCTCCTTGAAGTCTCTAGTCCCTGGAGCCGTTCCTTCACACACCCTTTGGAGTGCGTCCCATGCATCCTTTGCTGACTCACAGTTTTTGATGATTCGATAGTAGCTTGCATCTACATAGCCACACAAGGCGTTGATGCATTTAGAGTTCCAATTTGCAGCAGCTGCTTCATCAGCAGTCCAATCTTCCTCTATCTTGGGAATGGCATCGCCCTCACCATCCGTGACACGTGGCTTTTCCCATCCAACAAGGACTGTCTTCCAAACACGTTCATCCATGCTCTTCAAGTGCCACCTCATCCTCTGTTTCCATAATTAAGGATTAAAGGCCTCGGGTTGCCTTGAGCATCCATAGCACCTAAAAAAATAAGGATCAATACTTAAAAGGTTAAGTAACCCGCTCTAGATGCCAATTGTAAAATTAGAAGGTCTATGGATATAAGAATAATTCTCAGATTTACGATGTTGTTAATCAATGTTACCAACATCAGTTAACAACATCGACCAGAGTAAATTTAAACTTATGCAGCGGAAATTAAAATACGAGAACACGTTTTAACAAATTCAGTTCACAAGTAAATACTTGTGAACTTGGGTGTACAAACCCGAAAACTATATTACTTTCACTTTACGTTCAATACAAAATATCAAGTAATATACGAAAACTAAATATCAATAAACTTGATACTAAATACTTGTTGCCGGAATGGCAAGATCTTCTCCGTCGGTCATGCAACTTCAAAGATCTCGTTTGTCACGATCGTTGGCTCCAAGTAATTTTCTTCTTCGTGTTCTTCTTCTCTTGTGCGTCGTTTTGCACCGTGCCTTGCGCCTTCAAGAGATCCGTGCGTCAATCCTCTAAAAATCGTAAATCCAAGCTTTAGGATTTCTAATGTCTTAAATAGACAATTCTAAAATCCTAAACTTGGTAAATACCTAAAAACAAATCCTAAACTCAATCTAGAAATAATTAAAGTCTTGTGCATAAACTTGGAAACATAATATTGACCTATATCTAGTTTCCTAACTTATTTTGTGCCCAAGAAAGGCAAATAACAAAATAGGAATTATTGCCAAGAATAACTTCCTCAACACTAAGCATTTTCACAAGTCAGTTCATTGTTTTTTTTTGTCATTTTGAATGATCATATGAAGGATGACTGAAAAAGTTGTGCCATTTTGATTGGTCTTTTTCAGTTCAAACGTTGCACTGTGGTTTTTAATTAAATTTTCTTTTTTAGATAAGGCGAATTTGTTTTTCGGTCGTGCCAGCTGATGGCCTGAGCCGTTTATCTTGGTGGCTGCCTTTTCTTTTTCTATAGAGCTTGTGTAAAATTTGAAGGTCTATAGTTTTAAAAATAAGTTTCATATTTACGATGTTGTTATCAATGTTAAACAACACTGACTACCAACATCGATCAGAATAAAATAAAAATTATGCAGCGGAAATAAAACTTAAGAACACGATATAACAAATTCAGTTCACAAGTAAAAGTACTTGTGAACTTGGGTGTACAAACCCGAAAACTAAATTACTTTCTTGTTTTTCGATCAATACAAAAATATTAAGTAATATATGAAAACTAAAGTATCAAAACACATGATACTAAATACTTGTCGCCTAAGTTGATCAAGCTTCTTCTCCGTTGGTCACGCAACTTCAAATAGCTTGTCAATATCGAACAATGGCTCCAAGTAGTTCTTCGTGTTCTTCTTCTTGTTCCGCGTCTTCTTCCTTGCGTCTTGCGTCGTCCTTGCAAAAATCCTGTGCGTAAAAGTCTTCTCAAGCTTTAGGATTCTCTTGTCTTAAATAGACAATCCTAGAATCCTAAACTTGGTAAAAAAGACAAAACAAATCCTAAACACAATTTAGGAAACTAATAGAGTCTTAAACATAAATTAGGAAACACAATATATTCCTAAATCTAGTTTCCTAACTTATTTTGTGCCCAAGAAAGGCAAATAACAAAATAGGAATTATTGCCAAGAATAAATTCTTCAACAATCTCCCCCTTTTGCCTTTCTGGACAAAACACTACGACGTAAACACAAATGAAAATAAAAATACTAACCCCCCCTAAGTTAGAAAACTCCCCCTAAACAAAATACCAAATGTTGTTAAAATTCAAACCAACATTACATACCAACATTGTTCAAAAACTTAACTAAACAAACCAAAAAGGAACTTAATGACCTCGAACCTTCTTCGAAACGACGAGGGGATGTCGAAGTTCCTTTACCCCTATCCTTCCTCTTCTGCATTCTCATCATTTTCCTCAAAGCCTTATTTCGAGCGCGAATACGCTTCCTTCGCTTTTCCTGAGTAAGACTGGCCAAGGCTTCGGCAGTAACAGCATCTTCTCCAGCAGCAACATCAGCAGCATCATCTTCAGCAACATCATCTTCAGCAACCTCTTGTTTTTGGACCTAGGAGAAAACCAGTTTCTGCAAGCAAATCCCACAATCACCTTATTGAAGAGATTAGTTCTTTTTGCCATCACTTTTATTGCAACACAGGACCTTATTGCACTTTCAATCAAATTCAATGCATTAGGATTATGTATGAAAAGAAAGATAAAAATGCATGCAAAAGTATACAGATGTTGTGACTGATATTGATATAGGGTGTCACAACATCACAAACCAACATTTGTTCAGACAATGCACATACCGAGATTTCTTCTCAAATGCGAGAAGCTCTCGAAATCTAATGCCTTAGTGAAAATATCACCAAGCTGATTATCTGTTCCAATATGCTCAAGGCTAACAATCTTCCTCTCAACTAGGTCTCGAATAAAGTGGTACCTTATGTCAATGTGTTTGATTCGAGAATGCTGGACTAGATTTTTGGAGATGTCAATGGCACTGGAATTGTCACACAGCACGGCCAAGATATTACTATGCAGACCGTAGTCCTCTATCATCTGGTTCATCCACAGTAATTGTGTGCACGCACTTCCAACTGCAATGTACTCGGCTTCAGCTGTAGAAAGAGAAAAACATCCCCCAGTAGTACTCTTTCTATCTACCACATCCCCAACCCAATCCGAATCAGTGTACCCTACAAGTTCAGTACCAGTATCTTTTGTGTACCACATACCTAGTTCAGTTGTACCAGCAATGTACCTAATTATTCTTTTAACAACTTTTAAGTGTGACTCTTTTGGATTAGACTGATATCTAGCACATAAGCACACACTATACATAATATCTGGTGTACTTGCTGTCAAATACAACAAACTCCCTATCATACTTCTATACATGGTGTTATCAACACCCTTACCAACATCGTCTCTCGACAGCTTCACAGTTTTTCCTAGTGGCATTTTCTTGTGAGTTTCACTTTCTAAACCAAAATTTTTAACTAAGTTCTTAGCATATTTAGCCTGGGAAAGGAAAATACCGTCATCAAGCTGTTTGATTTGTAAACCAAGAAAGTATGAGAGCTTACCTTCCATGCTCATCTCGAATGTATTTGACATCCGAGTAACAAACTCCTCGACCATCTGCTCGTTAGTGGATCCAAAAATAATATCATTCACATAAATTTGAACGATTAAGATGTGCTTATTGGATTTAAGAAGGAACAAATTTTTATCAACTTCCCCTCGTCTAAAGTTCAAATAAAGCAAATATTGAGTTAGCCTTTCATACCAAGCTCTAGGAGCTTGTTTTAAACCATAAAGAGCCTTTTTCAGTTTTAAAACAAAATTTGGGTTTTGAGGATCCAAGAATCCTTTAGGCTTCTCAACATACACTTCTTCACTTAAGACTCCATTTAAAAAAGCACTCTTAATGTCCATTTGATGCAATGAAATCTTCATATAACAAGCAACAGAAAGAAAAAGCCTTACCGACTCAATGCGGGCAACAGGGGCAAATGTTTCATCAAAATCGATCCCTTCAATTTGTGTATACCCTTGTGCAACCAGTCGAGCTTTGTTCCTCACAATGTTTCCTGCTTCATCAGTCTTGTTCTTGAATATCCACTTTGTTCCCGTCATGTGGGAATTTTCTAGTCGTGGCACTAAATCCCAAACGTCGTTTTTGGATAACTGGTCCAACTATTCTTGCATTGCCCAAATCCAGAACTCATCTTTGAGCGCATCCTCCACTCGCTTGGGCTCTATTTTAGAGAGGTACAAAGACTCACGAATCTTAGAACAATTAGTAGACAGACATACGTACCTGACCATCTCCTTAAAATTTATTTGTCTCCGTCTTATACTCCTTTCATCTAAATCACCGATAATTTGGCCCACGGGATGGTTTTCTGAATCCTGGATGAGATATCTCTCTGATAAAGATCAATGGGAACAGGTGGATCTTCGTCTTCTGAATCAGAATCTGATTTTACGGTTGCTTGTCTTGATGTTGGTTCTGATGTTGGTATCCCGATATCAACATTGGTATCAACATCTCTCAACTCTCTGGATTCAGCACCTGCATCTCTGTTCTCAATACCTGCACTATCATCTGAAGTAGGAGTGACATTTCCTTGACGATTTTGATCATAAACCAGATCATTATCCTCGGTAGGTTTGACTCCACTTGTTAGATCATCGAACTTGACATTTACTGACTCAAACATGCTTCGAGTTCTAAGGATAAACAACATATATGCATGATTATTTTGGGAATAACCCATGAAAATACACTTATCACTCTTTGAGTCCAGTTTAGCAAGATGATTTCTATCGTTGAGCACATAGCAAATACATCCAATCACATGAAAATAGCTCAAGTTCGATCTTTTACCCATCAACAACTCATAGGGAGTAGCACATGACCCTGGTCTAAAATAAGCCCTATTTGTAATATGACATGCAGTGTTCATTGCTTCAGCCCAAAAGCGTTTTGCTATACTATTCGAAATGAGCATAGTTCTAGTCATTTCAGCAAGAGTCCTATTTTTGCGTTCGGCTATGCCATTTTGTTGTGGAGTAATAGGTGAAGAAAATTTATGACTTATGCCCTCCGAAGTGCAGTATTTAGAGAAAGATACATTTTCAAACTCTTTTCCGTGATCAGTTCTAATCCTACCAATGTTCACGTTAAACCTTACACATAGCTTCTTTGCAAGGTTTTTGAAAGCCTCAWAAGTTTCAGATTTTTCTTTTAGAAGTTCTACCCAAGTGAATCTATAAATCATCAACAATAACTAACACATACCTCTTACCACCAAGGCTCTCAAACTCAAGTGGTCCCATGAGATCCATATGTAGAAGTTCAAAGCAAGATGATGTAGTAAGACTTTGTTGGACTGGATGTGGCACTCTTACCTGCTTTCCTTTCCGGCATGCCTCGCACACTGGAATAATCTTGGTGTTGAGTTTAGGCAACCCACTCACAGCTTCTTATTTGGCCAACCTGTCCATCATCTTGTAATTCACGTGACCAAGCTTTTGATGCCATAACTCACGTGACCAAGCTTTTGATGCCATAACTCAGCATCACTTAATTGGGACAGTCTGCAAAAAGCATCACTTTGGATTTGGTAGCAATTATCTGAAGTCCTTTGACCAGTAAGAATACATGGTCCATTCTCCTCATAGACTTCACACTTTTCACGGTTGAGTTTGACACTAAAACCTCCGTCGCACAGTTGACTTATGTTAATCAAACTTGCAGTAAGTCCTTCTACCAGCAGCATATTTTTAAGAGTTATAATGCCGGGAACATGGAGAGTTCCTTGGCCAACAATTTGGCCATTTTCGCCTCCACCATACTTTACTTTTCCACCTCGAAATCTGACAATGTTGGAAAGTAGCTCTTCTAACCCAGTCATATGCTTGGAGCAACCACTGTCGAAATACCAGGCTCCAGGGACGTGGGACTTCAGGGAGGTATGGATCATGTTACACTTGACGTTATTTTTCTTGACCCACTCTTGTTTAAACCTGGTGTTGGTATTGATGTTGGTATGACGGAAACCAACATTGGATTTAGCAGCGGCATTAGTTCTCTGAAAATGCCTTCTCTCGCCTATGATCTTCCAGCAAAAAGGCCTAATGTGCCCTGGTTCACAACAATGATGGCACACGAACTGTCTCCTTCAAAGTTTCTGGAAAGCTTTTCTCTAAGATTTCATCAAGCTTCGCCTTGCCTTTGTTCAGACTTGATATGGTTCCTTGGACCTTTGTCAGCTCGGTTCTCACCTTCTCTAGCTCAGCATCCTTCTTGGTGAAAGATGTTTCAAATTGAACAATTATGTCAGTCTGATCAGCCTTTTCTTTGGTTAATTTCTCTACTTCTTTTACGAGATCCTTGACCTTGAGTACCTGTTTTCCCCAACTGACAAACAGTTGCTGGTGCTCAACACTCAGCAGCTCGTACTCCTTATGGTAATTAGTAGTTTCAACATTCAAGCACACGATGTTGTTTTCAAGATTATCAACATGGACATCATCGTCCCAAACAACATGGGTAAATAAGGATGGAACAGGTTCAGTTGACTCGAAATCATTGACATCCTCAGTGAAATCAGTAGCAACCATGCTTTTCTTTCTAAGAGTGTTAGGACACTCATTTTTGTAGTGTCCCCAACCTTTACATTCATGACACTGCACTTCACTGAGTGGTCTCGTGGGGTTGGATGCGTTTGGAATTGAAGATGTGGATTGAGATTTAGGAAGAGCACGTCCAGTGAATTTTGGCGTGGACACCTGTGGTCTGGTCTTCGTATTTGAACCTCCAAGGCTATTTTTCTTATTTAAGAAACTGTTGAAACGTTGGGTAACAAATGACAATTCGTCCTCACAAAGCGTAGTAGATTCCATCTTTTTCAGAATTCCATTGAAATCAAACTCCTCTTCTTCATCGTTGTCTGGATTAATATCGGAGGAAAAAGCAATGTTCTTCTCTTTTGAGTTGGAACCAAGGTGTTCCATCTCATACTGCTTAAGGTTTCCAACTAAGGTGTTGAACTCAATGTTATCAATATCTTTAGATTCTTCTATGGCAACCACCTTCATATTGTATTTTTTCGTAATGGACCTCAGTAGTTTTCCTACAAGACCAGAGTTTGTTATTGCCTCACCAAGCTCTCTGCACTCGGCTATGACGTCTGACAATCTCATGGCGTAGTCCATGATCGACTCCTTCTCATCCATTCTCATCGCTTCGAAAGTGGACATCAACATTCTCAGCCTTGATTTCTTCACGCTCGCAGTTCCTTCACACACACTTTGGAGTGCGTCCCATGCATCCTTTGCTGACTCGTAATTCTTGATGACTCGATAGTAACTTGCATCTACATAGATACCCAAGGTATTGATGCATTTGGAATTCCAATTTGCTGCTTCATCATCATTCCAATCTATCTCCTTTTTGGGGATGGTATCGCCTTCACCATCCGTAACACATGGCTTTTCCCATCCAAGGAGGACGGTTTTCCATACTCGTTCGTCGATACTTTTTAAGTGTCAACGCATCCTTTGTTTCCAGAGGGAGTAATTCTCCCCATTGAGGATTGGAGGCCTCGGGTTGCCTTGAGCGTCCATAGTACCTAAAAAATAAGGATCATTACTTAAAAGGTTAAGTAACCAGCTCTAGATGCCAATCGTAAAATTTGAAGGTCTATGATTTTAAAAATAAGTCTCAGGTTTACGATGTTGTTATCAATGTTAAACAACACTGAATACCAACATCGACCAGAGTAAAATAAAAATTATTCAGTGGAAATAAAACTTAAGAACACGATATAACAAATTCAGTTCACAAGTAAAAGTACTTGTGAACTTGGGTGTACAAACCCGAAAACTATATTACTTTCTTATTTTTCGATCAATACAAAAATATTAAGTAATATATGAAAACTAAAGTATCAAAACACATGATACTAAATACTTGTCGCCTAGGTTGATCAAGCTTCTTCTCCGTTGGTCACGCAACTTCAAATACCTTGTCAATATCGAACAATGGCTCCAAGTAGTTCTTCGTATTCTTCTTCTTGCTCTGCATCTTCTTCCTTGCGTCTTGCGTCGTCCTTGCAAAAATCCCGTGCATAAAAGTCTTCTCAAGCTTTAGGATTCTCTTGTCTTAAATAGACAATCCTAGAATTTTAAACTTGGTAAACAAGACAAAACAAATCCTAAACACAATCTAGGAAACTAATAAAGTCTTAAACATAAACTAGGAAACATAATATATTCCTAAATCTAGTTTCCTAACTTATTTTGTGCCCAAGAAAGGCAAATAATAAAATAGGAATTATTGCCAAGAATAAATTCCTCAACAGCTTACTTTTATACTTTTTGTTGTTGCCTGATTGTTTGTAAAGCCAATTAACTCAAAATGGTGGTTCGATTCTCGTTGGAGCAAATATGTTGAGACTTCAGTCCGTTGTGCAGTATTGGAGTTGTACTCCTTTTGTTTTCTTTTATTAAGACACTTATTTTAAGATGTGCTCTATTGTTCCTTTGTGGATTCTGGGTCTGCTTAAGTAGTTATATCATTTCGTTAAAAAATTGATAATATGAATAGTAATGTCATTATATAAGCAAGAGAGGGGGAAAAGAATGTGCTTTTGTTTCAAAAATATTAAGTGCCTTACTACCTCACATGGAATATTATGTACAATTATATTATGCTTGATCAACAACAGAGATTTAAATAGATTTAAACGCTCATTGATTCATTCATGAAATAGTTTGGTTCTAGAATTGGATGTGTGCATGCGGGCTTACACACACACACACACACACACACACATATATATATATATATATATGTGTGTGTGTGTGTGTGTGTGTGTGATATATGTGTGTGTCATATATATATATGTGTGTGTGTGTGTGTGTGTGTGTGTTTGTGTGTGTTTATTGCAATGACAAGATCTCTATTTTTCTGTTTGTTGGAATTCGTAGAGACGAACACCATGCTCGTGCAGTGGAAGTTTAAATTTTTTGTAGATCCAACAGATCCATCCTGTGAATGAATATATTTATACGAGAAATAAATAAGATAAAAGTATGAAACCCTTACAGTAAATCTAGGTCCGAGTTCAATAATAAGGTATCCACACGATTAATTCTCCGACTGCAAGATCCAACTCCAGTGTATTGCTATCGTGAAGAAAGATAAAAAAATCTCACGAAAGCTAAAGAAATCCTCAATCTCAAAATCAGGATTTGTTATGATGTTTTCTAAAAACTCTCTCTAACTCTTGAGTTTCATTTTTTTTCAACTTATGACTTTATGTTATATTTATACTAGGTACATAAGAGAACCCTAATCCTAAAAAGGGTTGGATTGTCAAAGACATGAGCCCAAAACAATTTTACCCCAAGTACCTTTATTAATATAACATAGATAATTAAATTCAAATCCAATTTAGTTTAATTAAATAATTTCTATCAAATAGAAATTAACATCATATTAACAATTAAATATTACATTTCTAAATTGAATATTTAATACTTTCTTGATACACTCTTAAATCGGAAAACTAATCGCATATAGTGTGACCCTATAGGCCTTTATATATGACATCAATCCAATGGTGATCCAAACAAAACTCCTAGACGGCTTAGTTGGACGAACTCAATATATAAAGAACATTCACTTGAACTCAACGAATTATAACCTTTATACAAAAATTTGGTGAAATTTCTTTCGTTCTGAATCACTCGATTAAGTTTAAGATTTACCCAAGTGTGTATCTTAATGGCTTAATCAATTTATCTCATCTTTATTAGTCGACAACTAAACAATACTTCAATTACTATATTGAACATGTCTCTTGCATTGGCCAATGACTTTAGTCAACCTAATATAGAGATTACGAGTGATCTCTCTCGAGATTCCAATCGAGGAATGAACTCTTTCTTGGCTCAACTACCACCTTCATTTACATCATGATGCACCCAACACAAGCCGTATCTACTCCGAAAGGAGTGCAAGCATTGGTCATGGTCAAAGTACATCACTCAGTAAACAAGGTGCGTATTGACCTCAAGTCAAAGGATTATCACACGCTTTATACACTGATAAGTTTATAGACATACAATAAATAACTTATCAGTAGGGTATACCAATACTCTCCAAAGTATCCATGTGTCCATCACGAATAACTATTATTCGCAGTCGTGAGACTTACTGCATTCTCTAAAATGTGATGCAGACCACATGCCGACATATATTATATTTTCAATACCCCAATCTTGATAATCATTAGTCGTGGATATTTTAAGAGTAATGTTTTATCAATGACATCTCACCATATCAATGACAACATTAACTCTACGGGAACATTTATATGAATAATCACAAACAATCAAAATAATAATTCAATAAATGCAATGCCATAAATATTACGATATATATAATAATTGTGATCAAGTATAATGTCTTTAAATATGATTGTCTGTAGGACATTCATATTTTCACTGTTTTCCTTTAATTATCTTTCTTCTAGTCATGGTTGATGTTTTGAAACTGTGAATGAATAATTGATGTTTAGTTAGATTCGATGTTAGTGAATTTCTTATATTAGTTGGGATGAAAATACTGTATTATCTTCTCATGTTTGATTTAAAGGTAGTGATGACGTGATTGCTATTTTCTTCTTGGTTATAAACAGAACCATTTTTTTTGTTTCTGATTAAATTGTTTGGCTTATTGATTAAACATTATAAGTTGTATATTTGTTCTGGGAGTTTTAGAGTATTTCTTGAAAACCAGTTATAATTCAGTTATTTGAACTTTATAATATTCTCTAAAATTATATAAACAATTGTGTGCTCAATAATACTAATTATATATTAAATTATCTTTGTGCACTCTGAACAATGATACATTGAATCATACTGATGTATAAAATTTGTAAATTAATAGTTTGTGTAGTTATTTACTCTTAGTGGTGTTTGATAGATATGTAAAATGTTTATGAACTGTGAGTAATAAATGCATTTGAAAGGTTATCGATGATGTATTTGACGAATTAGATGATGAATATAAAGAATTTTTTTGACAATCTAAATATTTTGATACTTATCTTTTCATAGATATGTGCACAAGTAGTCTTTTGGTATCTTATTCATGTGATGTGATTATACATAATAAGATGTAAACTATATAGGTTTGTTGATACTCTGTTTCATGTGAATATAAATGAAGTTGTACATCGTTATCACAAAACAATTATCGTTATTAAATCAATATGTGTTTTTCAGTTGTCAACTATCGCTATCACGAGATAACTATAGATCTTGAATGATGTAGAGGTGGTTACTTTGTCATAATTTGAATGTAAAAGGCGTAGATAAAAACTTTATGTATGCTTGGCACCAAAATTTAGAAACAAAGATTTTTGTTTCGCATTTTCTATCTTTAGTTATTATTTTAGAATTTCCTAATTCAATAAAAACAATCTTTTTATATACTTGTGCATAATTATTATTTGTCTAGAATATAAGAATTTTTTTATCTAATGTTCCATGATATTATTATCGCATAGTTCCTTACATGAAAAATACACAATCTAATGTGGTTACGGGCAAAAGACTAATTGTGTAATTATGTTTTGAGGAGATATATATGAATTATGTTGTCCACTTGTACTTTTTTTTAAGAAAGATTTGTTATTGTCGTATGTTTGCAGATACTTTTTGACATAGATCGCCAAAGCTTTGTGTAAAGGCGACCATTGGCGAGTTGCAGCAAGTCAATGCGCGTGGACAAAGACTGACTGGATGCCAGTAGGCTGAACGGGCCTTAGCTACGGGTGTGGGTCATGCTGTAGATTCAAGTTGAGTGGTAGCAGACCTCAAGCTGTGCAACAGACTCAAGTATTGTTCATGTTCGGGCCAAAGAATAAGTTGTTAGTGTGCAGTGGATTCGAGCTGACTACATCATCAATTATTTCACAAAAAGTCCACACAAATACACATTCTATCAAATGAAACAAATATTATTATTAAAGAACCAATTACCCATAAATCTCACTTTATTTCTAATAAAGCAGTTAAACATGCAAGCAAAATGAAAAATAATATACATAATAAATTAAATAAAAATAACTAATGCGATCTTATATGAAAGGCAAAATGATAATACATGACCAAAGTAAAATTTACTTCCATACCCTCCAAACTTATTTGCTACTATGTAGTAATAAGTTTTAAAATGAAATGGTGGTTTACTTTGGTGAGACACACAAATTTCACGGTGATCTAGGGGAGAAGGCTAGGCTTCATAGTTGTGCTAGAGAATATGAAAATTATCTATCAATCTCATCATCCTCATTATCCGCCGCATATCTCTTCTCATATCTCGCATATTCCCCCGCATCTCGACGTGGCTTTGCTGCATCTTGTCTATTTGGTTCATCAACCTTATCATCCTCTCGGAATCATGCTCCTCTCTCGAGCGCTAGCATGATAGGCCAACCTCATCATCGAGGGACCTTGATCCTTCTTGTGCTTATAAGAGTAGTTCTGGATTCTCAATGTTCTCGTGAGTCGAGGTTCCAATTCGTTTAATCTCAAAGGCCATCGGGTGAGGTGAGTGTCAGATTCGGGAGCGGGAATCAAATCTCTCTTTTTTGAAAAATATGTTGACCCCTATATATAAGGATCATTTTCAAGATTCTCAAATGCTTGACGACCAACTTAATGTTCCCCGGAATAGCTCCCCTTCATTCTTCACGGATGACCAAAAGCTTGGCAATTGGTGTGATGAGGCCTCCGATGCATATGGGCCTTCCTTATGTTTGATTGTTGTACAAAATGATCAACTAGGGACCATGCGACATTGAACGTCATTCTCGATAATATACACCATAATGACATTAACTCCTATTTTCGCATGCCTCCGTTCTCAAAATGGGTGATTATCATCGATGATATCACCCTTTGAATGTATCAAAACACTGAGTCCCGAATCTCAGAGGCCTTGGCATTCTTCTCATTAAGATTCGAGCCTTATCCCCGATCCTCTAGATAACTTTGGCCCAAAACTCATCCCAATTCTAGTTTCTCAGCTATACATGCAATATAATCCATCGAGGAGGTTGAGAAACTCCATAATTTGGTCCAGGGTAAGGCGGTGCTCGGTGTTATCTAATTGAGAAGATATCACCTCCAGATCTATCATCGTTCTTAACCTCTCGACTTCAAGGGTGCTCAAAAACTCCATTTTCAACCTCTTGTACGTTGTCCATCTAACCCGTCATTACACCATTATTCCACTTAATTTGACTAAAAAGTCCATTCACATCGTCCTCAATCTTGAGCACTTGTATGCACGGTTTTCAATCACTAATGCAACAATGAAATCAAAACACGGAAATAGTGAATGGATCATACTCAATTGAAAGAAAGACTAAACATTATTTATTCATTTCTTCTACAAACTCCAGAATAATAGAGTAATTAGCTAGATATATTCATGAAATAAGCTAGGCAATTCATCGAACACATAACATTCATAAGTAAAAACTAAGAAAAGATAAACCGCATGAAATGTGTGGATCTTTTAATCTTCAAACTCCTAGTGTTTCTTCTCTGAATCACTCTGAAAACTCTCAATCTCACAATTTAAAACTATTTTACGGGAATGTATTATTCTCTACTGATAGATGGTGTTAGGAATGTACTTATACTACTTTGAGGTCCTCTTTTATAGCCTAACATCAAATCCCAATATTCAATTCATATTTTGCAATGTTTATAACGTTTCTAGCCCGTTCGTGACCTTAGTCGTGACCGCGAATGGGGTCATGAATGGCTGTCGTGAACCAGTAATGACGCGAATCGTGACTGATTGTCGTGAAAACATTTCTTAGCATCGAGTTGAGTCACGATCGTGAAGGGGTCTGCGGTTGGGTCTCTGGGCCCCTTGACTCATTGAACTTGTTGGCTTGCTCCTAGTCTAGTGCAATAGACTCTTTTCTTCTTTACACTTAATCCAAGTCTTCATATGTTTCATTCTTATGCTCTTTTAAGCCCAATTAGCTTCAGAATCTCATGAACAACACAAAAATATAAAACACATAATAACGTTCATATAATAGAAAATCAAGTTAAAACACGTTATAAACGCAAAAAAAATAGTTGAAACATAATCAAATAAGTCCCAACAAGTTCATAAAAAACATGTTTATCTCTAATGTTTCAGATAACTCTGAAGTGATGAATACAAATATCAATTTTAGCTTAAATGTTTTACCGTAATAAATGTGTAGCTTCAATGTAATCAAAGGTTATTATTTTGCACATTTGGCAACTCGATAAAGACACACACCTCTACCGTTGATAAAAAAAATTTAATACATTCACATTCAAGTACAACAAAAATTAAAGAATCAAGTAATTTGTAGTTCACTTGAGCGCTAGAATATATAAAGAGAGATTTAAGTTTTTTATCCCATACACACACACACATACCCAACCCTACACGCATATTATCTTAGTGCACATTAATATATCAATCAAATGAACCACTCTTTCTTCATTCATCTGTCCAATCAATGATAAAACAAAATACAAAAATTCCAAAATCAATCAGTAACCCTTAAACCCTATATACGATAAACAAACTAATTGAATTTACTACTTAAAACAGACCCCAAATCCTTAACTTAAAAGAACTCTATAAAATAACACAAATATAAATTACCAGAATTCTTAGGGTTTACACAACGTACGCTGCTCTTGACAAGTTGATGGAGAAATAAGAATATAGAGTTGTCAGTGTCTAAACAGTAGCCAACGGTGGTGCGCATCATAAAATTTATTGCCAATTTTGCATGTGGTTCAATTTTTTCGGTGATCTCAAGATATCGAAGAAGAGAAGTGAGAAACCAGAGAGATGGGGAGGAGAACTATTGGGTTTTTGCATGGCTTTGAGCAACATTTAGCTGGAATGTTTGGTTCTATGGCTAGGATTTTTCCAGCAGGGGAGAAAAAACTCCGATGGAGCAAAGAAAGGGTCGGCGAGAGAGGATGAAGGGGAGAGTGTGAGTTTGCTACAGTTTTTTTCTTGTATATGGGATCCAATTGGTAGGTTTGAATCCGAATTTGTGACGAGTTTGGCCTCCATCACATGATGGAAGATCTATATGGCCGTCACATTTGACTCTTTTTGCCTCCATCACATCATAGAAGATTTATGTGGCCGTCAGATTTTACTTTTTTGCCTTTAAAATGTGTTATCCAATCATTTTATTATATTTCTTTATTTTTGTCTAAAAGTATACTTTACTACATACTTTGTCCAGTTCTTTTTAAATGTCGTTTTAAATACTTAAAATCTTATTTTAAATTAATTGTCAATTTAGAATTTTTACCATTCTTTTTTAACTTTATCTTTCTTATTTTAAGAAATCAAAAGAAACTTATGGTAATAAGATAATTATGAGTAAAAGAGAAGATAGACTAATTAAAAATATTACACTTAAATCAAAAAACAAAAAGAGAATATATAACATTAATATTAGCTCATTAAAAAAATATTTTGCTATAATATTAAATTCTTTTAGCAATTAAGCACAATCCACAATATCATACTTAAAGATGCTCAAGTATAAATAGTTTCTATGTAATTGGGTGAAGCGAAAAATATACACTGCGTATCCATAGTAGCACTTTTAGAAAAGAATTGTACGAAATGTATTATTTAATATGGACCTTTTAAAGAATTGTTGTAAATACTTTTAAGTGTGGAAATACATTTTAATATCCACCAAATAAATTAAAAAGAAATTGTTTCAAAAAAGAAAAAGAATAAATTATTCTTACAACTCGTACAAAAATAGCCACCGAACAAGTTACCTTTCATCTAAAAACCACTTCAAAAGAATTACAAATGATAAAAAGCATCGAGAAAAATAACACATTTACCTTACATTTTTAAGAAAATAGCATTTGCAGGCTCGGTTATTTTTCATTAAATTCTCTTTACGCTTAAAACATGTTTCCAGTTATCTATCTGCTGCATCGAAACACCGAATAACATATAAATAAAAATGAAATGAAATAGGTACAAACAAACATGAAACAGTATAGAAACAAAAAATAAAATAATAAAAATAAAAATAAAATATAACATAGAAAGAAGCCTGAAACAACATAAAAAAATACTTAAATGTGAAAAAAAAAAAAAAAAAAAAAAAAAAAAAGGCGAGGGTTTAATGAAGACTCAATACATGTCCAAACTTAAATCATTTTTGGGCTTAGCATGTCTTGAACGAAAAAGATCTTGTCCAGGCTCCTCATTGCCGCGGTAATCCAAAATAAAAGGCCTGATAGCTTCAGCGAATGTTAAATAGTAAGATTGGGCCTGCTTTAAACTATTGGAAGCCCATTCTGGTTTAAGTTTAAGTCACCATTAGAAAATTCTATGAAGACATAAAAAAATGGAAAAACAAATTTAAGCAGTAAAATACACCATATTAAACCACGATTTTTGTAACTCAAGTGATATCCTCGTGATCTTTTTAAGAGTGTTGATCCCTAAATTTCTTAGTGTTTATTTCATTATTTATAATTCTCTCAGCAATCAATCTATAACGGATCCTCCTACATATGTAAAAGATGAGTGATAAATATAAATGATATGATAATCATTAAAATGTATACTTTTTAATTATTGATTGAATAGAAAAAAAACACTCTCTATATATATATATACTATTTTCACATACAACGTTAATTCATTATTACGAAGAATCACCTTTACAGTTAAGGGAGAATGGACCACTAAATACAGTTTTTTATCCCCTTAAGTCTTTTTTTTTTTTTTTTTTTACCATAGGAAAAAAACACCTTAATTTTAATATTAGGTTGTTACGGATCTAAGGGCAAATATTGAGTCAACCCTATTTCGGTGGATTAAAATGGACCGAATCGGAAATCTAACTGAGAGACAAATCGTGTGGTGCTTTCTATGTGAACGATGTGCTTTGGAGTTTGGTTTTGCCGAAGAGTTTATTGCTAAAAATCAATTAAATTCCTTAATAAAGTGGGCAATTATATTTATTATTATTATTATTATTATTATTATAGGACTAAATAAGTTATCTAATTTAAGTAGGAGTCCTATGACTATAACTTGATATGAAAGTAATGAGATACAATTAATGAGTAGATAACTTATATAATCCAATTATGGAAAATTCTAATTGATTACTATATAAAAAATAAGGGATTATGATCCCCAATACACTAAGTTGTACATTAAGAGATTTAGTGGAGGAAGATCATAAAATAAAAACCCCTCTTCCACAAATCGATCGTATTGTGTGTTTGTTTCTTATTTTAGCTTGCTATCTGATTTTGATTTCCATTCTGTGTACGGTAAGCTTGGATTAGTTCATACGATTATTGCTTTGGAATAAGGTAATTCATTAATTCATAAACCTTTGATGTTAAAGTACGGTGATTCATATCCTATATTTATTTTACATGTTTATAATAGATTTATATATTTTTATGTAATTAATTATTTATAAATTTCAACAAGTGATATTAGAGCGATCATCACTACTAAATTTTTGGGTTTACGAATTAATTTATTTTTCATGTGGATCAGTTATTTACGATTCTATAACAAGTGATTTATTATTTTTTGCACAATTCAAGTCAACTCCTAGGGGTGTATTCATTTATAACTTTGAAAGATATTTTTAAATTTCTAAAATTCTGATGTATTTAATTAAGATATTTAAAATTTATAAAAGTTCTAAGGTATTTAATTGACATTTCTAATAAATTATTAAATGACCATAACAGTCCCAAAGTATTCATTTGAAATATTTTGATAAGTCTAATACTTTTTAGATTTGTAATTTGACTGGATTTTTCTAGACTTCTAAGGTAAATTATATATACCAAACTCACCACCAAATTCCATCTTTAAACATGAGATTTTACAAAACATTTACAAACTTCCAACAAATATGTAAAATTAATAAAAATAAAAAAAGTCCAAACAAATCTTAAAATGTCTCTACAAAGTTTCAAATGAATACACTCCCATTATTTAAAAAAAAAAAAAGGACTTGTCATCCCTTTTACCAGAAGGGAGACCCTTTTATTGTTTTTCCAAAGACAAATCTGGGCGTCGCTTTCAATTGAAAAAAAAAAATGATTGGGTATGCTTCTCCAACTCGACACCAAATTATGTTGGAGAGGAAATCAAGGCGGTGATTATCAGGCTCCAGGCCGCATGCTTACTTCCTTCTCCTCCCTTAATTGCTACGGTAAAATTATTTTTCTCGATTATTAGCGGGGAGGAGTTCTGGGCGGAGGTTGACGATGTTGTTGGGTGGTCGGGCAACAACACCAGTGTTGATTAAGGGTGATGTCAACTGCTTGATAGTGGCGGCAATGGCAGTCGAAGGTATTTTGGTCTATTTTGTATTTTTGAAATTTATTGGGGATAATTTAAATTATTTTAAATTTTTAGGGTTGGTTTGGGTTTTTTTATAATTTTGTGTTGAATTCAATTTTTTTTGGCCTAATTATGAACTGTGGATCATAATTTTCAATATAATATAAGGGGATGCTTGGTTGGTGGGTTTAGGGAGTGGGGAATGGGAAATGGAATTAAAGTGGTGGTTGTTAACTAAACCACTATGAGTTTGATTGCCCAATTTTTGGTATTAAGCCATAACCCCCACAAATGGGGGTTATCAAACCCATTAACCTCCACAATTAAACCCATTCCCATTCCCATTCCCAACAAATTCACCAAGCATCTCCTAACTTAGTTGATTAATGACTTGAACATCTACTCTGTTTATTTATATGCTTTCTAGAGCTTCTTAGTATTACAATTAGCTGGTTATGTCCAGTTGATTGTTTGTCAACGTGCAAAACTACATCAATAGTTTGCATGTTGTTGTTTGGTTAGATTTAAGCCTGTTGTATTTTTCTAAGGTTTTAATCAATTTTAGAAAACTCAGGTCTAACTTGGATCATAGACTTTAATTTAAAATCAAACTGGGATTCAATTGTTGCTGTTAATTTTGTCTATTAGTATTTAGTTCATTTATTCAAAGTCTCATGTTGCCAAAGCAACCTCTGTTTGTGGTGGAAGATTTTATTCAAATTACATAAATGATGTGTGGAATTACTTATGTGTTTTGTGCTCGGCCCAAAGGTTGACACAGTTTTTCCAAATAATAGACACACTTGTGATGATAAAGAGCTATAATTATGCTATAATCGTCAATTTCAGTAGACCAATAATGAATAAACTCTCATCTCACACACTTAAATGAAATAAGAGCTATAATTATGCTCACGGCTTACAAAGAATTGGAATAAAGGCTCGAGGGGGCTCATTGGGAATTATAGTAAATTTTATTTATGAATATAGCCGGAATCGGGCTTTATATGTACCTATCGTCATTTCTAAAGCCAAATGTACACATGCGACTTTAGAGCCTTCTCAAAATACTTATCGAATCAAAGCATGAAATATTGATAAACACACAAGGCTCCTTACTAGGGTTTTATTCAAACTTTTGAAAACAAGATGATCAAGTTTTGCGAGCTTCGCAAAATTGCTAACGATTAAGGGTTGTTTTAAATAAATGTATATAAGTAGGTTTTGAAAAACTTTGCACTAAACAAGCCCATAAGATTCTAACGTCAGATCACACAATACATGATTCCGACAGGCAAGCTAGTACAAGCACAAATAAGTATGGAAATGAGTTCAACGTACGTCGACAAAAAATAAAAACTCAAACAGAAATATTCGACCGGAATGATACGCATGATATACGACTCTCCAAACCACCCCACGATTTATTGGTTTGTTCATCCTCGAACAGACAAAAGAATCAATAATCATGCGAATAGTTAGTCAAATAGTTAGTCGAATAGTTATAACGCACACTCATGTACACAACACATAACAGAAAAATCAAACAAAATCCAAATGAAAAATGAGAGTTAGGATAGAGAGTGATACAATACTGGGGCTTGGGCCCACCTAAATGTCTATGCCGTCCGGAAGGAAAGATGGAACATTGCAGATGGGGTGATGATTTCAAGTAAGTTTGCTGCCTCGTTCGGTTGGATGATTCCTTCTATCCGGTCGGATGATGTGATAGAAAGTCCATCCGGCCGGTTACTGCACCAATCCGGTCGGATGGCTCTCCAAAAGGTTTTGTCCAGTCGGACTTCTGCACCAATCCGGTCGGATGACTCTCTAGAAGGTTTTGTCCGACCGGACCCCTGCACCAATCCGGTCAGAGGGCTCTTTAGGGTATGGTGTCTGACCGATTTTCTTCCTAGTCCGACCGAATTATCTGGGATTGATGATTTTCATCACTCCCTGCACACTTAACACACTATTATCAAACTTACCCAACTCCAGCTTATCACACTCAAGAATATGTACAAAATAAAATAAGAAAAATAAAAATAAAAATAATAATAAACAAAACTATGTACCAAAATGACGAAAGCTTGGGTTACCTCCCAAGAAGTGCAACTTTTAACCTTCTTTTGCTCGACGACTTACAAAAGTGATGTTATCCGGGATCCATAAATAAATGACGATCGTGCCACGCTTTAGTGTTCTCCAAGAGCAATAGCGGGTGATGAAGATGACCAAGGTGGGCGCAACAAGCAGGTTCCATGATGAGAGAAGTGAAAAGTCCAACCGGCTTTGAGTCGGGACCGTGAGTAATTGATCACCAAGAAGAGATCGAAAGTCAACCAGAGTGTGGAACAATGCTCGGTCATTGGGATGACTAGGAAATCGGTCGAACAAAAGGAAATGATTATCGACCAACCCAAAATCCTTCTTGATTGCCTCTTCTACCCCCTCAACGTTAAGATTGATCAGAGCATCGGGCAGAATGCAATGCGGCTCAAAAAACACACCCTTCCCCAAATCCGGTAACACAACTCGAACATCTCCACAAAGAGAAAGTAAGCCCGGATCGCCAAAATCCTTCGGGAACTCCAATGGCCACACCCCAACACTTGTTTCCACAACTTCATCAAAAACCGCGAGAGGGGCGATCTAAACCAAATCCTCAATCCCAACATCCTTACACACCTCTACCAAACGAGCATTCAAGCTTGAAGTGCCGACAATCAAGGTAGGCTCCACCACATCAAAAATTGGAAACTCATCAAAAGTAACCCGTTTCACCTCATCTTGGATAACCAAGCAAAGATCATTATCAAATGGGGCATCGGGATGATAGTGGATTTTATTCTCTGATCTAAATACTTTCATACTTACTTGGTTTTGATTCTTTCGTTTGTTCGAGGAAGAGCAAATCAATAAAGCGGGGAGTGGTTGATTCGTACGTATTTGTCATGTATTTGTATATGTCTCGAGTCATGTTTGAGTCTTTTTGTTGTCTTTTTCAGGTTAAGAATAAGCTACTTTGCATAATTTTGCATTCTACAGCTTTTACTTAACTTTCCGATTTCTCGGTCATTAATTGGTCCTTTTGAGATAATTCCTTTATTTTCTCATGCAGCCAGGGCGCTCGACGAGTCTGGGATCTCAAGAGGACTAAGTTCGTAAGCCTTTACGAGAATCAAGAGACAAAGATGAGAAACATAGCGCCGAGAAGTAGCCACAAGGACAGTCATCCGGCCGGATGGATCTGACATCCAACCGGGTTGACCTATGAAATCACAACCGATCGGATGGATATGACATCCGGCCGGATCAAACCCAATGGACTAACAACTGGTCGGATGGATCTGACATCCGACCGGATTAGCTGACAAAGACCCCCATCCGGTCGGATTCTCCGGTCGGATGCAAGCGTTACCGAAGCAAATTTTCAGTTACGTAGGCATTGAAGGAGGGTTTTTACTACAAAAAAGACGAATCTGGGGACAAAGACACATCTCTAATAAGATCTTTCACCATCTTCCTCATATCACCTACCATTAGGAACGATACTTGATACACTAGAGCCCTCACGACATTCGACACGAGTCTGATTGGTCCTTGTTTGTATAACATCCTCATCTTGATAATCACAGTAATCCGAAGTTCGTGACAAGCTTCCAGATTCATTGCATAGAGTATCTTTTCTCCGGAATCACTGGAGATAGTATAACTCACATCATTCCAGTTGATATCACCTTCGTTTGATTTCAGTATTCTCTAAACTCTATTTTCGATTTGTATTTGTTAATCTTTCTGTGCATTATTGCTTGTTTTGACACTGGGAATTATAGAATAATAGTATTGAAATGAGATTACTTAATTGGTTTTACGCATGCTTTATGTTGTTTAGTTAGCTTGATAACAATCTTGCTTTTATTTGATTGTTGGCTCGGTTATTGATCTTATTAGAATCATAGTTAGTTATTGTACTCTAAGTGTTCGATAATATGTTTTGACCTTCATTTGAAGTTTAATTCTCTTAATAAGTGTTATAATAGTTTTTTTTATCAGTCTTTAAGTTCTTGCAAAGAGATTGACACTCTCGTTGCAAGATTAGTTTTAAAATCTAGTTTGTTAAAATAATCAAATAAAAAAACCCTTTTTGATCGTGTGTTTAGAGTTAGAACTTGTGACTCTCGTTATAAGAAATATTGTCAACTCCGTATTCCCGCTCCTCGAGAGAATCGACTCGGTTCAACTTGCCAGTCTACAGTGACCCCATTCTCTTGCGGGAGAACTTGTTTTCAAAACGTAGACGCGCATTATTTAACTTGACTTTAATTTTGAAAGAACAAATTGTTCGACTCAAAATTTGGTGCCATTGCAACGGCGCCAGATTCTGAGTCGAACTTTTTGTCTTTCAAAATTAAATAAAGTTAAATAATGCACGTCTACTTTTTAAAAAAGCTCGCCCGCAAGAGAACGCGATATCAGGATGATAGTAGATTTGTTGGTTGTGTTCGGGAATAAAAGGTGGGGTATATTTTTCATAGCTTGGGTAGTAGGGAATTGAGTCAGAAGGGATATAAGAGTCGTAGCGCCGATAGAAAGAAGTACAGTCGGGTGGAGCATACGAGTCATATCCCGTGTAATAAAAAGGTGAGGCGGGGGGAGCGTATGAATCATTATAGTTAGGATTATGGAAATTGGAAGTTGGGGCATAAGGACCAAAACAAGGATCGTATTGACGAATGGGAGGTTCGGATTGAGGGGAGTAGAATGTCCCCATGAATTGATCGTACACTTCCTCACACGTTTGCAAAGAGCCGAGCTCTAAATTCGTCAACCATTTTCTTGCCCGGTTCTTCAATGTGAAGATGAAGAGTCGCATCTTCACTTGATCCTTTGTAAGTCATAGAAGAGGGAATGTTTCTATTATAGCCTCGTACTCTCGTATGAAGTTAATCGGATCCTCGCTCGGGAATCCATGGTATGTTAGGAGTTTCTTGAAGTAGAACTCATCAAGATTGTACTCCCGCATTGCAGGGCTCAAAGGAATGGCCGGTCGAGGAATACGATAAATGTACGGGTTACCGTACGGGTCAGACATTTTCATTTTTTTTTATATATATGGCTTATTTAATCTCGGGTTTTGATCGTCAGTTTACCTTGCATACACAACACTCAATGCATAAGATTAAACGCACCGGTGTAAAATAATAAAAACAAGCAAAAATGAAAATCCCAAGCAAAACTTAACACAAATGAAACAATTCACAACACAAACAAGGGTCACAAAGAGCAAACACCAAAATTACAACCTTTAGCCTTCCCCGGCAACGACGCCAAATCTTAAGTCGAACTTTTTGTCCTTCAAAATTAGATCTAGTTAAATAATGCACGTCTACTTTTAAAAGGTTTTAGTTCACCCGCAAGAGAACGAGTCACTTTAGACTGACAAGTTAACTCGAGTCGAATCTCTCGAGGAAGGCTAATCGGAGGTAGTTTTTATGTTTGTTTTTACGAAGGAGAAAATGATAAAAAAAACTAATCTAAACACGCAGAAAAAAGAGTTTTGGTTTGAGAATTGTAATAACTAAACGATGATTTATACTACGAGCAATTTAAAACTAATCTTGCAAAGAGAGCGTCAATCTCTATGCAAGAACTTAACTAAAGTTTATAAAAGCTTTTACAAAGGATTTGAAAACGAAATTGATAAATTTTTAAAAGATTAATAAAACGGGGGTCTAGAACCTTAGAATCATCTCCATGATCAATTAACGTTTCATCGATCACTTAGTCTACGAGTTGGGTTTGTCAATCCTGATTTGCACATTTTTGTACGTATTTTTGTTACCTTTTTGTGTCGTGTTTGCATGTGTTTTGCTTGCATTTATGGGTATGAAGAGTCGATTTGGCCTATTTTGTTATTTTTAAGTATTTGTAGTATTTGCGCAATTTTTATTATGTTTTCGTAGTTTCTTACTCGTTTTTATATTTTTGGTCGTAGAACGACCAAGCGGGACCCGCGCACATTTAGGGCATTCCATTCGACTCACGATGGAACAAAAAAGAGAAGACAAGCAAGGTAACATAGCGCAAACAAGGAACGACAACCGGCGGACGGCTGGAGTGGAAAACGAGAAAACCAAGCCGGGAGCAGTCATGCCAGTCGATCGACTGACCCAGCACAAATCGACTGCTCGGTAGAAAGTTAGGCCATTCGAGGATGAGGCAGTCGATCGACTGCGTTTCAGTCGATCGACAGGGTAGTCAGTCAATCGACTGGGACGCAGGGAATTTCAGGATTTTTGGCCTATTTTGATGATTTTGCCCCTGCAGCCCTCTATATAAACCTCCAACCCTTTCTCACCAACCTTATCCTTCCTTGGTTGATTTTGAACTTGTTTAACCTCATCCAAGCCAACTTTTACTATTCCATTGCTCTAAAACCCTATATTATAATTTTAGTTTCGTTTAGTTAGTCTTATTTAGATCTTCATAACAAGTGTTGGAAAAGGTGACATTTCCTCATTTGTGGGGCTTGTTGTTTTGAAGACTTTGATTTATTCTTTTAAGGTTGTAGCAAATTTGAAGCTTTTGTGTTGAATGAAAGATTGGTAGTAATCTTTCTATTTTATGTTGTGTGTTATTCTTGTGTTGTTTCAATTGCTTTGGTGTTGGTTGTTAAATTTTAGCTTGTATTGTTTTCTTTGCATTTTCAAACCATTAACTTAAATTTCTAGCTTTTTGTTTTCTTGTTTGTAAAAAAAAAAAAAAAACTCATTGTAGCATAGTTTTGAAGCTTTTTACCCCTTTTAGCTAACAAATATTTGGTGTTTGAAAGTCATAAGGGGCTTTCCTCTTTGATAAATTTGACTTATTCACATTTAATGTACTTTGACTTTTTCTAGTTTCAAAACTTTTATTTTGACTCTATTTCCTCCAAGACTTCCAAGCTTTCTTAATTTAAGTGATTTTAAACTACTTAAGGCTTTTAATCATGGTTTAATTAGTCTCATTAAAATTAGCCATTTTCAAGCAAACTTTTAATGGTCATTAACTTTTGCGTTAGTTATTAATTTAAAACTTTCATTTCAATTCAAGTTTTAGCATTAAAACTCAACCCAAACCAATGACTTATTAGTTTCTTAGATTATATTAGTTTAATTAAGATTAACAAGAGATTAAGTAAAAATACCGCTTGCCAATAATATCTATCCTCGAGAGACACGACTCGAAAACAACTTACCGCTCTACAATGGACTCCATACTATTGCGGAAAAGATTTCAAAACTAGAGTAACGAGAAATCCTTGATCAAATTTTAGCGCCGTTGCGGGGATAGATTAAGGCTAATGGTGTTTTTAATTACTTCTCTTGTTATCTTAGTTAATAGCTAGATTAGATTTTTGTTTTACATTCGATGCCCGTAATCCTTTGTTGAGTGTCGTGTGTTCAAGGTAGGCGAACGATGACCAACTCATTCAAGAATCCGATGCCGCCCGCCCACACACAAGATGATCAAGGGATGACTCCGCCGTGAGTATCTTTCGGGCTCGCATCATCACCTCACGGTCCGCTAGATTGATCCGACCGGAGATGGCAAACTACCGAGCTAGTTTGCCATATGATGACCCTTATATCCAAAATCCCGAATATCCAAATCCGTACACCACTTCTCCAAGCTATCGGGTCCCCTTGATTTATGATGACCCGTATGCTTCGAGCGGTTGAGAATGAGCCCGACCTTTCGATTAATCCAGCCCAAGTCCTTCATATTCTCCACTGGCTTCACAATCCTATAACTTGAGCATGGATCCGTATGCACCGACTCGTGATTCTTATGATCTGGGTTTTGACGATCCATATGCTCCACCCGTCCCGCCTTCCTCTTACCCAAGCTTTGGCTCGTACGCTCCACCAATCTATGATTCTTATTCTTCGAGCTATGACTTTTACAAGCCACCCACCTCAAACTCGTATACTTCGAGTGATGATCCTTACACCACATTCTCTCAAGATTTGTCTATGTCCCAACCCTCGAACTTAGAGTCTCTTTTAACCGAGCTCGTGGAAGCGGTTCGACAACGGATGAATGCTTTGCTCGCATGGAGGCTCAAATAGAACAAATTGCCAATGTTGTGGACGAGCTAAAACAATCTTGTGTTGAAGATATTCCCATCTTTGATGTGGTGGATCCCACTTTGGTTTATGTCAATTCAAGCTTTGACGTTCTTGTGAAAGAGGGGTGCAAGGAGGTGGAGTTAGAGGGTGAGGAGAAAGGGTAGGAAGTTGGCGTTACCCCTCTCGTGCTTCTTGAAGATGTTGTAGAGGAATGTGTGGGGGAGTCACCTTTGGGGTTTCCAACGGCACTTGGAATGTTGAGTTTACTTTCTCTTGGCAAGGATGATGAAGTTGTGCCAGTTTTGGAGGATGTGAAGACACTCGACCCTCTTTTACCACCACCCGAAGCCTTATGTCGACTTGAACAAGAGAAGGGGGAAGAGGTAGTGGGGGATGCGTTTGATCCTACTCTCTTGAGCCCGACTATGACTACATCTAAAGTTGAGAGAGAGGAGATGGCTGTCGGGGAGACGACGGAGTACGTCGACCCATTTTGTGACGATCAAGTTTTGGTGGTCGACTGCTCACTCTTCCGACCTCTGAAGCAAGCCCGCGCTTCTGTTATTATGATCATCCGCCTTGCTCGACTTGCCCGCCTTGGTGATTTTTGTCACCCAGTGTGTCTTCTAGAGAATACCAAGGTGTGGCATGATCTCCACCTCTTATTAGATCCCGGATAGCAACACTTGTATAAATCGTCGGGCTATAGACGTAAAAGTAGCGTTTATTGGGAGGCAACCCAATTTCAAAAAAAAAAAAAAAAAAGAAAAAGATAAAAAAAAGAAGAAAAATAAAAAGAAAAAAGAAAGAAAAAAATTATAAAAAAAATCCAAACGAAATAGAAATTTCGAAAACCCCAAAATGATTTTCAAGTTTTGTACATAACTTGTTTTTGCAACCCCCCATTTGTTTATTTCTTGCAGATCGCTTGTCTCGACTCTCGGAGAGGACTTATGCACTACCGCATCATCACAGACTCGAGAATAGGGCGTTTTCTTTTTTCCTTTACACTCTTTAACGCTTTTTAAGTTGTTTGTATGCTTTCTTGTGATAATTCAAGAAGTATGTGTGTTATATTTGCTTGGAACCTTGGTGAAGTGACACAGTTTTGATGATTTGATTAGGAAGTTTAGAACTTCGATCGGATTTAGTGTTCTTAGGTGATTTGATATGTTGGGAACTTTGTTCGGCTTTAGCTTCGTGTTATCGTTGAACTCAATTTAGAACTAGTTCCTTAACTAGTTTCATCATCGAACACTTTCTATAGGGTTTTTGTTTTGTATTTTGGAGTCGTCAATTGCTCCATATGCTCGATCGAAAATTTGTGTAAGTTGCTAGTAGCAACAAGTGATCGGAGCCTTTGTACCCTCTTTGTATTAAAAAAAAGAAAAAGAAAATGTAATAAAAAAGAGAAAAAAAATGTTGATGAATGAACAAGGTTACATTATAAATCTTTGAAGTTATTACGTAATAAACGTGCAACCCTTGCACATTTCCTTTTTTCCTTTTTAGTTTTTGTTTGTCAAAGAGAGTTATAGATGATTGAGGTTAGTAGGGAGCCGATTAACGGTTCGAGCGTGGATAGACCTTAGATGGGGAAATGACGAAGAGACCGACTTGGAGGATCACCTAGTACTTTTAGGTTGCGGGAGTCGATCTAAATTTTCTTGGTCAACGCTTCATTGTCGTCATTTTTGATCAAGCTAACGAGCATTGAAGCATGCGACGTCTCGAATTAGGTTTTTGTGCATTAGTTTAGGATCACCCAGGGGTAGTTTCGTAATTCTAGATTAGATTTGCTTGAGGACAAGCAATCATTATAAATGTGGGGTGATTGATTTGCACGTTTTTGTACTTGTTTTTGTTACCTTTTTGTGTCGTGTTTGCATGTGTTTTGCTTTCATTTACGGGTATTAGGAGTAGATTTGGCCTATTTTGTTAGTGTAAGTTTTTGTAGCATTTGCGCGGTTTTTATTATGTTTTCGTATTTTTTCACTCGTTTTTATATTTTTGGCCGTAGAATGACCAAGCGGGACCCGCGCACATTTGGGGCATTCCATTCGACTCGCTATGAAAGGTAAAAGCGAGGGCGATCAAGGGAACATAGCTCGAACAAGAAATGACAAATGGCAGACGGCTAGACCGAAAAAACAAGAAAACCAAGCCGGGAGCAGCCATGCCATTCGATCGACTGGCATGCAGTTGATCGACTGTTAGTCCGGTCGATCGACTGACCCATCACAAATCGACTGCTTGGCAAAAAGTTTGGCCGTTCGAGGATGAGGCAGTCGATCGACTGCATTTCACTCGACCGTCTGCAGTCGATCGACAGGGTAGTCAGTCAATCGACTGGGACGCAGGGGATTTCGGGATTTTTTTGCCTATTTTGATGATTTTACCCCTGCAGCTCTCTATATAAACCCCCAACCCTTTCTCACCAACCTTATCCTTCCTTGGTTGATTTTGAACTTGTTCAACCTCATCCAAGCCAACTTTTACTATTCCATTGCTCTAAAACCCTAGATTATAATTTTAGTTTAGTTTAGTTAGTCTTAGTTAGATTTTCATAACAAGTGTTGGAAAAGGTGCATTTCCTCATTTGTGGGGCTTGTTGTTTTGAAGACTTTGATTTATTCTTTGAAGGTTGTAGCAAACTTGAAGCTTTTGTGTTGAATGCAAGATTGGTAGTAATCTTTCTCTTTTATGTTGTGTTTTATTCTTGTTTGAAATACAACTTTGAGCACAAACAGGGAGTGTAACAAAATATCTCAAAAAATGGAAAAAGTAGAAAACAAAAACTGTAAGTCGAGTCGAGAATAATCTCTGTCCGCAAGACGAAATAGCCCCGGTAGTGCCCTTCGGTTTTGGGTACTCGTATCTAAAGATGAAACGACTTCGTCTCTAGTATTACAACACCGTAAATACCAGAGCTCCGGCGAACTGGATGAACACGGACTGAACTACGTAAAGAATGATGCAGAAATATGTGTATGAAATATGCAGGAAGTTCTCTGATTATTCAGGTGACTTCTCGTTATTCAGAGATTTATCCTCACCACATGACAGATTAAAAGCTCTAATTTTGCAGTTAAGGAATATGGTCGTAAAGTTTTACTTACCCAGACTTTTATAGTTTAGTTCTCCCATTGAACCAAGTTTGTGGGATCTCCACTCATCATGGTTGGGTTTCCACTACAATCATCTTTAAGATGTGAATTTCACTCCCATTCCTTCAAGCAACTTGTACATCTGATCTCGAGCTATGTTTTTAGTGAATGGATCCGCTAGATTATCTATCAAACTTACGTAGTCAACTGAGACAATCCCACTCGATAACAGATGTTTTACGGTGTTATGTCTCCGACGAATATTTCGAGACTTACCGTTATACAAACCACTTCTTGCCCTTCCAATAGCAGCTTGACTATCGCAGTGAAGCATAACTGGCGGCACGGGTTTCTCCCAACATGGAATATCTTCCAAAAAGTTATGAAGCCATTCTGCTTCTTCACCTGCTTTGTCTAAAGAAATAAACTCAGACTCCATGGTGGATCGGGCTATACATGTCTGTTTGGTGGATCTCCAAGAAATATCTCCTTCCCCAATTACAAACATATACCCACTTATTGATAGTGAGTCCTTTGAGTCGGATATCTAGTTTGCATCACAGTAACCTTCAATTACCCTGGGGAATCTACCATAATGCAGTCCAAAGTTTAGAGTATACTTTAAGTATCTCAAAACTCTCACAAGCGCTTTCCAGTGTTCTCCACTTGGGTTGCTTGTATATCGACTCAGTTTTTTTACCGAGCAAACTAGATCAGGCCTTGTACAGTTAGAAATATACATCAGACATCCAATGATCCTAGCATAGTCCTTCTGAGCAACAGGATCACCTCTGTTCTTACTCAAGTGAATGTCGAGTTCCATAGGTGTCTTTGTTGGAAGACTATCGTGTGCATTGAATTTCTTGATCACTTTCTCAATGTAATGAGATTGTGATAAGACAATTCCATCTGGAGTTATTATGATTCTTATGCCAAGAATAGTGTCAGCAACTCCCAGATCCTTCATGTTAAAATTCCTTTTTAGCATGAGTTTCGTCTCGTTAATCACTTGTAGGTTGCTACCCATGATTAACATATCATCTACATAAAGACATACTATAACAAATCTGTCATTAGTATTCTTAATGTAGACACACTTATCGCACTCGTTTATCTTGAACCCATTTGATATCATCACTTCGTCAAATTTCAAGTGCCATTGTAAAGGTGCTTGTTTCAAGCTATACAAAGACTTAACCAGTTTGCACACCTTTGTTTATTGTCCAGGTTTTACAAAACCTTCAGGTTGTTCCATATAGATTTCCTCTTCTAAATCGCCATTTAGAAAAGCTGTTTTTACATCCATTTGGTGATACTCAAGATTGTGTAAAGTAGCAATCTCTAGAAGCACCCGTATAGAGGTAATTCTCGTCACATGAGAGTATGTATCAAAGAAATCATATCCCTCCTTCTGGAGAAATCCTCTCACAACTAAACGAGCTTTATACTTATAATTTGACCCATCATCTCTGAACTTTCGTTTCAGAATCCATTTACTTCCTAAAGGTTTAAAACCTTCAGGTAAATCAGTCAGAATACACGTGTGGTTCTGCATGATCGAATCGATTTTGCTCTGTACAGCTTCCTTCCAAAATGAACTATCAGTCCGTGAGAAAGCTTCTTTCAATGAGTTTGGTTCTTCATCCAACATGAAAACCACATAATCGGGACCGAAATCCTTCTCAACTTTAGCTCGAGAACTCCGCCTAGGAGTTAGAGTTTCAAGTTCTAAACCAGGTTGTTTACGAGACTTAGGTTCAACTCCCACAAGTTCTTGACTTGTAGTTCTTTCAGCATTACCAGTGTTTGAACTGGAAGCAGCTTTATCCTTACAAGGATAGATATCTTCAAAGAATATCGCATTCCTTGACTCAATGGTAGTTCCAACATTCATGTCCGGAACATTGACCTATGGAATATAAATCGATAGGCGCTACTGTTTAGTGCATAAAAATACAATCAAATGTTTTGGGTCCGATTGTCACCTACTTTGGTAGAGGCAATTCTACTTTCGCTAAACACCCCCACACTTTGAGGTATTTGTAAGAAGGTCTCCTTCCTTTCCACAACTCATAGGGAGTTTCGTCCCTTCCATTAAGTGGAATTTTATTGAGGATATAGTTAGCTGTTAAAACAGCTTCCCCTCCACATGTTCTGAGGTAACCCTGAACTAATCAACAACGCGTTCATCATCTCTTTCAAAGTACGATTCTTGCGTTCTGCAACTCCATTCGATTGAGGTGCATACGGAGCTATAGTTTGATGAATTATGCCACTTTCGTTGCACAACTCCTCAAACAAAGCTACGTATTCCCCTCCTCTATCGCTTCGGATAGATTTGATTTTGCAGTTAAGTTTATTTTTGGCTTCATTTTTGAAGTTCTTGAAAGCTTCAATAGCCTCATCTTTACATCTCAAAAGATAAAGGTAACAGTACCTTGTGCAATCGTCAATAAAAGTAATAAAATACTTTTTGCCACATCTAGTTTGCACAAACTTCAAATCACATACATCCGTGTGAAATAATTCTAGAGGTGTCGTACTCCTTTCTAACGATTTAAACGGTAACTTAGTCATTTTTGCTTCTACGCAAATTTCACACTTACTTTTATTAACAAATTCATTTACCTTAAGTAAATTGAGATTTGACAAACATTTTATTTCATTTAGATTAACGTGGCCTAATCTACAATTCCATAAACTGGAGCACTCAGTCAAGTAAGAGGAATCAGAAGCAATTTCATTAATGATAGGTTTTGGGCGTATAACCATCACACTTAGTTTGAACAGTCCATCTGTAAGGTAACCCTTACCCAGAGGTGTTCCAAACTTAGACAGTACAAACTTATTAGCCTCAAATAAAAGTTTAAAACCACGAATAACTAGTATTGAACCAGAGACTAAATTCTTCCGGATGTCCGAAACGTGCAGCACCTCATTCAGAGTGATCTCCTTTCCAGAAGTCATTTTGAGGACAGCTGAGCCAACACCTGCAACTTGCGAAGACGCTTGGTTTCCCATGTTCAACTTCCTTCCCTCACAGGGATGGTATTTGGAGAACAAGCTCCGGTCTGCACGCACATAGGCAGTTGCAGCAGTATCGACGAACCATTGACCACGGTTCTCGACCATGTTATCTTCCTCAGTGATAACCGCAATGAGATCATCACTAGCCAGCTCTCTCTCGGCTAAGTGAGCACTTGGCTTGGCCTTTTTTTTCTTTGGCTTGCGAAAGTCCTTAGACCTGTGTCCAGGTCTGCTACAATTAAAGCAGTCGCCGCTGAACTTCTGAGAAAAAGGATCTTTCTTCATTGCATTGCCAGGATGCGGCCTCTTCTTCGAGCTGTCTCCTCGTTCAAGTAGGTTCACCTGGTTCAACCGAACTTTTCGAATTCTGGTACTGAAATCAAACTTAAGACTCAATTCGTACCTTCTGGATAACATCTTTAAGAGAAATCGCCTTTCGTTTGTGCTTGAGGTACGTCTTGAAGTCTTTCCAGTTCAGTGGAAGCTTATCAATCATGGTAGCAGCCGTGAAAGCATCCGGAAGAACCATCCCCTTGGCGTGGACGTCATTCACCAGCATTTGGGACTTTTGAATTTGTTCCATAACCGGGCGAGAATCAACCATATTGTAGTCCATGAAATTCGTGACTACAAATTTCCTAGTTCCAGCCTCGTCGGAACTGTATTTCTTCTCAAGTGCCTCCCAGATCTTCTTGGAGGTCTTTACATCCGAGTACACATTACTCAGGTTATCTTCCAGGCTACTTAAGAGAAAGCCTTTACACAGATAGTCACCGTTATGCCAATTATCGTAGGCAGCGTGAACCGTGAAACTGATCTCAGACTCATCCAGAGTGGGTGGTTTGTCTTCTTTCACGAAGTTAGTGAAGCCAAGCATCATGAGGTAGAACAACATATTTTGTTGCCACCTCTTGAAGCCTTCACCAGTGAATTTTGGAGGTTTCTCCACGGCGGGCATGATCCGTGAGGAGTGCACCGGAGCGGTCAATTGTCGGAAAAAAGGTTCCCATCATACCCGTTGAATGGGTAATGGAAAAGTACATCGGCGGAGCCATTGCGAACATGCTTGGAATCGAGGTTCCCGTCATCACAGTCGAAGATGACACATTTTGAACCGAAGTCCCCATACCATAAGGGAATGATCCAGCGGCCGAAGCAGTGGCTGAAAACATACTTGGAACCGTAGTTCCCATCATCCAGAAGGATGAATCACAGCCGAAGCTAATACAGTTTGGACCGAAGTCCCATCCTATAAGGGAACGGTCCAGCAGCCGATGCTGTGCCCGAGATCGGGTTAGTTGCCGAGAAGCGCCTTGATAGTGTCTCCAGGAGGGTGTCGATGGTTCCTTGGTTGAGGAGGAAGTCAGCATGACTCATGTTCGTGTTTGGCGTAGAAGCGCCAATCATCGAGGTGTTCGTGACTGCAGGGGTAGTGGTCGTCGTCGAAATGGTGGAGGTAATGGCAGGAGCGGTGGAACTGATTGAACCGATGGTCGAACTTAATGGAGTGATGGAGGTAGACATATTTTACCAGTAGTGATATCAAAATTATAAATTACAATAATAAACTTATATCATCTTGCGATTGATTGAAATACAACTTTGAGCACAAACAGGGAATGTAACAAAATATCTCAAAAACTGGAAAAGGTAGAAAACAGAAACTGTAAGTCGAGTCGAGAATTATCTCTGTCCGCAAGACGAAATAGCCCCGGTAGTGCCCTTCGGTTTTTGCTATTCATCTCCAAAGATGAAACGACTTCGTCTCTGGTATTACATCACCGTAAATACCAGAGCTCCGACGAACTGGATGAACACGGACTAAACTACGTAAAGAATGATGCAGAAATATGTGTATGAAATATGCTGGAAGTTCTTTGATTAATCAGGTGAATTCTCGTGTATGAAAAATGAAAGAGAACTCACCCTTATATAGGGTTTCCAGGGTAGGTAACAGCCTGCTTAATGACGTTCTTAAAGGCGTCATTAATTCATTCAAACAGTCAGCTTCAGTCAGCATGAACCTGGACAGGTTCAGCGTGCACATGCATTGAATGTTTGAATTTGTTCGTACGTTTGGGAACTTTTGAACGGTCAGGTAGCCTTTTTCGTAATGGTAAGAAGTTCAAAAGACTTCTCAGGAGTTTATGAGCGTTCAAAAAAGGTAACTGGGTTGAACCATGACCCCCAATCGGACCAGCCAATTCAGACCAATTGCCCAAGACCCAAGTCCCAGGCCCAGAGCCCAGGACCAAGGACCAAGGTCCAAGGTCCAGGTCCGGGCTCGGGCTCGGCTCCGCCATCTACTTCGCCAAAGGCGGACGGGCGAACCCAAGTCCAAGAGCCCGCGTGAGGATACCCAAAAAATGCACTAATGAAATGTAATCATTTTTAAACTCCCTTCCACATTGACAACTTTCAATGTGGGATACCCAAAAAATGCACTGAAGCAACCGTTCAACTTCCAAGCATCATTTCTCACTCACCAATAATTGGATTTGAGAAATTCAAAAAGTTACAATTAACTACACGACACGTAGATCGAGCCTATACAATTCGTTAACTCGAATTTTTGTTGTACCATTAAATTGATTAAATACAATTTACAACAATTCTTGTGTTGTTTCAATTGCTTTGGTGTTGGTTGTTAAATTTTAGATTGTATTGTTTTCTTTGCATTTTCAAACCATTAACTTAAATTTCTAACTTTTAGTTCTCTTGTTTGCAAAAACTCCATTGTAGCATAGTCTTGAAGCTTTTTACCCCTTTTAGCTAACAAACATTTGGTGTTTGAAAGTCATAAGGGGCTTTCCTATTTTATAAATTTGACTTATTTTTTTGCATGTAATTGTTGTGTTTTTCTCGTGTTCTTAATGAGGGTTTTATATTATTTCTAGTGGTTCTTGAGTCGTTTAACTTTGTTTTCTAGGTTATTTTTCTTATTTTAGGATTTTTGTGTTCTTCTTTTGATTTTATGTTTAATTGGGTTAAATGGTTTTAATTGATTTAAGGTTGGTGAAATTCTTTGGTTTTTATGTTGAAAATTCTCATTTAATAGGTGGTTTAATGATTTGAATTTAAACTAAGGTATGGAGGCCAAAAATCAAGCCATCTCCTTGCCAAGGGCTTGCCCAAGTTGTGCCAAAAAAGGAACTCAAAAAGGGAAAACATTCTGGAATGATGACCATCTCTTGGCTATTCGTTCGCCATCTCCATGCCAAACTGCACCGCCCACACTGGGTATGCTGCCAACACTGGGTTACCCAGTGCCATCCGCTCGCCCAGGCAGCGCGCTATCCTCTCGCCATCCGCTCGCCCAGGTAGCACGCCATCCTCTCGCCCATCCGCTCGATCGGGCCGCGATTGTTTAGGAATGGTTTGGCCTGACTCAGCGGTTATTGTGGCTGTTGGGCAGGTTGGCGACGGCGGCTGTGGGGAATTCGGGTTTGCTTCGTCTGGTGTGGGGCTAAAACCGGCGATGGTGGTGGTGATTTTAGCGGCGTGGCTCACTAGAAAACAAACGACGATCGTTCGGGCATGGTGGTGATTACGGTCTTGGCCGGGAATGTTTGGGGTTGGTGTCGACGATGGAGATTGGTGGAGGTGGTGACCGAAAACTGGGGCTGCAAATGGCGAAGATGGCATTGGTGGTGGTTTGGGTTTGGACAGGGTCCAATTTGGGGTTGTGATGTCGGTTTGGAATTTGTTGGGTTCGGGACTGGGTTAGAGTTTGATGTGGGTTTCGGGTTGTGGAGAAAAATCAGTCGTGAGTTGTCGGAGTTGGATGAAGATGGATTTGTCAAAACATTGGGGTTGATGGTTTTGGTAGTGGTGTTTTTGCTTGCAGCTGTGAAAGACTTGTGAAAGTTGGAGCTGAGGGTTTTCTATTTATATAAGCTTAAGGACAAATCCTATTCCTAGAAAGATTAGGATTTCTATTTTTAGAAGGATTAGGATTGGGGTTTGGTGGGCTTAGGCTAATTATTGGATTTGCATTGGGCTTTATTGTTGGGTTTTGTTTTGGGCTTAGGTAAATGAAAATAATATAATTGAATGGGTAAAAGCTTATTATATTTGAAATAAATGAATATAAATTAAAAAAAAAATAAATTGGGCTTAACATAATAATAAAATAAAACTTGGGCGTTACAACCTACCCCCCTAAAAATAATTTCGTCCTCGAAATTCAGATATTGATTCATAACATTGGTTTGGTTTTGACCTCTATGAATACGTCTCAGAGGCATTGTCCTATAGTTATTGCATGGTGTTTTGTAAAGTTCATTGCGCATACGGATCTATTGTTCGTTTTAATCTAAATAGTTTGCATGAAAAGGGGTTTGCATAGAAAACATGTGATTTATAAAATGCCATAGTAATCATGTCTATTGAAATTCCTTGGCATAGCATAGCATATCATAGAATAGAATAACATTTGCAATAGCAATGACTTTTGTATTTGCTATTGAAAACATTTGCAATAGTACATGCAATAGATTTAGAAAATTGAAAACTTAAAATATATATGCATATACCTTGTGGATTTGGCGCGGTATGGCGGAGGTGGATGCTTGTTGTCATAGTTTTATAATTGTACTAAAATGTAACCCTTGAACTTTTGACATAAAAAAATATTAATAAAACTTTTGACTAACTTGTGAATTTTTTTTTAGTCTTTCTTTTGAAATCGACAAACAAAAATATTTAACGAGTCTACAGAACCGTGAATGGCTCTGATACCACTTCTGTCATGCTCCAATTTCAAAAAATAATATAAACTTTAATTTTTCATAAACAAAACTTCCAAAAATAAGGGCATGAGTTTTCGATAAATCATAGTCACAATAAAGACTGAGCGGAAGCGTGAATAAAACTTAAATATTTATTTTAAAAGTAGGAGATTCACTTAAAATCAAAATAGCAGTAACTCGACTGTTTACTGACACTTAAACGGAAACACAAGTTTCAAACTTTATTTTAAACTTGACATAAAATAAAGATACCAAACCATAGAAAAGATAATAAATTAACATCGAAAATGGCATCTTCGCATCCACCGCCTCGTACCACATCCAACTCCTCAACCTAAAAAGTTTGATAAAAATGGGTGTGAGCTTTCAACTCGCTCCGTGGGGATTTGTTTGTCAATATTAAACACTAATCATACAAACTATAAATGAATAGCTACAACACACTCTCAGTCGTTCATAGATGTTGGCCAACCATAGTTTTAGCTCGAAAGCTACTGTTGTTTAGCTCGAAGGCTACTGTTGTTTTAGCTCGAAAGCTACTATGGAATGTTGCATTGATCGCAGTTAACATAGACAAACATACGACACATTTGTAAATGTTAAAAAGAAATCATATAAACCATAAATGAATGGCTACAACACACTATCTGTTGTTTTAGCTCGAAAGCTACTATGAAATATTGCATTGAGACATAGATAATTCATATAATTATATTTAACATAGACAAACATATAGTTTTGAAAAAGTTTAGAATCACCCACCTTTGAATGTAGTTTTGTGAAAATGCGAAAGTAGATGCTCGTTCTTGAAAATCCTAGTTTTGAGAACCCTCGTTTCCTACATTGGAAATAATAACTTAACTTAGTACTTGGCTTTGAGAAATAGATTTGGACTAATTGAAAGGATAACAAAATCATAGCCATATATTGAACGGAAATATAAATAATAAGGTTGATAGGGTTGTTTTTGTAAAGTTCATGAAGTTTGAGGGGTGGAAATAAAATAATTTGAAAAATCTTTGGGCTGGAATGGAGTTTCTTGTAAGTCTAGGGGTTGATTTAGGGTTTTGGTTAAATTAGGGGCTCAATCGAATAAGATCAAAGGTTCTGGGGTCAATTGAAAAGGGTGGCAAAATCTTGGGGTCAAATTGCAATAACTTAGAAACGGCTGGGTATTAATCAAAAACCCAGCCCCAGATTTCATTTGCCCCGTTTCTTCCATTTCTTTCTTAAAATTCAGCACCGACCGGCCACATCTCCTCCCTGACTCATCGACGACAGCGACCTAGTGAACTAGTGAGGCGGTGGCGGCGTTTGTCACCGGCGGAGGTGAGGAAATGGATACACTGAAGTACACCCTCGGCGAGGCGGTGGTCAGAAGGTGCAGGCGCTGCTTCGACTCCTCTGAAAACGACGGCGATGATGGACTGGGTTGGAATCGAGCAGCAACGTTTGGTAGGCGGTGGCGAAGGCACAACGGCAGTGGCTGGTTTATTGTGGGGGTTTGCTTCTTCGTCGGCTGAAAGTTGGGAGTGGCAATCCGGGTGGTTCTCGTGGGTTTCCAATTTGGTTGTGGGTGGTGATGGATGATGTGGGTTTTGGGTCTCGATCGGGCCGCGACTATTTAAGAATGGTTTGGCCTGACTCAGCAGTTGTTGTGGCTGTTGGGTAGGTTGGCGACGGCAGCTGTGGGGACTCCGGGTTTGCTTCGTCTGGTGTGGGGCTAAAACCGGCGATGGTGGTGGTGATTTTACGGCGTGGCTGACTAGAAAACAAACGACGACCGTTCGGGCATGGTGGTGATTACGGTTTTGGCCGGGAATGTTTGGGGTTGGTGTCGACG
>BMAC01000911.1:81686-116936 GCA_014905375.1 Phtheirospermum japonicum | reverse complement strand
TAGAAAATTTGCATTATTTGAGTTTTTATGCATAGTTGTACCTTGTGCATGCATGCTTGTACTTGGTGAAACATTGCATTTTCTTGCTTATTTTCATTATTGCTTTGCATTTACATATTCAGGCATACGACGAGGCATCCGACCAACTTTCACTTTACATTCCTAGCTTGGTTTAGATAGTTTACTTGTTTAATTTCTGTTTTCCTTTATTTTTCTAAGCTTGAAACACATTGAAACCTTCAATCGAATCGATTTTTGATAAAACCGAGCCATGAACCCGATGATATATTCGTCACCACTAAAACTCTTCTAACAAAATGGCACTTTGAGACTCGGCTTGGTTAAGGCTTTCGATTTAGTTTTAGTTTCATTCTGTTACTAAGCTTTCTTTATTTTTTGAATTTTTTTTTAGTATGCAAGCTGAAAGTATCTATGGCGGATACATTCCCGGCATGGGAGGGCATGGTGCAAACCATGTCGGGAATGAGATATTGTATAAAGGATTTGGCAACGTGGGATGGCATGGTGCAAACCACGTTGCAAATGGTGGATTCGGCTATGGTTAACCCAACATGAGAGGGCATGGTGCAAACCATGTTGGGTCGAGCGGCTTCATGGGTTCAAACGGCCCGTATGGAGATTACGGGGCCCCTACTCCTTAAATTCCGAACATGTATGATGGAGTCTTCGTTAATCGAAATGGGATCGTTAGTAACCAAAATCCAAATTCCACTCCGTATGGAGGATATGGTGCTACCAATCACTTCCCAAATATGTACAATCCGACATCCGATCCATATGGGGGTTTTAATGCTCCCAACAATTGCACGAACATGTATGGAGGTCAAACTCCGATTCCTTGCTCGTTTGGTGTTCCCCAAATTCCCCTTTAACCGCTAAAGATCACGAGGATTATGAGTCGTTTGGCGGTCCGAGCTCCAATGTCATAAGTGGCCCGCCCATTCGTACTATGGGAGATGTTAATAGACCATTTTTTAGGCCGGTTTACATTGATACCAAGAATAGTGCCCCGACTCCCGACCCTTATGAGTTGTTTGGAGGTGGGAGCTACATTGTCCCAAGAGGCCCTCCCGAGCGAAAATCTTCTCCACCGACGTATTCTCATGATAATGACGTGAACATGGCTTTATCCTCGAAGGAGTTTGAGTTGGTTACGAAAATAGCGACATTGAAGGCTCAAATCGCTCAAATGTCTAGCCCGGCACCGACTCCTCCTTGTGCGGGACACGGTTGTCCTACTCCCCCGCCGCCACACGATCCTCTTGTTACTTATCACGTGGACCCACTACCTTCGCCTACTCTTCCGGTCACATTCCTTGAAAAGTGTGGGGTAATTTATTCGGTTATCACATCGATGGAGGAGGCCGTGGTTTTGATTCTGAGTATTTTTACTCCTCTTGACCCCTTACCTTTTACTTCAAAACAATCTTGTGAAGATTGGGTGTATATGGACCTCATCAAGGACACGGTCGAACGAGTTTATATGGAGTATTGGGGCATTGAGGAGAATATTGTCCGAGATGCCAATATGGAGGATCATTTTGAGGATGACGAGCCCCTTGTTCTTAACGATGAGCCCCTTTCTCGTACCAACGAGCCCATTGTGTTCTAATGTGCCAATGACTTGATTGAAGGAGATTATGATTGTGTCGTTGAGGGCACTGACATATTTTCGGCGGGGGAGGTGGCAATTATTGATGATAAGATTGGAGAGTTTGAAGATTTTCTTGGGGTAGAGATTGTTGATGATGGGTTGGGAGTCGATTCCATCAAGGAGTTTGAAGATTTTCTTGGGGTGGAGATTTTGGATGATAAGATGGGAAAACATGATGATTATCTTGAGGAAGAAGAGGAGAGCAAGTCGATTACCATCTTGGAAAACTCGAATCGAAGTGAGGAGGAGTGGTCGGTTGAAGTGCTTGATGTTCTTAAGAGTGCTATTGATTGGAGACCCGGAGTGATTGAGAGAGTTATCCCTTTGAATTCGAGTTTTGATGAAATGGGGAGAGCCGGGACGTGGAGGTTGTTATTGGAGGGCTTGATGTTCGTGATGTCCAAAAGCGAGTGGGTGAAGCCCATTGACTTGGTTCTCAAGATGAGTGGCTTATTAGTTCTTGAGGATAAAGAAGGAGGGTTATTGGCCACGAGGGCTACAATGGGTTGGAGGACGTTGATCGATTCTAAGAAGTTGAAAGTAGCTACCAAGAGAGATCATTTCCCTTCCCCATTTTTCGATAAAAGATTGAACAAGTTAGCCGGCCATTACTCCTTTTGATTTTGGGATGAGTCGTCGGGCCACTTCAAAACCACCATTCCACCTAAGGACCTAGCCGAGACGAGCTTCAAATGCCCATTTGGAACATTTACTCTTTGGCGGATCTTATACGAGCTATGCAATACGCCAAGGATGTTCCAAAGAGTGGATCCTCCCGACAAGGAGGAGATTATGTTGGTGGACCCTCCCGTTATCTTCCTGCCTTGACAAAAAAGGGAGTACGTCGAGCTAATGACGTAAAACAAGCGCTTCTTGGGAGGAAACCCAAGTTCTTCTCATTAATTTCTTTTACTTTCTTTCTTTCTTCTTAAAATGAAAATCCCAAAAAAAAAAACATTTGAAAAATTGAAAACCAAAAAAAATATATTTTCGAGTTGTCTTTTGGTCCTTTTTGGTCTTTAGTTTCGTTTTTTTTTGGATTTATGTACATATTTGCTTGTGTTTTTGAATTTTATGTGATTTTCCTTTCTAGGTTTGGTTTTCCGACTTCAACCTTGGGCGATTGGATAAGAGAGTAGCGTTCATGAAGCCGGGAGATACTAGCCATGCTCGATTTTTGCTTGGATTGCTTAGATGCCAAGGTGGACCCCACCGAGCTCGACCAAAACTCGCACTGTTAAGGAAGTTTCTATTCCCCCTCCTTTTACTTGGTTTTCATTAAAATGCGGGTAATGCATGGTTTAAGTGTGGGGTGGGTAGGTGGTTAGGGTCCGGGTTTTTATCAAGCATGTTTAGTTGTTCTTAACTCGAGCCTTGGTGAAGAGACGCATTCTTGGCGAAGTGACACTTACTATTTGCGCATTTATATGGTTGAGTCAATTTTTTGTGTCGTTTTTGTGTCTTTATTACATTGTTGAACAACTCCACATGCTTGGAAGTTTGAATAGTTTACTTGTCGAGTTTTTGCATGTTTTTGGCCTCTTGTGTGAGGAGTTGACTTTTTGTGCTTCGTCCAAACCCGCTTATATATATATAATCAACATTTACTCATGAAAAGATTACAAAACTCTAAAAACTCTTTTGATTTTGCTCGTGCAAACTAGTGAGTATCCTTGTGTGATTTATCGGCTTGCTTGCATTTTTATGGAAATTGCATTGAGGAGGTTCGACTTTGCTCGTACATGATTGAATTTGAAAATGACCTTGAGGCACATATATCACCCTTGTTCCGACCATAATCATATATGTAAACTACTTAAAAATCCCAAATGAGCCCCCTTGAGCCTTTATCCCATTTCTTGTTAGCCGAGCTCGATTTTAGCTCTTGTATCTTCATAATTGTGTGGTGAGAGAGTTTATTGTTAGTTGATGAGAAATGTGAGGGAAATCGATTGTGGGTTTCAAGTTTTGAGTTGCTTATACAAAAAAAAAAAGAAAAAAAGAAAAAGAAAAAAAAAGAGAATAATACTCCAACACAAATCACGAAAAGTGATAAAGCGTGCGTTCAAGCGATAAGCCTAATTCAAAATGGCTAAATTTAGTAAAAAGAAGCAAATTCAAAAAGTTTCAAAGTGTTGTGAAATAAAATTCGGAAAAGCGTGTGAGAATACGAAAGTGTTTCGAATGAGAGTTCGGTGAATCGGGAAAGGAGAAGCAATTATAAGCTTCTGGTTTTAGAAGTTAGGATTTTGTGTGTTATTGATCACGTTTGATCGTATGTTAGCCACTATATCCATATACTCCATACCTTACCAAAGAGCCAACATTACAACCCGAAATAAAGACCTCTTTCGATTCTTGTTTGGTCATGTACAATGAGCAATGTTGAGTTTCCGATTTGTGAAATCTTGTCGAGCTACATGCAGTGTCCGACTCGAGCGTATACACGTCTCATATAACAAACACTTGAGCGAATTGAGCGAATACCCTCAAAACTCCATTTGAGAGGAAGTCATCGATTTGGATTGCATTTGAAAAAGAGTAATACGAGTAATGTTTGACGATAGCGAGTCTATGTTCATACTATTATCATATTATTAAGGATAAGCACAAGGATTTCTCGTTTTACACAATGTTCATTGCATGTACACTCTCGATCCTTTTCGTTGTCCGAGGACGAACAAACCAATAAGTGTGGGGTAGTTGTTTTGCATGTAATTGTTGTATTTTTCTCGTATTCTTAATTAGGGTTTTATATTATTTTTAGTGGTTCTTGAGTCGTTTAGCTTTGTTTTCTAGGTTGTTTTTCTTATTTAGGGTTTTTGTGTTCTTCTTTTAATTTTATGTTTAATTGTGTTAAATGGTTTTAATTTATTTAAGGTTGGTGAAATTCTTTGGATTTTATGTTGAAAATTCTCATTTAATAGGTGGTTTAATGATTTGAATTTAAACAAAGTTATGGAAGACAAAAATCAAGCCATCTCCTTGCCAAGGGCTTGCCCAAGTTGTGCCAAAAAAGGAGCTCAAAAAGGGAAAACATTCTGGAATGATGGCCATCTCTTGGACATCCGTTCGCCATCTCCGCGCCAAATTGCACCGTCCACACTGGGTACGCTGCCCACACTGGGTTACCCAGTGTCCGCACCCAGCCCGGCAGCTCCCACCCGCACGCTGCCGACAGCGCTCGGCAGGCAGCGCCATCCGCTCGCCCAGGCAGCGCGCCATCCTCTCTCCATCCACTCGCCCAGGTAGCGCGCTATCCTCTCGCCATCCGCGCGAAACCATGCGCCAAAAAGCCCAGCCAGCCCAGCACCCACGCCCAGGCCCCCAGCTGCCGGCCACCTGCGCCCAGCAGCGCCCAGGCTCGTCCATGACCGAACCACATCGAGCCATCTCGAGCCAAATTGAGCCAAAATATGCCAAAAAGCTTACCAATGGTCTAGGAAGGTGCCTCCGGGTCAAACTTGGTCAAACCCAGGAATTTCAAGTGTCTAAGGCTATTTTGGCCCATTTAAACCCAATTAAATATAGTATAAATAGGAGACTTCTCTCATTTTGTAAAGACACCTCTCATTTTCTCCCAACCTAAGCATGGGTTTGGGATTAAAAATCATCTCTCTAGTTTTTAAGATCTATTTTCTCTTCCTTAGGTTTTCGATTTAATTTCAAGCTTTAATGTAATTTCTTTTGCTAGTTTTAGATTTAATTTCAAACACCTCCTTGGGTTTGTAAGTCTAAGAAGAATCCAAACACTCCTTTGGATTGTTACTTTTGATTGAAATTACATTCAAGCTTTGCTTCCTTTATTAATTCAAGTAAGTTTCCTTTCAATTTCATGTTTTTTGCTTTATTTCCATGGTTTGTTCTTCACTTCCATGCTTGTTATTCATGTTATGCGTTTTGCCTTAGCACCTTGATTTCTTGTTAGATCTTAAGAATTGGATATGGAATCTAGATGAGTGACATATCTAGATCATAGATCGAGTCTTAAATAGTCTTGATCTCAAGTCTTTCCTATGATTTATTTGCAATTTAATTTCCATGCATAGTTTTAGCTTAAATCCTAGATCTATTGCTTGATGCTTGTTATTTCACGTAATGTTTTAAACTTTTCTTGTTAATTTTCATTGCTCTTGCTAGTTGCACTCTCAATTTTAGAAAATTTGCATTATTTGAGTTTTTATGCATAGTTGTACCTTGTGCATGCATGCTTGTACTTGGTGAAACATTGCATTTTCTTGCTTATTTTCGTTATTGCTTTGCATTTACATATTCAGGCATACGACGAGGCATCCGACCAACTTGCACTTTACATTCCTAGCTTAGTTTAGATAGTTCACTTGCTTAATTTCCGTTTTCCTTTATTTTTCCAAGCTTGAAACACATTGAAACCTGCAATCGAATCGATTTCCGATAAAATCGAGCCATGAACCCGATGATATATTCATCACCACTAAAACTGTTCTAACACTTATTCACATTTAATGTACTTTGACTTCTTCTAGTTTTAAAGCTTTTATTTTCCCTCCATTTCCTCCTTCAAGACTTCCAAGCTTTCTTAATTTAAGTGATTTTAATTTACTTAAGGCTTTTAATTATGTTTTAATTAGCTTCATTAAAATTAGTCATTTTCAAGCAAGCTTTTAATATTCATTAACTTTTGCATTAGTTAGTAATTACAAACTTTCATTTCAATTCAAGTTTTAGCATTAAAACTCAACCCAAACCAATGACTTATTGCTTTCTTATATTAGATTAGTTTAATTAAGACTAACAAGATATTAAGTAAAAACACCGCTCGCCAATAATATCTATCCTCGAGAGACACGACTCGGAAACAACTTATCGCTCTACAATCGACTCCGTACTATTGCGCAGACGATTTCAAAACTAGAGTGTCGAGAAATCTTTGATCAAATCCCAACGTGTAGATTAAATGCCCGAAAATCCCAATTGATGGCTCTAAATGATTCTAAACTCTAGACCCATAAGTTCTAACTAACAATCATTGACAAATCCAACATAACAAACTCAATAAAAAGAACTAATCATGATTGAACAAGAAAGTAACAATAGTGAACAACTAACATCTATCAATAATAAAACCGAACACAAGAGAGTCGTTAATTCTAAACATTCGCAGAAAATAACATGATAAAAGCAACAACGAATAGTGAAGGGTTACCTTGTTAGAAAAGTTCCAAAATCCTCGAGGTCGAAAGATGATTCTACGAACTGAGCTACGAAAAACTGAAATTTAAATCAAAAAAGTTAAAAGGGAATGAAAGCAACGAAGATTCAAGAACACTCTTGGGTTTTCAGCCCCAAGAGGTTCAAGAATGTGTTTTCGACCCAATCTGTTACTAAATGGGTGATGGATGGCCCTGGTGGATCGATCTCCTTTTTGACTGAGGTTCTTGGCCTTTTTGTAGTCTCCAAAACCCTCCTTTTCCACTTGGGTAACTGAAAGATCTTTTGAAATCACGAGTTGTAACGTTCGCATCCGACCGGATGGTCAGAAGCATCATATCATATGCAGTACATAGTCAGCCAACCCGGCCGGATGTCAGATCCATCCAACTAGATGCTAGTCCACTGTCAGCCAATCTGTCCGGATGTCAGATTTATCCGACCGGATGTGAATCCAGCCAATCCGGTGTGCTGACACTGGGTAATCCAGTGTGGACAACATACCCAGTGTCAAAGTTAATACATCAAATCGGGGCCCAATTTCTTTGAAACTCCACTCGCGGGACCATACTCGTCCATCTTAAGACCGAAACACTTCAAGATCTCTGAGATAAACATAAAACATTATAAAATAAGATGGAGATATATAAATACAAAAATATGCTCAATCTATCAAACTTATAACAAAACTAACAACAAATCTAACTAAAACACTAACCAAATATATAAAAAAATCATGACAAATACGTGCGAATCAATGAGCCCACAATAACTCATTTTCACAAGCGCCGAACTTATATTTTGCGCGATGGTGTGCAGATCGAAACTTTTCGGCACGTGACAGTTCTCAATGTCCCACCACACCAACATTTTTGCCTTGACGAACTGCTCCTTTGCCGCGGTAGCCGGCGGCATCTGCAGCAGCTGCGCTCCGTCTCCACCCATAATTTTTCCCTATTTCCCTTCATTTTGCTCTTGCTATTCTAGGGTTTTGATATGAGATGTCTATTTATGGTGTGGAATTGTAATTAATTGTGCTTGCAAGGGTAATTACAACTCTTGACTCTAAAAAGAAAAGGTATCATGGTCATTGACGAGCGGGATCAAAGGAAGGATTTATCGTACGGTGAGAAATGGGATAGGGTTATCACATTATTGAGGGATGACTGGCGGGTCGTGATGGGCCTATCCAACTCATTACGGTCTCTTGTCTATATAACCAAACGCTTGACAATCTACGATAAATCCTCTTATCCAACCAAGTCCCATCCCATCCCGAGTATCAAATGAGGCCCAATTGTTTTAATGATGTGTTATGAGTTTGTGCTTTATTATATTACCTACAGAGAAGGCAATTTATGTTTATGTGCAACATAATTGAAACTATTGATAAAGAATGAAAATTGAACATATTATTATTAGAAATTAGAAAGGTTTGAAAGTAAATTCTCCACAAGCAAAGACTCTACCAAGTACATTTAAACCATAAAGGCAGGAAACAAAAAATACAAGTTTAATTGCTATCTATGCAAAAGGGAGGACTTCTAGGCCGAGCGTCCTACGCTCACTACTGCCTCTTGCACAATTGGCGGGGTCTTCAGTGCCAGCATGACTGGAACATCAAGATCATCTTGCAGCTCGACCTCGTCTACAACTTCAATTAGAGATAAAACCCACCAAATGAACGAGGCTGTCTTATATAGATATCCTTTCCAATTCTAGGGTAGGGGTTTCATTTCATCTCGATTCAGCTCTTTAACAGTGAAGCTTAGAGCCTTTGTTTCTTCAGCATCTTTGGTCAAATCCCAATTGAAAAACTCAATGTTGCTAGGCAGTAGACAATCTAAGAAGGCCTTGGAGTGATAATACTTCTCTAGCAGTTTTCCTTGGTATGAGGTTATAAGGCCCTGGACTTCTGGACTCAAAAAGAAGGACTAGTGTCCTTTTCAAATTCTATTATTCCCACCTCTTGTAATATCACTATGGAAGATATCGGCTCAGCATATTTCTAGCTAGATCGATTAATATCCCCCTTTAGTTCATGTATTTCTTAGCAGGGCATCTCTTCCCTCATTTTGACTGATGGAGGTTTTCCTCCAACTTCATTATATTTCGGTCTCTCTAGGTTATCATGACCCCTAGTTTGGAAAGTTTATCATGTTCCTTGATGATCTCCTTTTCAAGTTCAGTAACATAACGGGCAAAGTAACTATCTGCTTCCACCTTTTTCTCCTCGGCTAAAGTGATCAGGGAGGTGAATGTCTCCTATTAGAAAAGTAATGTTATAAAGGGTTAAGATTGTGAAGGATAACTAGAAGTATGGTAAGAGTAATTACTTTTCCTAAGTGGTATATGAGGTATTGGTTGATCTCGGCCCGGGTCAGTCCCTAATATGTTTTACAGTTGGTAGTGGGGATCAGAGTCGAGAGGAACGATAGGGACCTGTCTTCTTCACAAGATATCAGGTTGAATGTCATGCCTTCAGCTAGCATTCTTAGACCCATGCCAGTTCGTGTCCTCTTTGGCATCTTCTTAGGTGTTGGACTAGCGATGGGGCATTTGAGATTTCCCTCTCATCCTTCAGAAGGATGATTGGTTTCTTTTTTTCACCTCAGGACAATTTTGGAAGTGCGAATGGAAAAGAAGATGTAGTAGGCATTGGGGCGGCCTTGGTAGTCCTGGATGCCTTAGCTTTTGCCCTCTTTGGCAGCTGATAGCTTGGATGTAGGTGTTTCTGAAGCGCTGGACTGGTATTCTTTGAACTGTAGCTATGCATGGCATAAGGGAAAACAATGTGAGTATTTATTATTGGTACAGTTTGGATATATAAAGCAAATTAAGAAAGTGAGTTGGATGCCGAGATCGTAGATAGTCGGGGTGATGTTCCTACTTATCTTAAATTGGGAGAGTATGTAGGGTGAACTTGTTAAGGAAATGGTCTGGAATAGGCATGTGTTCCATGCATTAGTTTTTTGGTCCCAAGTAGCTCGGAGGGATCGATTATAGGGAAGGTCTTCTTGGGCAGTGTTTTTGTCCACTTATTTAGTTGGAAAATGCTATCCATCATTGGTTTAGAGGAAGAAAAATCGAGTTCTTCAATTCTTCACATTTGAAGGCAGGCATGTTAGGAAGTGGGCCTGACCTTAGGAGGTTAGATAGTGGGAGAGTGAAAGGATTCCACATCTGATTCTACCTTATAAAACCCATATAGAATGATTTCGTTGATCATTAAACAAACGGGATTTGGGAAAATTGGTTAATTAGTAGTTGGTATTTAATACTGGCGCCAATGAAGGAAAGTTCTGAGATCCGATTTAATAATAGTCGGTATTTAATAATTGGTTAATCTGAGATCCGATTGCTAAATGGAAGCAATGAAGGAAAGTTCTGATCTTGATGTGTTATAAAGTTTTTAATAGATACAAAATGAGGCCCAAACAATATTGGTGGTCTTTATAGACGATGAGTGGTGTTAAACCTCATGGTTGTGACTTTTTTACTTCAGGGGCACCTCCGGAGTCCAAGAGTCATTTTGTGGCTAGAAAAAGCCATTAGAGCTTTTGGGTACAAGACCTGAAGCATCCTAACAGTTAGATCTAGACGCATGTGTTAATTTTGTAGCTGATAATTCTTTTGAGTCTACTTTACTCGCCTTAGTTTCTCAAACGAGCACAGTAGGGGGGACTCCTGGTAAGGTAAATAATATTGGCACAGTTGGAATAGCCTAGACCATCTGCAGCCTTGTCAAGCTAATATTTTCCAGCCCAGAGCGTGTTGGGGACCGATCTATTTGATAGCAGCTCGGCCTAATAATTTGCGAGCGTAGCCTGATTACAAGCCATCCTAGTGCATTACTTACGAGCCTTTGAGGAAAGAGTCCTGAAGAAATGAACCTTTCGGTAAGAGGAGACCTAGTTTCTCGGTGAGAGATGGATTTCTTACTTAGATCAAGTCTTTTACTTCTTATAGATACAGACTTAGACCCTTATTCTAAACATGATCTTTTGCATACTTTCACGCATATATCGTTCAATACATACACTTTATGACTTGAGCATGAGGGCCTAAAGTAGGAGTGAACTCAATTCTTATTTTCTGGGTCGGTCTAGTTGAAGTTGAGCTATTCAAGAGGTCGGACAAAGATTTAGCCCAATTTTTGGCGGTCAAACTATTTTTGACACATCACTAAAGCGCCTATTTTCTTATTTATTGGTGTTAATGATATGTTATTAGTTAGTTCATGTATCAAGTCTGTCGAGCATGTGCAGAATTATCTAAGTGTCAAATTTGACATGAGATATTTAAGAGATGCAAAAAGGATTCTTGACATGAAGATTGTTAAAGATAAGAAACCTTCTAATATCTCTTGGAATTAGATGTCGATTGTTGAGAAGACTTTGATTAAATCTTCTATAGCGGATGTTTAACCTGTTAATATTCCACTTGCTGGTTATTTCTTGCTTAGTAAACAACAGTCTCAGACTCATGAAGAAGATATGGAATACATAAAAAAATGTGTCTTATGCCACTCTTATTGTTTCTATGATGTATTTTATGTTTAGTAGTAGGCCCGACATTTCTTAATTTGTGATTTTCTTGAGAAGGTATATGTCTAACCTTTGTGAGATTCATTGGGAAGTTGTTAAGTGGTCGACTCACTATTTGAGATTTTTCTGTCAATCTTTGTTAAAGATCCATGTCTGCATATTATGTTTTGAAAGGATATGTGGATTCTAATTATTCCAATGATAAGGACAATAGAATATTTACTACTTCTTATGTGTTTACCTTGTGTGGTTAGTGAATTAGTTGGATATCTCAATTACAGTGTTTCATTGATTTATCTATTACTGAAGCTATATATGTTGCGATAACTAAGGCTTTTAAAGTGGACATTTTGTTGAAATCTTTACTTTCTGAAATTCATATTCTTGATGGTGAGTAGTTGTATTATTTGATAGTCAGTTTATTATTTAATTGGCTAAGTGTCCTTTCTTTTTTTTTAATGATTGAACTAAATATATCGATGTGAAATACCACTTTATTCGTGATGTGGTTTCCAAAGGTATAGTTCTACTTGAGATTTTTCAATCCGAATCAAATCCCACTGATATGGGAATAAAGTGTTTGCTTGTGAAAATGTTTGAATCTTGCCTAGAATCTTTGAATTTGATTCTTATGATTATGCTGTTTTCTACTCTTTTGTTGCTTGTTATAGCCTATTTTGTGTTGGTTTTAATTGTGTGTTTCTTGTGCTAACGACTTTTTTTTTTTTGAGAAAAAGTAGGATAAAGATGGTGATGTAAGGCGATGATGAAATCCTAAGGCTACCCTAAAAAGTAGGATAGAGATGGTGATGTTATAATATAGCTCAATAGCCTAAGTACTCCTCATCGGACCCACTACTATAGCCCACTTACGAAGGCAATGCGACTCGAGTTGGGCAGCACCCATGTGTGTGCCGTTGATCCTTCTAACTGATTCAATATTGGTGTTGACTTAAGAGCTTTTATTGGGGTCGTTGATCAGCCTTTTTGATGACTAAAAAAGCTATTCTATAAAAGTATCGGCAAGTTCACCAGTCGTTCCCACTAGGATTGTGATTATTAGTAACAACCATCATTTTATTATATATTTTACCACATAAAATGTTGTATTGTTAATCTACTTAACTAAAAATATATAAATAAACTAAATAATTTATTAAACGAAAGTCAAAAATCTTGAAGTTGTTTTAAAGAATGAATATATGATAAAAAAAAATGTGTTTGAATATAGAATCCCCCTAAATTCACCTTGTGATTATACCTTAATAAATTATCATAATCCCTTAAGTACTACCGAGCCTACATACTAGCTTCAACTGATCTAATCCTAACCTCGAGTTAATTAATTGGAATATCTTCCTAATTAAAACCCCCAATATAACAATGCGAACAATTGGATTTCCATATTAGGTTTCACCCAAATCCAGAGGACTTATGTCATTATATATTTAGGATTACATGTAATTCCTTCTATATGTGTGCGTTCTTACTCTATTTTTCTTCGTATTATTAAAAGTAAGAACACACCCAAATCAATAAATCAGAAATATGGAATTGAGAAAATAGAAAACACAAGCAAATTGAATAAAAACGTAAAATAATATAAATCAACCAATACTAAATCACAAGTTAAATTTAAATTTAATACCATCCAAACACATTGGAAGTTTAGTTCATGCTTGAATGAAAATCAAAAGCAGTGTATAAAGACAAAACCAAGAAAGGAAAAATCATGTTCAAAAGTTTTAATCTTCAAATCAAAGATTAAATTACTTCCCTATAGAATCTTCAAAATATGTGTGAGGTTTTCTTCAAGAACTCCTTCAACACTTCACGTATCTGTTTGTCTCTCGCTTGTTGGTGTAATCTTCTAGCCTCCAAAATGTTTAAAAATATGTCCTAAGGTTCATTGTTACAATCCACCAAATGTTTTTCCTAATAGCCCCTCTAAAAACAGAGAAGATGGGGCTCCAAATCATAAAATTACACTATTTGGTCAAAAACATGGGGAGCAAGCTGAAAAAATGGCCAAAATGGCCAAATCACACCTAGGCCGTGTTTTTCATAAAGTGTGTTGCCTATGAAAAACACAGCCAGACAATTTTTTTCACTATACTGCTTGTCCAAATCTCTTTTTTGCGCTCTAAAACATGGGCGTGTTTAAAAAAACACTCAGGGCATATTTAGAAACACACCCAGGGCGTGTTTTGCCCAAAATTTCACTTTTGTCCCGTTTAGCATGCATTCTTTCCCTGGTTCCCCATCTTTAATCTCACCTTTGTTTCGATGATCATGTTTTTGCTCTAAAATATTTTTATACCCTACTTTTCGTAACACCTACACAAATTATGCCTCGTAGTGAAAAGAAACAAAAGAACACCATAAAACTTATGAAAAGTCACAAAGAACTCTAAACTGAAAACATTCATGAAATTACACTTTTCAAACGACCTCCAACTTAGACGTTTGCTTTTTCTCGAGTAAAATAATCTAGATTCGAAGAAACATAATGACAACCTAAAACAACACCATGCCATCAACAACTACAATCACCTCATTAACCATCAAGATAATAAGTAATAAATAAAAACACAAAAAAACAAACTACAATACTAAGTCAAGAAGTAAACTCCCAGCAACCGTGTCAATGAACAACGACAACAAGTCCTCAAAAGATCACTCTTTTACCTCAAGTGTATAGGCAATTATGTATATAGAGCCCTCAAGTCCCAAAATTTCGAAACATTGTTCACATAGGCTTGCACATAAATCACACCGATTCCAACTAAAATTAAGTTGAAACTGTTGGGGTCGCTTTTAATCATACGGGGCCTACGCAGTGGATTTTAAAATTTTTGATTAAATAAAACAATATATATATATATATCAAATATATATACTAAACCCCGTAGATTTTGTTAGCGATTTTAACGATCGTCATTTTCATTATTATGTATCGAATACAAATTATGATTCTTATAAAATAAATTAATACCTTGCTTTCGATATCTTCAAGCGATGATGGAGAGGGAATCGGTTCCCGGCTATGTGGCCAACACCCAAACTTCTCGCCGTATAGATTCAAGCGTATCCCCTCTAATTAAGTCAACCTTTTGATTGCGACACTGGAAAGATTCTTCGTTAGTAGAATCGTTCCGTTTTCAAATTGATTAAAGTAATAAATAATTAATCCAACAATCAACAATTGATTGAATATTAATTATTATAGATGAATAATTATTAATCAATCATCATCTACAATTGAAGACTTAAATATAAATTATAAAAGAAGAAATATTTTCTTCTTTGTTTTTCCAAAAAAGGGACGACAGTTTTTTTTCTTTCAAAAAGGTATACAAACCTTTTGGTTTGTTTTGTTGAATGATGATTCTCACGACTGCCCCTCCTTCTTCCTTTATATATATATTAGGTTAATTAGGTTAAGAATAGGTCTAATCTTAATTAACTAATAAATTAAATAATTAAGAAAAGAATTCTTCCTCAAATCATCCATCTCCTTTTAAAACCAAGAGTACGACTTGATCCCAATTACCTTTTATATAAATATTTATATCATATAGAAATATATAATATAAATTAATTTTATTTTAAAGTCTTCAATTATTCTAGTGGGCTTCTACAATTAGGGCATACTAGAAAATTACATGGATTTGGATTTAAAATCCAACTAATTAATTAATTAATCCCATAAATTTAAATTAATCAGTCCAATTGACTAATTTAATATATTCCTTTAATTGAGATTTCTAATCAAATTATATTTAATTACATAATCAAATATATAATTAAATATTTAATCCAACAATTGAATTAAATTAAAATCTTATTTAATTAATCCAAATTAATCAATTATTCCAACCATTGGAATTATCAATCTTGAAATGTCAACAACCAAAATTATGTGTGACCCTTTTAGGTTCACGACTAACACCAGTAGTAGGCTTATAACTTTTATAAGTTTATAAATAAAAATTTATTATATTAATTAATCTAATTAATTAATTCTCTTGAAATTAACTCTTTAATTTCAAGAACCTACAAGTGTCGAATTCTATGTTGGTTACAGACAAACCTCCATGCACATCGATACAATACCCAAAATACCCCTTTACGATTGTCAGGCAATCAAAAGATAAATCTAAGTATTGCACGATGTGCACAAGGCTACCATCGTACCTCAAGTCAAGGACTAATCATGTACTATTGCAATATTCGACAGACAAATCTTCCAGTTAAGAATTTCCATCGGGTCATGTTCAATGAACTTGTTCTCCAACAAGCACCCACATATATGCACTTGCGTTACAACACTGATGTTAATAGAATGCAACATCATTGTCTTACAAGCATGCATCATATGCGCAAGTCTTACTGGGCTATTCAATGTCCTATCTCGAAAATCCCATTGACTTGGAACAAGTTTAAGACTAAAACCTTAGAGACATGTTCCATGATTGCCATCGTATGCGCAACCATATCCCATAGTTTAAATTGGTCTAAGGACTTTATCATACATGCAATTATAATAAAAGCGGAAACATAAGATAAAGAAAGTTACCTTTATTAATATAATTCCAATAAAATCATTATACAAGTAGAATGAAATCCAATCTAATTAGAACGTCGGACACTCTACTCTAACAGAAATGCATGGATGTCAAGGGTCAATGTTTTGTAATGGGGCTAAGGCAGATGATGAGTAAAGAGGATATATATATATATATATAAGTTTAAAAGAACCGATGTAACACACAAAGACGCGTTCAAAATAAAATAAATAAATTAAAATTAATGAGCATAATCACTAAAAAAAACACAAATATCTGTAAACTAAGAAATATAGAGCACATTTATCCCTTATTACTTATTCTAAGAGTAATCATAATAATTTTGATTTTTTTTCTTTTTTTATTTTATCTTTTCTTTTTTTCCTTTTTTCCCATTTTCTTTTCTTTTGTTTTTTATTCGACTGTGGTATTGGAATCACATGTAATTGGGGAGAGAGACTATAACATAAAACTATTAAAAAAACATAAAAATCTAAGAAAATACTAAAAAGACTCACATCAAATACATAACCATATAAGTCTTCAATTTAAGGTTCAAATAGGAGAAATACAGAGAATAGCTATTAAGTCTTGTAATGAGGGTTATAACCAAAGAAAGTTTTAATAACAAAGAGCTTAATCTTAAATACTCATATATGGCTTCCAAACTTACGACGTGTATAATTGGGCGAGTTCTCAAAACAACCAACAATGCATGACACACACAAGCAATGCAAATGTTATAATTTGAAATGTATGCTCATATGCTCGAATCTCACTAATGGTATACATGTTAAGAGATTATGCATCATAGAAAGGTGGTATCTTCAACAAAATATGCATGAATAATGAGAAAAAAAAATAGAATACTGAATATATTGACCACTCCAACTTAAAACATTACATTGCCCTCAATGTAAATTTCAAAGTCAATGACATACGACATACACCAATCCACCAAATAAAAATAGACACGAGACATAAGACATATACAATCTGACAAAAGACAAGAGGCAAGTACAAGTCACAAACAACAAAATAAAAGGATAAAAAATACAAATAAAGTAAGAAAAAGAAAAGGAAATTATTATGATTCTTTTTGAAAATATATCTCTCTCATTTGCCTGAAAATGCTGATGTAGAAACAAGGGCGCCCCCTTTTTCGTGACTTGGAAGACCTGCCAAAAAAGAACGTTAGAAAGGGGTCACCGGGAGGGTATCGGTGGAGCCCTCTCCGACGCACAAGTCAGTCATGGGTTTTGGTAATTTCAAAGAGCACTAAAAATAAGTGGATGGGAAAGTGATACCTCCCTTACCCTCCTGGTTGAAATATTTATACCCTAAATTATTAAGGCCTTTCCGAGATCCCGAAGAATTATTGTGAATCTCAGGCAGTTATTCAGATGGCCCAAGCAGCTCACTTCTCCTGAGGTGGTTAGACCTGGATGATTCATATATCTCCTTATCTTCTCCTGGTCAGGAAGGGATTCTTCCCAGGCTTTAGGCCCAGAAGAATCTGACCTAATTCAGCTCGGCCAAGCCTAAGCTACATATTCCCAAGTGCCCCAAATTCTTATGACGCCTTTTTGAGATGACATATTAGGTCAGTTCTTCCGTAAAATCATAGCTAATAAGCCATGAGCTAGCTTGAACGACTTAAAGCTAACCCCTTAAAATTTTGGCGTGGCACATTTCTTGCTCAGCTTGTTCTTCTTGAGCTATTCTGAAGCTTGGAATCTCTTGAAGCTCAACTCAAGTCTGTTCCCAGTAACAGGGATCGCCTCTGGCAAGCTTACCCAACTTAGTGGTGCATAGGGTTCATTGTCTTGATATTATCGGGATTTTATTCATTTTCAAGAATTCAATGTGTTTTTAGCTTGTGACAATAAGAAATTAATGAAAAACTATGAAAATAACTAACTAAACTAAATTAGGAAATGAAAATGCAAATAAAGCAATTAAAGCAATTAAAGCTAATGAACCTAATGAAACATGTAAATGACTACCTAGGAAATGGAAATGCAAGTTGGTCGGATGCCTCGTCGTGTGCCTCGAATTGAAAATGCTAAGCAATAATGAAAATATGCAAAAACAAGCAATGTTTCATCAAGTACAACTAGACTAGCCTATAGTACAACCATGCTTGCATGCACATAAAAACTTGAATAATGTAAATTGACAAAAAAATAAAAACATCAATAGAAAGAGCATGAAAAGTTGATGTCAAAATTTAAAACTTTACGTAAAATAACAAGTAACAAGAAGTAGATCTAGGATTTAGCATGAAACAATGCATGAAAATAAAAATCAAAATAAAGCATATGAAAAACTCAAAATAAGAACGATAAAGGACTCGATCTATGATCTCGGTGTGTCACTCACCTAGATTCCATAAACGATTCACAAGATCAAGCAAGAAATCAAAGAGCTAAGGCAAAAGCATAATGTTGAAGAACATGCATGAAATTGAAGAACAAAGTATGAAAATAAAAGAAAGCTTACTTGAATTAAAGGAAAAGAGTAACAATCTTGAATTAAGTTGCATCAAAATAAAATTCAAAGGAGTACTTGAATTCTTCTTAGGCTTACAAACCTAAGGCAAAACTTGAAAATTAAAATCTAAGAACTAGAGAGAGAATTTTAATCCCAAACCCAAGCTTGGGATGGGAAAAATGAGAGGAGGTGAGATCTCCTTACAAAAATGAGAGTTGTCTGTTATTTATACTAGGTTTAATTAGATTTAAATGGGCCAAATTAACCAAAAAGGCTTGTATTTCCTGGGTTTGACCAAGTTTGACAAAAAATAGTATTGCTAGACCATTGGCTAGCCTTTTGGCTTGATTGGGCTAGGCTTGGCTCTCATTATGGCTCGGCGCTGGGCTGGCGAGCGAATGACGCGAGGTGTGGCGTGGGTTGGCGAGCGGATGGCGCGACGCCTGGTGTGAAGGTTGGCGAAGGCACTGGGCACTATAGGCAGCTTACGGGCACTACCTACCGGGCGTTGTCGGCAGCTTGCGGGCGCTTGGGCGTGCTGGGTGCAGAAACTGGGTAACCCAATGTCGGCAACGTACCCAGTGTTGGCGGTATCCTTGGCGTCAATTTTGGCTTGTGATTTGCACGTTTTTGTACATATTTTTCTTACCTTTTTGTATCACGTTGCGTGTGTTTTTCTTGCTTTTAGGTGTTTTAGGAGTCGAGTTGGCCGTTATTCGTTATTTCTAGGTTTTCTTAGTTTTTATACGTTTTTTTATTAGTTTTTGTAGTTTTTCACTCTTTCATTTTTCTCTTGGCCGTAGGACGTCCAAGCGGGGCCCACGCTCGTTTGGGATCGTTTTCACTCGACTAGAGAATGGACGGACAAGCAAGGAAGCGCAACGGATGAGGTTCGATAAACCGGTGGACGTGAAAAGAACGAGGAATCGAGCCGGGTGCAGCAATCCAGTCGACCGACTGGAAGTTCAGTCGATCGACTGCCCTTCTAGTCGATCGACTGGAACTCCAAAATCGACTGGATTCCAGGGAATTTTGCCGTTTTGGACAACGCAGTCGATCGACTGCCGACGTGGCCGATCGACTCCAGTCGATCGATTGGAACCCCCAAGGTCGACTGAATTCCAGGGCTTCTGGCCGTTTTGACAGCACAGTCGATTAACAGGCGACTTGACCGATCGAATGCCAGTCGATCGACTCCTTTTCAGTCGATCGACTGAAAAGCAGGTTTTTACTACTTTTGGACGATTTTGCCCCTTTGTGAAGGATTAAAGCACCAGACGCCTTTTCCAACTGGAGCAACTTGAAGCAAGGGTCTTTCTACCCCATGAATCTCGTTCAACCCAATAAAGAAAATATTTTCCTTTTCATCAATTAAAAATTCTAGTAATTAGTTAGTTTATTAGCTCTAGTATAGTTAAGTGTTAGATCTTTATTAACTAGTTGTTCAAGCTTTGGTTTGGCATTTCTTTTGTGAAGAATCCTTCAAGTTTCCATTTCCATTTGAAGCTTTTGTGGGATCATACATTTGGTAATATCTTTCTATAATATAGTTTTATTTTCATGTTATTTCTTTTAATCTTGTGTTGATGCTTGGATCATAGTTTAGTTGCTATTTTGATTATCAAAACTTCCATTTTCATTTTATAGCTTTCTAGCTTTTGAACTTATGCTTTTAAGTTGTTTAGTTGTTAGATCAATTTCCCAAGTTTTTAGAAGTTTTATAAGATCTTCCTATTTAAACATTGAATTGTTGCTAAATTAATATTGTTAACTTTTTCAAATAAACAAGACTTTAATTTTCCCTCCGTTTCCCTTAATTTAAATTATAAGCTTTCTTAGTTAACTAGTTTAGATTAATCATTTTTAAAATAAGATTTAATTTCCTTTTCGTATTTTAATGCTTTCAAAACTCCTATTTCAATTTATGTTTATTTATAAAAACTCAAACCAAATCAATGACTACTGCTTTCCTAGTTTAGATTAGTTTAATCTCAATTGACAATAAGACCAAATAAGAAACCGATAAGCCAATAACATCCATCCTCGAGAGACACGACTCGCGAAGAACTCGCCGCCCTACAAATCGGCTCCGTACCCTTGCGGTGACGAATTCTCAAAATAGCGCGTCGAGAATTCATCGATCAAAAATTTGGCGCCGTTGCCGGGGATGGATTAAGGCCAATGGCGTTCTTAATTACTCTTATTGRTATTGTAAATAGRAGTTAGTTAATTGTTTTACATTCGATACGCGTAATCTTTTGTTGTTGTTGTGTATGCAAGGTAAGCGATCGCTCAGACAGGAGTTGACCCCGAGAGGTTGCGACGAGACGCACGAGCCGCTTCAAGGCGAGACACGTCCGACGTCCCGTTGCCTCCCTTATTATCACCGGTGATAGAAGAGCAAACTATGGCCACTCCGTTCGAAAACCCGATGCCTCCTGCCCCTGCCCCGCGACAACCAAGGGGTTCCGCACCCGCCAGTATCGACCGGTCCCACGCCGGCACCTCAAGCCGCGGCTCTTCAAGACCCACAACCCGTCTATGCGACGACGTTCGACCAAGGGGGAAATGGTTTTACGAACCAAGACCCCCAAAGTTCGAATTCTCAATTTCACGGGACGCCCTACCAAGGTCCGATCATCGAAGGGCCGCCGTACGCGTATCAACCGCCGTTCCAAGTTCCGAGGCAGTTTCATCAAGGTCCACACTACGCCCCCCATGGGCACGAGCCACGATTCCCGCATCCGGCCGGGCCCGTGCCTCAATTCCGAAACCCGATACCTCAAGATTTTCCACGAGCGCCCGCCGTCAATGAAAACCCATATGCCGTTCGTGATATCGGAGGTCACCCTTTCGCCACCCCCGACGGGGGTCCTACCAATAGTATCAAGGAGGTGTCGAGGCCGTACATGGGCGACTTCTCCTCTTGTATTCGATTGAGCCCCGAGGCTCTCGAATACGATTTGCGGCCGATAGACCTAAACTGACTACCCACATTCCACGGCTTACCGCAAGAGGATGCTCTGCAATTCCTACATATCTTCTCCTATACAGTGTCGAGCTTTCCGCGCCAAAGAATTCATATCGACCAAATCAAGATGAGATTTTTCCCGTACACGATGAAGGACAAGGCCGTTGATTGGCTCATGACATTGCCGTCCGACTCCCTTACCAATTGGGATATGGTCACCGAACGATTCATGGAGGAATACTATTCTCAAGAGAAGACGGCCGACTTTCGAGCTAAGATTGCCTCGTTCCGACAAGCGAGCGATGAAACTTTCTACGAGGCATGGGAACAATTCAAAGGATACCTTACTAAATGCCCACACCATCGGTTTACCTGCAATTTCTTGAATCAGTTCTTATATAATGGATTGGCATTCGCATCAAAGCGCATGGTGAACAATGCCACCGGCGGGAACTTAGCTGGCCGCTCGACGAGAGAAATATATGACATCTTTGTTAACATGGCCGCCGATGATCATCGCATGAGTATTTTGGAACGAAAGGAGCACGTGAAAGAGGTCTCGACAAAAGAGGAGCCCGAGTGGGCCCGTAAGATTGCCGAACTAAAAAGCCAAGTAGCCTCCCTCATCCAACCACTCTCGGGATCGATGGAGACGTGCCTCGCATGTGGCATCTCGGGTCATGGAGTGAGTGCGTGCCCAGGAGTTGGATACAACGAGCAAGCATATGCGGTTCAAGGGTACCAAGCCTATCGACACGGAAATCAATATGTGTGAAGGGACCATCCTAACTTTAGATATGGTGCACGTCCCAAGCTCAAATACCACCCGGGCTTTCGATGCAACAACCACGTCCTCAAGCCCCATTCAATGCATGGCCACCACCCTTTATGCCTCTTCAAGCACCGCTCCCGGCTCCCCAAGACAATCCGATACCACGACAATCGAACATCGAATCCATCTTAACCGAGCTCAGCAAACGGCCCTTGAGTTTGGAGACGCAAATGGGGCAAGTGGCTACGAATGTCTACGAACTAAAACGAGCACGGGACAAGGACAAGCTACCAAGTCAACCGGCCCAAGCTCAAGCCGTGACCATTCTCCGAAGTGGCAAGGTGGTAGACAACAAGGGCGCCCTACCCGACGACGGACCTTCAACAAGTGTTCAAGAAGATCATGTTATTCTAGATTCGAACGAGCCCGTAGCCGCTCCTAGCTCTCCCACATCACTCTCTAGTGGTGAGGCGAAGGGGTCGCAGGCTGACGGAGGGCTACATAAGTCCACGACACCATACTGACCTCCTATTCCCTACCCAAGCCGCGTCCGCTCTACGAAGCAAGACGCTCAGTTTCATGAATTGTATAAGATGTTATCGAAGGTCAACGTAAACCTTCCTTTGCTCGACATAATCCGAAATATTCCCACTTACACGAAGTTCTTCAAAGAACTAACATCTAAGAAACGCCGATTCGAGGAGAATGAAAAGATATGCATATCGAACGCGGCAAGCATTGCCTATAGCAATTCTCTCCCACATAAAGAAGGTGATCCGGGGAGTTTTTGTATCAAAATTACCCTCGGAAACGGAAAGGAGACATGAGGGATGCTAGACCTCGGCGCGGGAATCAACTTGATGCCCTAATCTATCTTTAAACAGTTGGAATTGGGCGACCTCAAGGAGACGAGAACGTGTTTGCAACTGGCTGACCGATCAGTCCGATACCCGAAGAGCGTGGTCGAAGATGTTTTGGTACAAGTGGGCAGCCTCATCGTGCCTGTGGATTTTGTTATATTGGACGTCGGGGAGGTGAGCAACGAAGGCCGAGAACATACTATCTTACTTGGGCGGCCCTTCATGGCCACGACAAACACTTTGATCGATGTGAAAAATGGGAAGTTATCTTTCTTGGTTCTGGGAGATACAGTGAATTTCTCGATCCACGACTTGGGAGTCATTCCGCCTCCCTCCTTTCATGCCGATTGTGCTATGATTGACCCTATACAAGAACTAGTTGAGGAAGCCGCTCGGGAGGTTGTGAACGAGAATGTTGAGGACGACGAGTGGCTAGCGCTTCGATCAGAGGGGGTGGTAGAAATATTTGAGATATCAAGCGTAGAATCGGCCCTTATGCCAAAACTGGAGCTCAAGACCCTTCCAAGCCATCTCAAATACGTTTACTTGGAAAGTGGAGAGATAAAACCCGTGATCATCTACGCCGAACTTTCCCCGAGAGACGAGGCACGATTGGTGGAAGTCGTGAAAAAGAACAAGCAGTCGATAGGGTGGAGCCTTGGTGATATCAAAGGGATAAGCCCCTCCACTTGTATGCATCGAATCATCCTTCAAGACGGAGTGAAACCATCAAGGGAGTGCCAACGATGACTGAACCCGAACTTGATGGAGGTTGTGAAGGGTGAGATATTGAAACTTGTAGCCGAAGGTTTAATATTCTCGGTCGGGGTTAGTGAATGGGTGAGCCCAGTCCACATGGTGCCAAAGAAGAGCGGAATAACCATTATTGAGAACGAACGGGGCGAGCGTGTGACGAATCGTGTAACCACCGGATGGCGAATGTGTATAGACTTTTGAAAGCTCAATGCCGCCACCAAGAAGGACCACTTTCCACTCCCGTTCATTGACCAAATGTTTGACAAGCTCGCGGGGCATCATCCGTATTGTTTCCTCGATGGATTGTCAGGATACTACCAAATCGATATCTCGCCGGAAGACCAATCCAAGACGACGTTCACGTGCCATTTTGGCACATATGCCTTCCGACGCATGCCCTTCGGTTTGTGCAATGCACCCGCCACCTTTCAACGGTTTATGCTCTCAATTTTCTCCGACATGCTCGACAAGTATATGGAGGTTTTCATGGATGATTTTTCTATTTACGGCTCTACTTTCGAAGAGTGTCTTGACCATTTGTCAAGTGTTTTGGAGAGATGTGTGGAGAACCACCTTACCTTGAGTTGGGAGAAAAGCCACTTCATGGTGAGAAGTGGGATAGTTTTGGGGCATGTGGTGTCGTCTAAAGGAATCGAGGTCAACAAGGCAAACATCGACGTGATTGAGAAACTTCCACCACCGATCAACGTGAAGGGAGTGCGAAGCTTCCTCGGTCATGCGGGGTTCTATAGGAGGTTCATTAAGGACTTCTCGAAGCTTAGCCGCCCCTTGTGCCATTTGCTTAGCGCTGACATTCCGTTTGTGTTCGATGATACTTGTCTAGCGGCGTTCGATTCATTGAAGAAAAGTTTGACTTCTGCTCCCGTGGTGATAGCCCCGGATTGGTCCCTCCCGTTCGAAATAATGTGCGATGCATCGAATGAAGCGGTGGGGTCCATCCTAGGGCAACGAGTCGACAAACTCCTATGGGTCGTCTACTACGCAAATCTTATGCTCAATGACGCTCAAAGAATTACACAACCACCGAAAAGGAGCTACTTGCCGTGTTTTACTCGCTCGAGAAGTTTTGATCATATATCGTTGGGTCGAGGGTGATTATACATAGCGATCATGCGGCACTACGTCATCTTTTCAACAAGCCTCAAGCGAAGCCGAGGCTAATCCGGTGGATCCTTTTACTTCAAGAGTTCGACGTAGAGATAAGGGATAGAAAAGGGTGCGAGAACGTAGTAGCCGACCACCTCTCTCGTTTGGAGGTCGGGAATGGAGAGAAAGAGTCCCCACTCATCGGAGAAAACCAAGCTCACGAGAACCTCTTCGGTGTGTCTGTCACTCCATGGTATGCCGATATTGCTAACTACCTTGCTAGTGAGGTGCTCCGTCCGGACCTGTCTCATCACAAGAGGAGGAGGTTTCTTGCCACGTGTCGAGGGTATTATTGGGATGACCCTTATATGTTCAAAATCGGGAAGGATGGTATGGTTAGAAGGTGCATTCCGGATGAGGAAAAAGAGGAGATATTGACACATTGCCATGATCATTTAGTCGGAGGGCATTTCGGTGGCCAAAAGACCGCCTACAAAGTTCTTCAATCGGGTTTCTATTGGCCCACTCTTTTCAAGGATGCTCACGAGCATTGTCAGAGGTGCGATCGATGCCAACGGACGGGTAGTATTGGAAAGCGGAATGAGATGCCAATAACGTATAACTTGGCCGTTGAGATCTTCGATGTCTGGGGGATCGACTTCATGGGACCCTTCCCGCACGAGTACGAGTATATATTGGTCGCGGTGGATTACGTATCTAAATGGATAGAAGCAATCCCGGCAAGGAGGAATGATGGCGATACAGTAGTGAGGTTCGTTCGGAGCAACATATTCAGCCGATTCGGAGTTTCGAGGTTACTAATCAGCGATGGTGGCAAGCATTTCAACAACAAACTACTTGAGCGAGTGTTGAAAACATATGGAGTTGTGCACAAGGTTTCTACCCCTTACCATCCGCAAACGGACGGGCAATTCGAGACAAGTAATCGCCAAATCAAAAACATTCTCGAGAAAATTGTGCAACCAAACCGGAAGGACTGGACAACGAAGCTCACCGATGCCTTGTGGGCCGTCCGTACGGCCTATAAGACGGTTATTGGAATGAGTCCCTATCGTTTGGTGTATGGAAAGTCGTGCCATCTACCGGTGGAAATGGAGCATAGAGCGTGGTGGGCCTTCCGAGCATGTAACTTTGATTTGAAGCAGGACGGAGAAGGGAGAAAACTCCAACTTGAGGAGCTCGAAGAATTACGAAACGTGGCATTTGATAGTGCCCGTTTGTACAAGCAAAAGACGAAGCTACTCCACGATAAGAAGCTTGTACCGAAAGAGTTGGAGGAGGGAATGAAAGTACTCCTTTATAACACTCGCCTTGCTATGTTTCCCGGGAAACTTATGTCCAAATGGAGAGGGCCTTTCAAAATCGAGAAGATATCCCCATTTGGGGCTGTAACGTTAATTGATCAAAAGACGGATGAGCGTTTCCAAGTGAATGGCGCCCGAGTCAAACCTTACCGGCATGGCATGTTTCAAACAAAAGCTCTCGAGCCAGTGATCGTAGAGGAGGAGAACCTGAGTGACTTGCCCCCGACGGGATCTTGATCGTCGAACCAGGATCGTCGAGCGAACGACGTTAACCAAACGCGCTCCGTGGGAGGCAACCCGCGACCTTCTAACCCTTTCTTGTTTTTCTTTTAAGTTTGTGTACATTCTAACCTTAAGTAGTGTTAATTTGAGTTTTTGGGTTTGTGTAGGTTCAGCTCTGGAGTCTTGGGAGAAAAGAGGATCGAAAATGGATGTTGACTGCTGGAACGTAGTCGATCGATTGCATACCTAGTCGATCGACTGGTATGTAATCGATCGACTGCTCAATCGACTGGTGGGTTCAAATCGACTGGATTCCAGAAATTTTCAAGCTTTTTGCAAGGGCAGTCGATCGACTGGTTATTTGCTGATCGACAGCTAGTCGATCGACTGGCGCTCGATCGACTAACACGGAGAAATTGACTGGATTCCAGAAATTTTTAAGCTTTTGACAAGAGCAGTCGATCGACTAATAATTCGATTCTTCTGTCCTTTTTCGAATCATTATTCGAGGTACTTTGCTTAAACGATCTCTTTGGGGACTTGGTTATTGCTTGGTTGCGTTTTTGGGTAGGATTTGGGAGCCATTTTTGTTCGTTTTTTTTCATCATCAAAAAGCTTGCCCACCAAGTGTTCGACGAAATGCCCCAGTGAGCATTTGATTTGAATTCTTCTCGTTTTTCCGTTGATTCTTCGTTCCTTTCGATCCTTGGAACCCTCCACTACAAAACCCTTCTACTTTCGTTCATATTTCCCCCTTTTAAAATGGATGGCCACTCCGATGATGACATTTTCAACGAGCCCCAAAACCCCAATATCGCCGGAGTTTACGGTGCCCCCTTCCCCATATACTCCACATACGAGGGGGAGCTTTTTCAAAATATATCCCAGCGACATTTCGCTACCTCGCGCTTCATCAATATCGAGCGTTTAGACGAGTGGGTGGTGAACGGGGACTTTGACGGGTTCGGCACCCGAATGCTCCATTTCATCGGCGCAATGAACGGCCGATTGTTCGCGTCTTTCCGGGCACCGGCTTATCGGGAGCTAGTGCTCGAGTTCTTCACCACATACCAGGAAACCGACGATGGGGGTTTTAATGTCCGTTTTGGGGGAATTAAGCATCGAATCGATCAAGGGGTGCTCCAAGAGGTGCTCGGGCTTAATTGCCAACAGTTTTCTTCCACGCGGCTGCATGGCTTTAGTCCGAAGGAATTTTGGGGAAGTATCACAGGTGGACGTGTTACCCGGGATCGTTACTCAGCCTCGGCAATCACCGACTTTGCACTACTCGGGGCCTACAAGTTCTTTGCCCACGTCCTGATGGGCAAACATGAGAGCACCAACCTCACTCAGCACGAGCTTTACGTGCTTTGGTGCCTGTGCAATGGACATCAGGTCCCGTTTTTCCCGTTTATTCGTGGACAGATTCGAGGGATTCGGAAGATGAGGGGAGGAAGCATTGCCCGAGTCGGCATGGGGCCGATGATCACCGTTCTTGCCCGTTACTTCGGGTTTGAGGCCGAGGCAGCCAACATGGGAAGGGTCGATCTTATGGAGTTGGTGTTCAAAACGCCGAGAGTCCCGACGAACCCGGGGAACCCAAATCCTAGACGCCAACGCCACCGGGAGAATGAACAAGGCGAGGCCGGCGACGTCCCGAACACCGGTTCGGGCGCGCATTTCGGAGCGAGCACGAGCTAAGCGGTAATCCCGCAGTACAGAGGTCCGAGCCCCGGCTCGGGTCACGAGATGGGTTGGAACGACTTAAAACAGGCCGTGTTTTCCCGCTTCGACCAGCTCAACACCCGTTTCGACCGGCTCGACGAGGGGCAGGCAAGGAACGACAGAGCTTTTCGCGGCCTACATAGCCGGCTCCTTTTGGTCGAGAATCGGATGTGTCGGTTCGAGGACGACAACGACGATGACGGCAATGAGGGGGGAAACGACGACGAGGATGAGGAAGAGGAAGACGAGGATGCGAACCTCTGTGCCCGACATAGGAGAAGTCGTTAAATCTCCTAGATTATCCTTTGTTTATTTTATTTGTTTATTTTTTTTGTGTGTTATTTTTTTATCTTTCGATTATGTTCTTTTATTTCTCATCTCGACTCTTGTAAAAATAAAAAAAAAATATAAAAAAAATGAAAACAAAATAAAAAAAATTCCTTTTGATTGCTTTCGTTTTTGTATATAGTTTAATTTCATTTCATTTGAATATATTCTCAAAATTTCAAACAAACTTGAAAAATAAAATCCAAACAAATTAGAAAATTCAAAAACTCAAAAATATTTTCGTTTTTGTAGATAGGTTGTTTTTGTGCAAATTCTCCACCTTGCCTAACCTTGTAGATAGCTTGTTGCTTGCCTCGGCTCCCGACGACGACTTTTGCACAACCGCGTGGACACAAGCTCGGATATAGGGGCGTTCTCTTTTCCCTACACCTTTTTACTGCTTTTTTAAGCTTAAATACGCAATGAGGACATTGCTCGGTTTTAAGTGTGGGGTGGTTAGAGTTCGTCCTAGGTTTTTAATTTTGTCGTATGCTTGCTTGTGTTAATTTGAGTAACGTGTGTGTTATTATTGCTTGGACCCTTGGCGAAGTGACGCGGTTTTGATGATTTGTTAGGGTGTTTAAATTTTCGATCGAATATAGTGGACGTAGGTGGTTTAACTTGTTGGGATCTCCATTCGGTTTTAGCTTCGTGCTTTCCTTGTGCTCGTTTAGAACTAGTGCCTCGACTAGCCCTCGTCATCAAACACTCTCTATAGTTTTTTGTTTTGTAATTTGGAGTCGTCAATTGCTCCACGTGCTCGATCGAGAATTTTGTGAGTTGCTAGTAGCAATGAATGATCTAAGTCGTTGAAAGCTTTGTATTTTCATTTTTATCTGCTATTTAAGTACCTTACGTCCGTGGTACCAAAAAAAAAAAAAGAAAGAAAAAGAAAAAAAAAAAAAAAGACGAATAAATAAGGATACGTTATAAATCCTTGAAGTTGTTGAGTGGCACATTTTTCCCTTTTCCTGATTTTTAGTATATTTGTAAAGAGATGTGTAAATATTCTTGGCTAGTAGGGAGCCAATTAACGTTTTGAGCGTGGATAGACCTTAGCCGGGGCAAGGACGGGGGGACCGACTTGGTGAATTGCTTAAGTTCTTTTAGGGTTCGGAAGTCGAACTAAATTTCCTTAACAAAGCACATTGTCGTCCTTTTAGCCGAAGCTAACAAGAAACGTAGCGTACATCGTCTCTATTTAACTTTTGTGCATTAGTTAGGATTGGTCGGGGGTAGTTTTGTAATTTTACCTTAGTTTTGCTTGAGGACAAGCAACCGTTCTAAGTGTGGGGTGGTTGATTTGCACGTTTTTGTACATATTTTTCTTACCTTTTTTGTATCACGTTGCGTGTGTTTTGTTTGCTTTTAGGTGTTTTAGGAGTCGAGTTGGCCATTTTTCGTTATTTCTAGGTTTTCTTAGTTTTTGTACGTTTTTTTATTTAGTTTTCGTAGTTTTTCACTCTTTCATTTTTCTCTTGGCCGTAGGATGTCCAAGCGGGGCCCACGCTCATTTGGGATCATTTTCACTCGACTCGGGAACGGACGGACAAGCAAGGAAGCGCAACGGACGAGGTTCGATAAACCGGCGGACGTGAAAAGAACGAGGGATCGAGTCGGGTGCAGCAATCCAGTAGACCGACTGGAAGTTCAGTCGATCGATTGCCCTTCTAGTCGATCGACTGGAACTCCAAAATCGACTGGATTCCAGGGACTTTTGCCATTTTGGACAACGCAGTCGATCGACTGCCGACGTGGCCGATCGACTGCAGTCGATCGACTGGAAACCCCAAGGTCGACTGGATTCCAGGGCTTCTGGCCATTTTGACAGCGCAATCGATCGACAGGAGACTTGACCGATCGACTGCCAGTCGATCGACTGAAAAGCAGATTTTTACTACTTTTGGACGATTTTGCCCCTTTGTGAAGGATTAAAGCACCAGACGTCTTTTCCAACTGGAGCAACTTGCAGCAAGGGTCTTTCTACCCCAGGAAGCTCCTTCAACCCAATAAAGAAAATATTTTCCTTTTCATCAATTAAAAATTCTAGTAATTAGTTAGTTTATTAGCTCTAGTTTAGTTAAGTGTTAGATCTTTATTAACTAGTTGTTCAAGCTTTGGTTTGGCATTTCTTTTCTGAAGAATCATTCAAGTTTCCATTTCCATTTGAAGCTTTTGTGGGATCATACATTTGGTAATATGTTTCTATAATATAGTTTTATTTTCATGTTATTTCTTTTAATCTTGTGTTGATGCTTGGATCATAGTTTAGTTGCTATTTTGATTATCAAAACTTTCATTTTCATTTTATAGCTTTATACCTTTTGAACTTATGCTTTTAAGTTGTTTAGTTATTAGATCAATTTCCCAAGTTTTTAGAAGTTTTATAAGATCTTCCTATTTATACCTTGAATTGTTGCTAAATTAATATTGTTAACTTTTTCAAATAAGCAAGACTTTAATTTTCCCTCCATTTTCCTTAATTTAAATTCTAAGCTTTCTTAGTTAACAAGTTTAGATTAATCGTTTTTAAAATAAGCTTTAATTTCCTTTTCGTATTTTAATGCTTTGAAAACTCCTATTTCAATTTAAGTTTAGTTATAAAAACTCAAACCAAATCAATGACTACTGCTTTCCTAGTTTAGATTAATTTAATATCAATCGACAATAAGAGCAAATAAGAAACCGATAAGCCGATAGCATCCATCCTCGAGAGACACGACTCGGGAAGAACTCGCCGCCCTACAAACCGGCTTTGTACCCTTGCGGAGACGGATTCTCAAAATAGCGCGTCGAGAATTCGCCAATCAGCTTGCCATGGCGAGCATTCCAGAAAGTTTAGGCATTTTTGAACTTGCTCTTGGCATCGAATTTGGCACGAATTTGCTTGAATTTTGGTTCTCAATGCCTTGGCCTATAAAATAGGAATTTCTGAACATAAAAACCCAAGAATTTCACCAACTCTCAAATCAAATGAACCCATTTAACCAATTTAAATTTAAAATCAACAAGAAACACGAAAAATAATAAAACAAGAAAAATAACCTAGAAAACTAACTAATCGACTCAAAAACCGCTAAAACCAATATAAAACCAGCATTAAAAACATGAGAAAAATACCACAATTACATGCAAAACCACCACCCCACACTTATCGGTTTGTTCGTCCTCGAATAACGAAAAGAATCGAGTTGTACATGCAGTGGGAATTATGTAAAAATAAAAATCCTTGTGCTTATCCTTATTAATATGATAAAAGTATAAACATAAACTCGTTATCATCAAGCATTGCTCGTATTACTCTTTCTCAAATGAAAACCAAATCGATGACTTCCTCTCAAAGGGAATTTTTGAGGGTGTTCGCTAAATTCGCTCAAGTGTTTGTTGTATGGAACGTGTTTACGCAAAAGTTGGACAATGCATGCACCTTGTCAAGATTTCACAAATCGGAAATCCAAAATCACCCATTGTAAATGATCAAACAAGAATCGAAAGAGGTCTTTATTTTGGGTTGTAATGTTGGCTCCTTGGTAAGCGTCACACGGTCTAGTTTTGGTACACAATTTTTCGCGCCGTGTGCGGCCTGGTTGCCGACAAGCACAACCAGTCAGCCTGGTCTCTCCCTTTCCGCACTCGTGTTTGCCTTACGCACACTCGTGTTTAGGGTGATTCGAGTTTCAGCCCGAGCAAAGCAATTAACGCACAACAAATCAAAGTATGCAGCGGAACATATAAATCATGCACGTCAAAAGCACACAACAATATTACGGGGAAGTTTCCTCCCCCAACCTTGTATTTTATTACTCACTCGAATACGCTTACAAGGAAGCAGGCTCGGCTGCTCTAATTCTCGAATCTAGACTAACTCTACAAAAATGACCAGCCTCGCCTATTTATAGTCCAAGGGACTTGCGGTCAACAAACCCTAACCGCTGGGCAACTAACTGCACGTAATCGCCCACTTCGCCTGGATGGAGCACGTGTCCAACCCAAGCCCYGCCACCTCCAAGATAACCGTCATTTGACTAGGTCAAGGGCACAGCCTTAACCCTAGTCTGGGAAACCGTCGTGTAACTGCAAATTCCGCGGATCCTCATTGTRGGGTCTCGACCCGTTTGGCCCACCCGTTGCTCTATGGGGAATAACCGTCATGATCAGCCACTCCGCCTTTAACTACACGTGTCATCCTACACTTCCGCGCATGCATGCATGTTTCCACGTCTTCCCACGTTTTACGTGCGAGTGCCCCAACACCTCGCACKTATGTTCGACCCATACCGAGCCATCGCATATAGAGTCGCCCATCTCGTGCGCTCGAGTTAAATCTCTCGCACACATCTTCGAGTCKAGTCCGTCATGTCTGAGTAGCGCCGACACTTGTGCGAATCACCGCACCGTGCCTTGCTACGTTCTTCGGCCATCGCCCATTACCGCCCGCATCCGCTCGCACACCGCGTAAGCTAGTGCCGAATCTTGCCCACATGTAGCGCACAGTCTTTAGCCAACATCGAACTCTTGTCCGACCCTTGCCCACAAATGCCCACAAGCTCAAGCCAATCGTGCGGCTAAGCTCAACRGAAGCCAACATTCCGACAAACCCTCGAAGCCACATCTTTTAGTCCGCTCGCAACGTTTCCGCCTACTCTCGGACAAGGTCAACCCAATCCCATATTGGGTTTGGACGCATGGGTCAACCTGGGACATATTCCCACATTTTTATGAACATCGCACCATGCCGACATCATTTGCCTCGCAGGCCGGCGGCCTGCCGAGTCGCCGTGTCACGGGTGTAACAAACCACCCCCACCAGAAGAAAGCCGACGTTCTCGTCGGGGCCACGAACACTTCTTCGGACACGCCTCTTTCTTTACAGCCCGATACTTCAAAATTTTCTCGAACTTTTCTTGCTTGCCTTCCACTTTTCAATCTCGATAATGTTCATACCATGATGAATCTCCAGCCATTTAGCATCGTCATCGATTATGATCAGTCCGGCAGCCTTGTCTAAATACAGCATCAACTTTTACAAGTTTCTTACACTGAGTTTAGGAAATTCCGTCTAACATAATGTTTACATAACTCAACTAGAATACAGCAAACCTAGCCAAGTACATAAACTTGCATCGGACATCCCCCGAATGCTTAAGAAAACGAAATATTGCACACACAAGCAATATTTACATGGTTATATAACGAAAATCTGAAGCTTATCTATTACAAGATAAAACCAGCCAACAAGTCATAGGGACGGAAACCCGACTTCTCTGGAACATATGAAGGGTCTGCAACCTTCAAACATTTTTAGTGCTTCAGCAACGCGTCAASTTTYGCCAACAAGARAACGGGACACCACTGGTCAGCATCTACGCCATGCCCGGATGGTCAGTCCGACTGAAAATCGTGGGGTTTTTCCTCAGCCAACTGAATGCAACAAAGGCTAATCGGGACTTAGCCATAATCCACCCGCACCATCATCTTGCCAAGTTAACATAACCGGGACATACATTTACCATACAAAATACATCCACAATTTCTCATATAACGTACATATACAAGAAATTTAAAAACGTAGGAACAACAATATTTACATCATAAAAGACATTAGGGACCACTAACTTTTACCCACATCATGCTAACTCAAAGTAATTGAACGGCATGTCCTACTTATGCCATAGGCTGCAGTTTGCGCTAACTCAGCCCACAATCCAATTCCAGCTTCAAACTAGCACATGGGCTGCATCAATGCCCACCATCGAAACAAACCAGACGCCCTAAGACACCTGCAAAAGCTTCCCCAACATCAAGACAGCATGGCCATCAACCCGCACCAAAACTGCCCACATTCGGCCAACAACCAACCTAGCACCGTCGACCTGGTGCGCAACAGCACGCACCATCATTTGAACCCGGAGGTTCGAGGCATAAGCAACAAAGTCACCTTTTCCTTTATCTCGTTCGGGACATCATCATCGTCACAGTCCTCCGACATGAGCATCGCATACAACTTCCCTCGCTTTGGGCAATCTTTCATTCGGTGATCTCCATTGCAGAGATAACAACCCCTGGTCATCTTGTCCCCAACATGGGACGTTGATGAATCTTCGGCCTGCACTGTCACCTCTTTAGATTTAAATTTAACATCACCAAATTTAGGCTTACCATTTCCAGACCTTCGCATGTTATGATCATGGTCTGAACTGCCAACTCGATAATCGACTAGTCGATCCGCGCCAGCAATGGCAGCTTGCACATCCCGGACCCCCAACCTTCGCAACTCGGTTTGAGCCCACGGCTGCAACCCAGCGACAAAATTGTATGCATGCATGCATGTTTCCACGTCTTCCCACGTTTTACGTGCGAGTGCCCCAACACCTCGCACCTATGTTCGACCCATACCGAGCCATCGCATATAGAGTCGCCCATCTCGTGCGCTCGAGTTAAATCTCTCGCACACATCTTCGAGTCAAGTCCGTCATGTCTGAGTAGCGCCGACACTTGTGCGAATCACCGCACCGTGCCTTGCTACGTTCTTCGGCCATCGCCCATTACCGCCCGCATCCGCTCGCACACCGCGTAAGCTAGTGCCGAATCTTGCCCACATGTAGCGCACAGTCTTTAGCCAACATCGAACTCTTGTCCGACCCTTGCCACAAATGCCCACAAGCTCAAGCCAATCGTGCGGCTAAGCTCAACCGAAGCCAACATTCCGACA